>WNWU01000004.1:50787863-50941809 GCA_012654045.1 Ptyas mucosa
TTATTATTATTATTATTATTATTATTATTATTATTATTATTATTATTTGGATTTATATGCCGCCCTATCTCCAAAAGGACTCAGGGAGGCTCACAACAATAAAACACATACAGTCCAAGTCTTCCTTTAAAAGTACCCAATAAAACTATAAAAACCATTAAAATCCCCTCTAAAATCCCTTCAGTCCAAGCCGGCCAGGCGAAATAGTCATGTTTTAAGGCCACAGCGGAAAGAGCGAAGGTCAGGGGCCACCCGGAGGCCCAGGGGGAGCTTATTCCACAGGGTAGGTGCGCCCACAGAGAAGGCCCACTCCCTAGGGGTAGCCAGCTGACATTGTCTGGCTGACAGCACCCCAAGGAGGCCCTCCCTATGGGAACGCACCGGGTGATGAGGAGCTGTCGCTGGCCACAGATGGTTCACCAAATACCCCGGGCCTAAGCCATGTAGGGCTTTATAGGTGATTACCAGCACCTTGAATCTCACCCGGAGGGCAACTGTAGCCAATGCAGGTCCCGCAGGAGGGGTGTAACATGAGAGAGAATATATTGATTGAATACATGCTTAATATTAATATTGTATTCTATTTCCAATTTGCTTGCTTTGTTTATCAATTTAAGACTATACAGTAGAGCTATACATCTCCAGCTTATACTTACATTCCTGATTCTGACATACATCCAAATCTAATAATTGATGGTGTTAATTTCCAACAAAAACAAATCCAGCCATTTCAGTTGGTCCCAGGTGGCCTTTATCATGTAAATGAGCACAGTGATGCTGGGCAAGTTATGAAGGTAAACAATTGTTTTTTCTGGATAGATCTTTCTTGCTGGAGCAAGGCAGAATGCTAATAACAGATTCCATCAATGGCCACAATGAATTGGGATTTAATATCAACATAAGCCTTGACCTATTTCAACACAGGGTAATTTTAGATGGCTAAAAACCAACATTTTTAGAATTCTAGCCTGGAGGGCATAGGGTAAAGTTTGAATTATTTATTTGGGGTCAGGTTGTATTTCCAGTGTAGATTTCCTTTTGGAATAGCTAGTTTTCTCCCTACCTCTCGTTCATTCCTTGTTTTAACTAAAGTATCTATAGTAAAACCACCAAGAGTTGTCCCAGTGTGGGCCATTTATTTGCTTATTTTTCAGCCTTCAGGAGAACATATTTGCAGTTACAGTTGGTATTATAAAGACAGCATTTCCTTCTATGATACATTCAAGGTCATGCTCCATGTTCCTTTCTTTTACTCTATATCGCCAGAGTAATAAAAGTAGGTAATGCTCCATCTTACACTGAGTTGCAGATCTCATTTCTGCTGAACATCTGTGCAATATGAATGGACCTATTATACCCCAAGCACCAATATTTTTTTAGGGAGGGGGGAGAATTATATTATCAACTTCATTCTTCCTTCTATCTTTATATTTATGTTGCTATGAGGCACCTGGGATATGCAGCGCCTGAAGCATGCATAATTTGAACTGGCATAAAGTACACGGAAGGCCATTTGGCTAATGGGAAAATAGGGACTTGAAGGAACAAAACCTCTGGCAATAAGCAGTGTCTCTTAGAAGATTGAGTAGAGCATGTATTGCTCAGATAATGAAGCAGCTCACTGTTGAGGCTGGCAGTCTGGAGGAAAGGGAGGAAGTGAAAGACATAAGTTAGGTGGACTATAGGAAAGTTCACTCTAGACTTAAAACAGGAAGTTGCTTAGATTCAATTAGCATCAATAGCCAGTTAGGCATCAATAGTTCTTCAGCAGAAGGCTGAAGAGGCAACCCCTGAAATCCTTAGATTAGCCCTCTCCCAGAGTTCCAGACATTATACAGTATTCAAATTCATGATAGATGTAGAAATTATTAAATGCATTACTGTATTTATTAAGTGTGTTTAATTTGAAAGCTACTTTAATTTTTATTCTGGATCCAATCTGGGTTGGTCACCAGGACTAGAGGTTTAGTCTTCCAAGATTTTGGACTTATGATGGAGCCCATCCTCAGGGAACCTCTCTCTCAACAGAATTTGTGAGATTCTGATGAAACAGAAGTTCCCTGAGGATGGGCTCCAGCAAGAGTTCGAAAGCTCGGAAGACTAAACCTCTGGTCCCAGTGAATGGCCCAGATTGGGTCCTGCAACATTATCCTGGGACATGTATATTTGCCTTCATTCATAATTTTTGTTCTGATCACATCTCCTTCTTTATGGGAAGTATGACCCCGGCATGCCATCCAGATATCTTGGCCTAGAAAAAGTTGCTCACTGCAACTCTATAGGAATAGGAGGAACCCAATTAGATTGCTGTATTGTTTAGGATATTGTGTTACTCAGGCTTTTTGTAATAGGGAGCTGAATGACTGACAGCCGTACAGCTGCTTTGCATTCCTCTACATTTCTCTTATTGCTTGCAAGAAGTTTGTGAAACTGTAATGAGAAAATTCTTGACCAAAGGTTCATTGCACGAATAGTGTAAGCGTACTTTCAAAGATAGCCACCTGAATACAAAGAGTAAATGCTCCAGGCACAGGTGAAACAGATTGAGGAATAGTCTGGAGGACATTTTTCAAAGTTTGCTATAAGGAAAGCAGAGCAAATGATTGCTTTGAAGGTAATAATGTCCATTTTCCTGAGGCTGGTTCAAGTCTTGGATGGGCACATCATCTGAATGAGAGATATTTCCATCTAATCCTGCTGAACATAGATAAGTTTGCCAATTGAAACTGCAAAGGCCTGACAGCCATTGGCACTTGCTTTGTAATAGCAAACGCCTGGCACTGAAATATCAGAAATGGAACAGCTCTCCCTGACAGCAAGAAATGAATGGCTTTGATAAAATATTTGAGCCACAGTCATCTGCTGCTCAAATAGGGTGTCTCTTCGTACCAAGTATGAAATCTACCTGCACAAGCCTCATTTCATCAGGGACATTTTTATACATTTTCTTCTCTCCCTCAATCCCCCCAAAAATCAGTCAACATTTTAAAAATGTTGTTGGTATCCTTACCCATTCTCAATACTCTATGGCATGTCAACAGCCTCCCCTATGTCAGCTCTTCACTTAGATATGCAATTGTGCTATAGATTATTTTAAATATTTGCTTTTGTTTGCTATGTGAATAAGCCATTCTCCATTGAAAGTGGAGACAGCAGCCAGACGTGGGTTGTGCTCATTGGTCAAAATGAGGGACTGAGCCTGTCAAATCAGTTAAATTCCGCCCCTGTTGCTAGGGTCTCCCAGCTTTTTGCTCAGTCCGTCAGACTGGACAGTTGTGTGGATAGCTCGCTCTGACAGCTTTCAGCGTTAGAGTATTTTTTCCTTCATACCTGATTCTTTGGATTTGACATTGGGCTTCGTAGTTGACCATTCTTCTGTTTGCTGAAAATTCCCAAAATAATAATATATATATATATATATATTTACCTCAAGATACCTCGAATGACAACCTGAGGCCTCATTGAAGCCATTCGTCTATTACATAATTCAGACCTGGTAGCAGTTCAGGTCTGGTAGCTTAAAGGAAAAATCACAAGGCCTGCTGTGTTTAATTTCCACCTCATGTCTTATGTCTAAATGACATTTCAAGATACTTGATTTCTTCCTTCAGGACAATACTGCATTATTTAAAGCAGGGGTCCCCAACCTCTGGTCCATGGACCAACACTGGACCACAGCATGCCAGAAACTGGGCTGAGCAAACAAATGAAACCCTATCCGTGGGATGGAGGCAGCACGTGAAACCATGGCCCCTCTGGTTCTCTCCACAGAATCAGTCCCTGGTGCCAAAAAGATTGGGGGGTCCTGGATTAAAGCATAGCATCCAACCCATCACTCAAATTTTAAGTAAGGCCTTGCTTCCTCCTCCCACCGAAAGTATTTACTTCTTCTCTAGGTACTCAAAATATTATATATCATTCCTTTGTAAACTCAAATAAATGAAGTTGAGGGTTGGCCAAAAGTTTCACAGCAAGTTTCATAGTCAAGTGGGAATTTGAGAGTGTCCTAAACAATACTCTAACTGCTTTACCATAGTGGATTTACACTGGCTCTGTATTGCTAGCATAAGTGACATGTTATGTAATATGAAAAATAGATAGATAGATAGATACAGTAGATAGATAGATGATGATAGAAAGAGAGAGAGAGAGAGAGAGAGAGAGAGAGAGAGAGAGAGAGGGATAGAGAGATAGAGAGAGAGAGAGAGAGATAGAATGATAAAGTCAAGTAAAATATAAAAGTAGCAGCAGATATATAGAACTCCAGAAAAGTTTTTTGGTGATCATTTTAAAAGCAACTTGCATTCACATTTTCAGATATGTTTCATGATATCTATGTCTAGTTAATTTGCTGTTTTGACTTTTCTTTTTGCAGTCTTTTAGTCTCTAATATATTTTATTTTTGCAATATTATTTTAAATGTTGTCTTTTACTAATTTGAATCACATTGTACATTGTTGCCATTTCTTTTTGTAAACAGCCATTTTATTAAAGGGCAGTATTACAATGTTTTAAATCACAAACTCGCATTGTCACAGTATCATCACATGATGTATCATGACTTTTTCCCTTCACTAAATCAGGCGTGGGTGTGGCCAGTGCATGACGCATCCGGCCCAATGGCCACGAGTTTGACATCCCTGTTTTAAATGAATAACTGATGAATTTGCTTTTGAATTATATAGGTAATATTCACTTAGTGATTGCAACTGGAACTGGCAACGCTAGTCATCGCTAAATGGCACTTACATTAAGTCATGACTGCACCAAATCACAATATTAGTTCTGGCTGTGGTTGTTAAGCAAATAAACCACAGGTCATTAAATGTGACATTATGTGACTACAACTTGTGACTTCCTGTCAGCTTCTCCAATGACTTTTCATGTTGGAAGCTGACTTTGAAAGTTTCAAATGGCAGTCACATGATCACAGGAAACTGTGACTGTGTGACGGTAAATGCGTTAAGTGCCCAAATCATGGTCATGGGATTGTGCAATGGCCACAACTTTGAGGACCAATAATAAATCTCCCCTTTCAGTGCTGTCATAACTTCAATAGTTGCTCAGTGAGTGGTTAGTAGTCAAGGTCTATCTGTATGCATATGACTGCACATACTCACACAAACAAGCTCATCAGGGAAGGATAATTACACAGAAAAGTAACTATCAATACTTTAGTTTTCAGTTCATCTGATTATACACATAATATACTCAATTATGTTTCATTATCATGGCAGGTGTTTATATTAGCTTATATTTTGATTAGGCATGAATTAAATGTTTACTTCAATCATTTTTCAGACACCCCCCCCCCCCCCAGAAATTCAAATTTTAACATGGAGTGATTTCCTTTAAAATTAATGGGAGTTATTTCTATGTAAATATATACATTTTTGTGATGGCATAAATAAATCAAGTTATCCATAGGCTTCAAGTTGCTATTCCAGGCTGAAATTTTCTACTCACTCCACCCTTGGAGTTGTGATTTAGTATAATAAAGATGAATTAATTTATCTTTAAATTCCCCAAATTTACTTTATGGCATCATTGTCATGGCTGTTTTTTGTTTAAATTCATGTAAAGATCAGATATTGGATGGGATAGTGAAGTTTCAAAAACATTTTACTTGTGGCAGCTCAAAACTGGGTCATGGCAGTTATAACAATGTGCCTGAAAAAGTGTTTCTGACAGTGAGTGAGTGGTAAGTTTACTGACTGATTGCTGCCTCATAGATCTTCTCTCTCAGAATATGAATAATTTCCCAACATCCCCAAAATGAAAAATTGTGAAGTGGGATGGGACTGTAAAAGCACTACCTTGGTCTTCCTTAGTCAGTTAAGCTGTGCATGGGAGAAAGATTCATATATCTGACTTAATCCATCCTGTGCCAGATTTGTGCATCTTGTATACAACTACAAACATATATCCTTTGATATGAAACATGCCTCAAATACGTGCGTTTTTAACACAGAATCCCAAATATTTCTTTGTTCCCATATTCTAAATAAACACATGGAAGCTTGTCTGCAATGTTTGAGGTAAAAAATAGTTAAGAAATTGGTGGACTCCTTTCATGACAGGCCTCTTTTGCCATGATGGATTGATGACTCACACTATTTCACTTGAAAAGAAATTGGTGTAGTGAGAGAAAAGAGAAAATGCTACCTTTTAAAAAACATTGGACATCGGAGACCTTCTATCTTGGAGTATGAAGACGAATGCCTTCATCCTAGAGACAAACTTCTGTAATATATCTAACCACAGGTTAGATACAAACTTAATCACAGTTAGAGTAGATCAATTGAAATCAGTACCACAAATCAGCCATTTTTAATTAAAGTCCTCTACTTTAGTTGGTCTGTTCTAAATTTGCCTGGATCCAACTCAATTCTTCTTAGGGATAGCAAAGACATTTCACCTTGATGTGCCAATGATGATGGGATTCTTTGGACATATCTACACCTACCATTTCAGCTGCTCTTCTCCTATGTTCATGCTGCCTTGACTCTGAAAGGGATTAAGAAAATGGTTGTAAATTATTCAGGAAACAGGTTGCAAGTTATTCAAGTTATTTCAAGCTGGTAATCATATCCTTTTATGGGCCAATTCCCTGCTGCTGTATCCTTCCACCTTTGTGTACCAGGAAAAAAAAAACCAATCATTTTCCTTCCTGTGTTTGGATTCGCTGTATCAGACCAGAGGTGGTATTCAGCAGGTTCTAACCCGTTCTGGAGAACCGGTAGCGGAAATTTTGAGTAGTACAGAGAACCGGTAAATACCACTTCTGACTGGCCCTGCCCCCATCTATTCTCTGCCTCTCGAGTCCCAGCTGATCGGGAGGAAATGGAGATTTTACAGTATCCTTCCCTGCCACGCCCACCAAGCCATACTCACAGAACTGGTAGTAAAACTTTTTGAATCCCACCACTGTATCAGACATATATGTTTGATACATGTGTGTAGAAATAGATCTGTGTTTCTCAAACTTAGCAATTTTAAGACGTGTAGTCTTCAAGTCCCAGAATTCTGGAAGTTGAAGTCCACACATCTTAAAGTTGCCAATTTGAAAAGCATTGATATAGATCAGGGAGCTGTCAAACTCCCAGCCCGCAGGCCGGATGCATCACGCCCTGACCACATCCATGCCTAGCTTAGTGAAGGGGTTAAAAATCCTGATATGTCACATGATGCTGCCGGGATGATGTGAGTTTGACACCACTGATATAGATGGTATAGATATAGATATAAAAATTAGATATATAAATTATATGTATAATTTATATACAATTATACATAAATTATATGTATAATTATATGCAAAGCAAAGTTAAATTTAGAAGACTAACCCCTCCCCAAATGCACATACAATATAGTTGAGCTATTTTTAAAATCCTGTAACACAGCTCAATACACCTGGGAGCTTTGCACTTGTTTGTTTTCTGACCATTGAAACAACTTCTGGCTATCTGACTGACAGAAAATACAGAAAAAGGCAACTTTTAAATCCAAAACCAGTAAACCATGCAAATGTAGGTGAAATCAAAGACTTCAAAGTATAGAGGGTTAGGCATTGTAGAATGAATGGTCACCATAAGCGAATTAATGACTCAAAGATCCAAAATCAGGTGAAAAGATCTATCAGGTTTCTTAACTGGCAAAATTGGGGTATTGAAAAGACATTTCTTTTTTTTTTGAGAAGACCGTATTCTAGGAACTGATTAATGATTGGCTTTAGTCCTGCTCTAGCCTTTTGGGATATTGTATACTGTTTAACTTACATAGGCTCAGCTCTGGTTTCAGAGCAATTTCCACAGGAGGAATTGTCATTCTAGGAAGCCTGATGCCCAAATACAGGACTTTGCTGCATCTAGGATTGACACCATGGATGTAGGAGATCTTGTGTGCATGTAGATTACAAAAGAGGCAAAAAAAAAAATCTTTATGATTCATGTTTAGGTAAAACCAGGATGACTTTTCATTGATTAAAAAAAAAATAGTGGCTTGCAATTTTGAAAGCAGGTTGCATCCCAAAAGACGAACAGGACGATCAGGCATATGCATGAACCTATGTGTCAATTTTTTTCTTCCAACATGTACTTCCAAGGGTTGCAAAAAAGATTGATGATGTCCAGAAGCTCCAACAACAATCTTGATTAAATTTAGGAGCAGTAGGTTTGGTCACCACGGAATGTGTGGCATCAGTATCCATAAGAAAAGAAATACTTTCATCTTTCACTATAATAGATATTAAGGGCTTGGGAAGCACTAGGGTCATTTGAAGAGCCCGCCCCTGGCTGCTTCATTCCTGTTCTTCAAGCATAAGTAAGTTGAGATGGGAGATGTGCACTGGCTACCTGCAGCCTGAGCAAGTCCACCTTGGGAATTCAATGGGCATATTTGCTTACAAAGAGCACATTGATGGTTTACGAGGCACTCTGTGTCTTTGCCATACAGACACAGCAGGGGTGAAATCCAGCAGGTTCTGACAGGTTCTGGAGAATCGGTAGCAGAAATTTTGACTAGTTCGGAGAACCAGTAGCGGAAATTTTGAGTAGTTTGGAGAACGGGCAAATACCACCTCTGGCTGGCCCCAGAGTGGGGTAGGAGTGGAAATTTTGCAGTATTCTTCCCTGGAGTGCGGTGAGAATTAAGATTTTGCAGTATCCTTCCCCTGCCATGCCCACCAAACCACGCCCACCAAGCCACACCACGCCCACCAACTCACACCCACAGAACCAATAGTAAAAAAATTTGGATTTCACCACTGAGACACAAATGTAACATTCCTGGTACTGCTACCTTAACTCCTTGTCCCCCTCTTCCATGAAAATTACTTCCCCTACCTCACCTTTCTAAGGCTTATGCCAAAAATACAGTGCTCAATCTGGCATGTACAGTAGATAGCAATAGCACTTAAAATTATATACCACTTCATGTCAGAGTTCCGAGTAATAAATCCATAGCAAGCAAGACTCCGAGGCATGTAGATTCCCCAAAGAATATTTTTATTTGGAATTATCATATTGGCACATATCTGGTGAAAACTGACTCTGAGGTCTCCTGTGGTTTTCACCTAATTAAAAGTAAAAGTTTTCCCACTTTCTCAAAACAATCAGTCACATGGTCCAATCACAAAATGAGCTGGCAGCTGAGTGGCATCACTCCTCCTTCCTGTGACCAGGTGTGAGAATGTCCTTGGTTCCCAAGATAAAATATGCTGTTTTATCTATATGTTCCCCTCTATTTCAATTCCTCCCTCCCTACCCCTCAGCTCCACTGTGGCAACACTGAAGCAGTCAAAAATGGCTTCAGTCAGGTCAGCTTTAGGGTTGACACTTCACAGTGTTTTACAGCCTTCTCTAAGCAGTCTATAGAATCAGCATATTGCCTCCAACAATCTGGGTCCTCATTTTACTGACCTTGGAAGTATGGAAGGATGGGTGGTGGTGAGCTGGTCAGGGCTGAACACCTGGCAGTGGGCAGAGTTAGCTTGCAATAAATACTGCACCATGGCTGTTAATGCTCTTAGATATGCATGGAGGTTGTGTTAAGACTGAGAGGAAGATCAGTGGATCAGCTTCAACTTTCCAGAAATAGTTACCAATCAGTTACAATGACAGGGCAAGAAGGATGTTTGAATTCACTTTTACCTCAAAGATGCTTTTGTTCTCTATCTCAGAATTGGGGGGCGGGGAGGAAAGAAAATCCCAAGGGACCATAACGTGCTGAAGGACATTCAGAAGTGAGGTGGGCTCGGGCTAGGCCTTTGTTTATATCCTCAAAGCAGTAAAAAATGTTTTTAAAACAACTTTCTATTCTTCATGATATATCTTCTTTTTAAAAAAGTAGTAGATGATTTAAAATGTACCAGAAAGCACTGAGCGTTGAGGGCATTCCAAATATATTTAATTCCCCACAGTAACCTTTATCTGTAGCCCTATTTTTGGTGACAATGGAATTCCATTCTTTCTTTAATTTATATGTGAGCTAGAGAGTGGAGTGTGTGTGACTGTATATATAGATACATGCAGGTATAGTTATAGTGTATAATATTTTATAACATTAAATGAAAGAGTTTGGCTGATATAAGGTAATGATTTCCCCAAAATAAAGAAAGCAGGGCAATCACAAACCATGTAGATAGATGGCAGAAATGAAGAGAGAAAATAAAAACTGCCCGATAAAAAGCATGTACAGATCTAAATATTTGTTTTAAAGTAGTATTACCAGGTATGCTGCAGTGAGCAACATCTTTTGATAGAGTTGGGCACCTCATGTGCAAATCAATCCTTCAAGTCAGTCTCCTTATTTTTAGCTGTGGAAGGAAAAAAATGCATGTTATCAATCTGCACAGCCTTTTCTTTTACCCCATAATGTAGGGACAAGAGAACTGGCAGGTGATGTATTGGATGATGAGCTTGTGTTAACTAATGTGCCAGCTCAGGTAGACAGAAAGAAGAATTGTCTGTGGCATTATGCTTTCTTGCTTAATATTTACAAGGGTCTGCAGTTGTCATCAGAGAGTTGTGAAGGTTGTATATTGAATGCAAGGTTGAACAGAATTGCTAATGTGCAAAAATCAGGATGTTTATGACTCTGGCTCACAAAAATTATTGTAGGAGAAATAATACTCTTCAACTCCCAGTTCCTCTGTATCCAAGATGTTGGCTTACAGTTTTGGAGGGATATTAGTCTGAGTTGAAAGGAACATTACTCTAGAAGAAGATTGATAGAGAGGGTTAGCTTGACTGAAGTAATGAAGGAAGATGGATGATTGCACACCCATCTGAAGCCACATTAGTGTATTTCATCCCCTTATCCATGCCAGTAGAGACATGCATTAAATTTTGGAGGCGCAACCACATCTTCAAACCACAAAATATTTCAGAGAGCTTCTACGTGGTTAGGCCACCAAAATTCAAGGGTTATTTCAAAAGTGAATGTACTGGATTTCAGGAGTACAATTTGAAGTTGGCAATAAAGGGCAGTATTTTCTTTCTTATAGCTAGAATTTTTTTTAAAGGATGTGTGTGGGTATTGTTAAATTATACCCCCCCCTTTTTTAAATCATCTCTTTCCAATATCGCAAGGGTGTTTTTTAGCCAGTTCAGTCCAATTCATATGACTGAATTACTAAAAATGTTTGGTAAAATATCGAATGCAAATGGGAGACATGAGTTGAAAAAGATAACTGAAGCTCAGTGATTCCAGGAAGGGAGAGCAACACATACAGTTGCAAGACATTGGCAAGAATTGATGTTGAATTCCTCCAGAGATACAATGAGAATGTGGGTTCCATTCACTTAGAGAACAGCTGGAACTCAAATGAAGATCAGAATATGCATTGTTCCTTTATCCTGCTTCTGTGTTCCAGGAAGCAGATACACATTGGTCCTGGTTTTGTTTTGCTAAGCTTCTTGAGTGGGTGAGGTATCAAAACCGTAATTGCAACTCTGGAGCAAGAGAAAGGGCAATGAAGGCCTGCAGGGGACATACAGGAGAGAAAAGTAGTTGTAGGAAGCCTGAGCACCAAGGCATCTGATAGGTGACAAAGTGGACACTTTTCACCCTTGCAAATAGAGGAAGAGTCATTTTTAGTTTGAAATTCTACATATATTTTCCCAGGGAGAAGTCCCATGGCATCTTATGCGGTTCTTCTCCTGACAAGGCTTTCACAGGTTGGAGTTACTGTCAAATCAATTTTTGCTTATGTTGATGATACCACCGTTGCAACCTTTTTGTTCCACAATAGAAACTTTGACCATAAGAACTACAAAAAGTATGGCTCTTGGGACAAAGAGCTTGCCTTTTTCTTACATAAAGGGAATTCTGAAGTTTGCTAAATTCATAGTTTGCTAAATCCTTCCAGGTAAATGGAAAGCCTCGACATCAAGGTTTCATATGAAGATTCTAAATGAAGAGCATATAGGAGATATAGCCAAGAAAAACATATACATGTAGAACAGACAAGAAATAATCCAAAGTCATATTGATATTTCTACTGAGATTGACCTAAAACATGACACTAATATGACAAGACAAAATTATATGAACTAATGTTCCACCTCTTAAATTTGATCCTTAGTAGCAGGGTGACTGTAACCTTATTGAATCTTTTCTAAGGTGTCCAATATACATGAAACAATTTTAATATTGTTCCAATTTAAGTATTGTAATAATTTAGTATTAATCCAATTTAAGATGTAAGAAGTGACCTTAATTGGTTTACAAAAACAGGACACTCAAATTCATTATTTCAAAGGAAATGTAAATAACTAATATCGGTTTTATCCCCCAAAACATGATTATTGGCTTAGGAAATATGACAAATTCCTCCAAAATCTCTAACCACTGTAGAACATCAGTAGTAGCAATAGCATGTGGACCAAATAACAAATGCTAAAGTTTATAAATAAATCACCAAAAAGCATTATGAAGAAAATTAAACTCATATTTCTTTGCAAGTGAAATGAGTGGCACATTAAAATGAATGAGCACAGAACTCAGCCTACCATTATCCATTCTGCAATAATTCTTAACTTTAAAAATCATATAGAAAAATACATTCTGGAATCCTGAAGAAATGGGGTTGTATATAAGTCTGTGTAATAAAAAAAATATGCAGAAGTATTTTGAAACAGAAGTTTTGAGACGTCCAGCTTTTTACAGTTCATATTCAGCCTCTGCTGCTATACATTTTGAAAGCTTGATGAATAACATATAGATATTATTAGCAAGTATTATTATTATTATTATATTATATTTATATACCGCTCTACAGGGCGGTGTACAGACAAATGATAAAATACATATAATACAAATATTTTAAAGAATTGATTAAAATACAATTAAATAATTTGGTCTTAAACCTAAAATTAAAACTCTAAATTATAATAAAGTATGATGTAGAGATTAATCTATGGATCCCTATTCCAAATAACCAATTTATCACTTTCATAAGGATCAAGTACTGTTGTTATATATGTTTCAACACCCACTTAGAAAACTATATATATAGACACAAGCGGGTTTAAGATAGCTTACTTTTTTTTTTCATTTTTACTTTAATGATTTGCAAAACAGTATTTGCTCATCTCTCAGTCTAAAGCAGTGGTGAAATCAAATTTTTTTTACTACCGGTTTGTGGGCATGGTGTGGCTTGGTGGGCATGACTTAATGGGCATGGCAGTGGAAGGATACTGCAAAAACTCCATTCCCTCCCCACTCCAAGGGAAGGATACTGCAAAATCCCCATTCTCTCTGCACTCTGGGGCAGCCAGAGGTGGTATTTGCCAGTTCTCCAAACTACTCAAAATTTCCACTACCGGTTCTCTGAACTGTTCAACATTTCCACTACCGGTTCTCCAGAACCTGTCAGAAACTGCTGGATTTCACCCCTGGTCTAAAGTCTCCTGCCATAAATGTTCCCATCTGATGGAACCTTGGAGGTGTGCCTACTCAATGGGACACTAGTCCTTAGGAATATCTCCCCCACCTGAGATCCAAGGAACCTCTGTCACTTTAACCTTCTGGAGGACCATAAAGATCTGGATTTTGCCTCAGATATTGGACTAGGATCTGAGAGTTTTGCTGCAAGGATGATTAGTCTGATGCCAGTGGATTCTTGTGAGCCATCTAGAGTAAGGTGACCAGATTTTAACAATGGTAAAGAGGGACATCATTGACGGGGGGGGGGGGGGGGGGGGGGGGGGGGGGGGGGGGGGGGGGGGGGGCTTGGAGGTCATGTGACCGGGTGGGCATGGCTAGCTGGTCATGTGACCGGGTGGCCATGGCTATGTGTATAGGGACTACTCAGAGGGCTGAAAAAAGTCATTTCTGACAGGTCCTTGCACTTTTGACTGGTCCTCACACTTTTGACCATCCTCACATTTATGCTGGTGCAGCATTCTTAACAACCATGTCACTCATTTCACAACTGCTTCTCTTCACCATGGTGATAAGATAGGGCAAAAACGTAAAATGTGAGGACAGTCGTAAGTTCAAGGACTGGTCAAAAGTGCAAGGACCAGTCAAAAATAACTTTTGCAGCCCTCTGAGTAGTCCATGTGCATAAAAGGATACAGCAAGAGAGAGGGATGAAGGAAGGGAAGGGAAATTAGAGTAAGAGTGAGGGTAAGAGAGGGAGGAAGAGAGGAGGAGAAGAAGAAAGGAAGAGGAAGTGGGGGGGAAGAGAAAGTAAGAAGGAAAGAAAAGAGAGAGGTAGTAGGTTTGAGGAGAAAGATTGCTACAATAAAAAAGATGAAAGGGAAGAAAACCAACCCCAAACAAATATAAAGATATTAAGATAAAGAATGAATTGTTAAACTTTAAAGAATAAAAGAGAACAAATATGAATAAATAGCAATGATTAGAAACACACATACAAACATACAATGTATTTTCTTTGAACAGTGTATTTGGCCGGTTCACAAATTTAAACAGTATTTAGTCATTTCAATTAAATTTACAATTTCTATATTTCCTTTTTGCCATATTTATTCCTCATCTATTTTTAAAAAAACCAATATTACCTTTCATCCTCATCTCTAATCTTAATCAAATTCAATTTTTCCCTTCTATTCTTTATTATACCCCTCCCTATTGTCATCTATTTTTATATCCATCCTCACATTGGTTAATTATGTAATATTACAGTTGTTTAATACAAATTCAACATTTTAATATAAATCAATTAGTTATATAACTATCTTTTTTGTATATTAATCAATATGAACATGAATATTCCAATTATTTCCATGCAATCCAATTTCTTACAAATCCATTAATTATATTTACCAATAATAATAAACCAAATAATTTCCCCCATATATTCTTCCAAACCACAACTTAACCATTTCTGCTTTCAACACAATATACAATTAATAGTATCTCAATTATTACAATTCCTTAGTTAAATAGAGCTTTTTTTCTTTTGTGTTTTAAAATCTTGAACTCTCCTCTTTTGCTCTAGATTTCCCATTGTTTGCACCTACCTTTTTTGGTGAGGAAAAAGAAAAAGAAATCTCTCTCTGTCTCATTTTGTCACGTTGCAGCAAAGACCCTGCTTTACTTTCAGTTTCACTTTTTCAGCATAGCTAGGGGGAAAACATCTCCAGCAATTTACCTCCTTGCAGCTAGCTAGCAACAGAGCCCTTCGCAGAACAGCTGAGAGCAAATCAGCTGAGAGTCTGGAGGCCGATCTAATCAACTTATGGTAATTAACTATGCTGAAGCTGAAAGAGGCAGTTTTTTCTATTTTTGCAAGCATCGGTCTACTCATTTGTTTTCTTTTAACACTGATCAGCTGTAGGGCGGCCCTTTGAAGCCCCGCGGCAAGAATTTAAACAGTTTTTTTCCCCTCTAGCCATCAGCTGGGACTCAGGAGGCAGCAATTGGGAATGGGCGGGTAAGCAAAGCATGCATTCTTTCCAAAAATCGGGACTTTTTTAAAACACCGCAGGACGCGGGACAAATTATTGAAAATTGGGACTGTCCCGCCAAAAGCGGGACGTCTGGTCACCTTAATCTAGAGTCATGATATGAGACAGGGGACCATATGACTCCTATAAAGAAACAAATAAAGGTAAAGATTCCCCTCGCACATATGTGCTAGTCATTCCCGATTCTAGGGGGCGGTGCTCATCTCCATTTCTAAGCTGAAGAGCCAGCGCTGTCCAATGACAATTAGGGAGTAAGCTGCTAGCTCCTTAACAGCAGACCTGCCATGCTTGCCTGCTTTCCACGTGGGCTTCTGCTTGCCTGCCTTCACAAGCTAGCCACCGGGACTACTTACCTTTACTACTGGTTCACAATGGGGCTGCGTGTGTGCTCTTCTGCTCATGCGCAGAAGCGTTTTGA
This sequence comes from Ptyas mucosa, assembly GCA_012654045.1. Lineage (NCBI taxonomy): Eukaryota > Metazoa > Chordata > Lepidosauria > Squamata > Colubridae > Ptyas > Ptyas mucosa. The sequence goes on from WNWU01000004.1 coordinate 50,803,722, forward strand.
TGATGTCAAGGTCAGTGGGCGGAGCCTCCCACTGGTTTTACTACCGGTTCTATAGAACCAATGCGAACCGAGGGCAACCCACCACTGACCGGGATGCCAGGAAGGCAGTGTGGAAGGCAGGCAAGCATGGCAGGATTGCGGGCCGTGGTTCGGGGGCATGGCCAGCCAGCCACTGCTCCCAGTTCGGCGAACCAGCCCCAATCTCTGCTACCTATTCGCCCAAGCCGATCCGAACCGGGAGCATTTCACCCCTGCCTAGACCCTATAGAAAGTTGTTATGAACATGCAATGACTAGCCCATTTCTTCAGCTTCACAGGTGTGCCATCTAATCTGTGAGACAGTATCATCATCTTCGGATCCTTTTGGTGGTAGGAGAGATCTTGAAAACAAACAAGTTGAACCCGTTTGATCTGCCATTAAATTTTGCAGGCTGCTAGCCATAGCTGAGTGCTTTGTAGAGCACTTAGGCAACTATTGACCTTTTAAAGTACATTTGCATTTAAAGAAAGTATTCATGTCTTCTCAAAATAACCCAGAGTTTTCTTTTTCAGCCACCTAGGAGCCTGATTTGTCTTCTAAACAATTCATAGCATTTACATCCACAGCAAATTAGCCAATCACTAATTGAACTTCAGAAACCCAAGGGGTAATATTTGAAGATTATCATCTGGACAAAGTCCATTTCTAAGTCCTGTGATAGGCCCACATGTCTCTGATTGTCTAAGATACTGTATCTCTAAATCTCCCAGGCAGTTTGTAATAGGGTTTCATTAAAATGTGTTCATTTCTAATGTGTTTAAACCCCCTCATTTAGACCTTTGTGGCAAACATACACAGGCTTTTAAACAGAATGGATTCCAAGTATCAGATTGTTCTCGCCCACAAACACTGTAATCTTCATGAAAATGCCTTACAGTATATCCACCCAGGTTTTGACCTGTTATTTTTGAATTGGTACCTTTTTGACAGGGGTGCAGATAAATTTGGAGCCTTTTTGAAATACATATTTTTCCTCATGGTGTCAGATCTGGAAGCCATCTTTATACCTTTGCGTCTTCAGGCTGCCACAAATTCTACTGTGGGAAATTGGGAGGGGGGTGTTCTGTCCCCGTCCTCCACACACACACAAACCCACACAGACAGACGAGGGTTAAAGGAGTAGCACACACACGGAAGGTTCGTTATCACGGCTTGGCAGCCCTTTGTAAACCGGCTGCCAAGGTCTTTACTAAACAAGGGGGGGGGGGGAAATACCTCCACCAGATAACAAAACACGTACACTCCAATTAAGGAAAATATAAGCCAAAAGTCCAAATCTTTCCGGCCGGCTGATGCTTAGCTCCAAGGACTAGCCAGGGTAAAACTTTGTCCGTCACAGAATTCCAACTGCTTCCCCACTCCTTAAATAACCTGTGGGGTGTGGCCTGTGACTCAGCTAATCCCTGGCACGCTTCCTCATTTGTTGAGCTCTCTTATCACGCCGGCGCTGGCATGGGTCCAGCCACCTCTGGCCTTCCTCATTATCCTCCGACTGATCGGAGACACCTGGCTCCTGACTCATCTCCTCTCCTTCGGCCGGCAGCTGATGAATTACCAGGGAGGAGGGGCCGGGGGAGGGAGGCCTGGCTGACTCCTCTCCCTCCTGTTCGGAGCCTTCTTCCTCCGATGTGATGGCCTCAGGGGTCGGAGCCACAACAGGGGGATTGTATAGAGTGAAAAGGATATATAGTCAAAATAAAATTCTTTCTAGAAAGTCAAGGCCGTTGTGCCCTGCAGCTGTGCTGAGAAGAATGAGGAGGTGTCTTCCGTTCTGGAGGGTACCTGATTGGTTTGTGTGGTGGACATGTGGGTGAAGGGCAAGGGCTTGAACTTTCTTTTGGGTAAGGAAAACCCAGAAGCTTTCAGATTCGGGTTTTCCCAGATGTGCCAATATGACATCTCTAATAAAAATTTGCTTTGAGGAAACTCAAGCTTCGGAGTTTGATTTCATTGGGGGTGTTAACTTAGTACATGGTACATTATGAATATAGGCAAGTTTATATAAAGGCATGCTCAGTGGTAAATTAATAGCAAGACAATGCTGAGCTTTGAGAGTGAAAGATGATAATGACTAAATGAGCAGTGGGAGATTCATTAACTCAACTGCACTGAAATGAATACAGTGCTCCGGTATGGGCATAATTCAATTAGATTTTCATTAGAGCATACCCAAATTTCATTTCATTTCACAGAAATTACTGTTCCATATCGCAAATATTTCTATGTGAGAATCAATGCAGATATTCAATATTTAGCATTTGTGCCACAGTGAAAGAGATTAACTGCCTTGCTAAAGGGCTGAGTTTTCCTCTCCCCCCTCCCCTTCCTCTTCACAGAATTTATTTCTCATACTATCGTTTGATTTAACTCATCACAGTATACAAATCTTATGTACAAAGCAAGACTGGCCTAACTTGATGACTGCTTCTTTCTGTTTGGATTTCATTTTGGCTTCAGAAATTTACTTCAGAAACCTTCTACTGAGTGCCTGGTTTTCTTGATCCCAGGATATATGCTAAACAATAAATTCAATAATTAAACATTCTTCTTGGTCTCCTTATTAATTAGTCAGAGATGGGTTAATCTTAACTAAATGACTAAACCATCAAGTGTAATGGTTAGTCTTTGAAGATAAAAGTTTTTTTTGTTTGTTTGTTTTGGGTGCCTTCCAGTCAGTATTGATTCCTGGCAATGGCCTTTTCTTAGGAAGAGTTTAGTAGTGATTTGCCATTGTCTGCTTCCCAGGGCTGAAAGAGAGCGATTGGCACTAAGTCATTTAGATTGCTTTGTATTTAAGGTAGAACTAGGACTCACAATCATCCAGTCTCTAGCCTGGCATTTTAACCACTCTTCAAACTGACTCTCTGAATATTTACCTGTGATAATTTGGATTGCAAGACGTTGAGGGAACATTCATTGATGAAGCTATCCAACATTGAAGAGAAGTTTCCATCTGCTTGATAACCTCAAAATGATGTTTTCCATATGAGCTAGAAATCTTTAAGAATCATAATTCTAGCACCATAGCAGGATGCCAATCTGGGAAAAGACAATTTATAGTTTGGATACTGTCCATGTCATTGGCTTCTCTGTCTTACCCATTCCATTCCAATCTGTAAGGTGCTTTTTCAGGAGGCAACTGGACTTTCTTGTTTTTTCTTTGAAGACATTTCACTTCTCATCCAAGAAACTTCTTCAGCTCTGACTGAAGATCCTTCCATTCCCTACCATCCATTCAAAGCTGAAGAAGCTTCTTGGATGAGAAGTGAAACATCTTCAAAGAAAAAACAAGAAAGTCCAGTTGCCTCCTGAAAAAGCACCTCTGGGACAACCATGACCTGGATGACTGAGAATCTCCATAGACTCATTCCAATCTCTTAAGTTACTTTAACTTTAAATATAAATTACTTTAGACCATTTTGGTAAAAACATAAGAAGTCTTCATTTACCTGTTCTCCTTTGCACCTTTTGACAATCTCATACATAGTGTAAGGCAAATGCTACTGCACATCCAGGAGACACATCTGCTTTGCCATTCATTCATTCATTCATTCATTCCATTTGTTTGCCATTCATCTCGCCACAAGGCAACTCTAGGCAGCTTACAACGCATTATGCATAATATGTTTTAAATCAATTATAAGCCCTCATCTGGTTACACTAAGGACTGTGACCTGTGGGCCACACTATGTAACAAACTTGCGTGTAGAGTCTACAAGAAATGGTCTTATTCTCTGGGTTTCAATCCTTATATAGCCAAAGTAATACCATCTATCTTCCAGGAGTCCGCATAACCAACTCCACCTGGGTTCAAGTCCATCTGTCCCCAGAAAAGCATGTTGTGCTAAGACATATTATTGACTGAAAACCCTTCTGCAAAGATTTTGTTTTCTTTATATGCCACATCATGGAACTCATAAAGCCCTGGAGAGTACATTGGTTATCGTTTGACAATGTTCACTTTGGGTTTGTAGATTTTGAATGCTGTTAATTTACTCAGCAAAAATAGGTTCTCTTGCCTAGATGCTTCCTTGCTTCCTGTTTCCCCCCCCCTTCTTTTTCTTCTGATAAGTAAAGAAAGGGAGTATGATTTTTTTTTTTTACAAAGCAAGAACCTCACTTCTACAGAACTAAACCCTGAATGTACAAACATACCTATTCAATTCCCACTGAAATGGAAAATGTTAATTGCTTCTTCTTTTATAGGTGCTATTGACCCATTAGCAAGTCATGGTCAAGTCAAATTGAAATTAAACAGAAAAACGTAGCGAATAGACCATAAACTCCCAAGGACAATGTCTCTCTGTGTTACATATTTATATGGTGCTGCAGTATAGTCAGATGATCAGAGAAAAAAAGGATCACAAAAGTAACTACAGTATTAATAAATAATAACCAATTATATGATACATTTTATGCAGAGTAAAGGCAGCCCAAATGACAAGTTAATGTATATTTTTTGTTATCTCCATATTATTTACAGTGAATAAAATTTTATCTGATGCCATTTTCCATCTCTTATAAGCTCAAGGTGATTAATACTACCTGCTGCTCAAATAATTACTAAGTTATCTACATGGCCAAAGCAGATGCATCTATGGGTTAGAAAATATTTTGCCATATTTCCAAAGAATATTTAAGGCCCCAATTAAGCAATTAATGTGCATTAATCTGTGGCATTGTGAAAATAATAAAATGACTGCAACAGGAAAAGGTCCTTGAAGATGGTATCACAAAGACACGCCGGGTTTCAGTTCTGACAGCAAATATTTGGAAATCTTGAAGGAAAACCATGACTTTCCCCAAGAAATGAGAACAAATTGTAAAATATATGTAAAAGAATCACACAGTATACTAATTTACAAGACATTTACAAGACAGCTGGTCTACTAAAATGAAATATATTTAACACTTCAAAATTTGTCATATTTTGGGCATAAATATATAGATGATAGATAATAGATAGATAGATAATAGATAGATAGATAGATGATAGGTAATATATAGATAATAGATAGATGGATAGATGATAGATAATAGATAGATAATAGATCAGTGGAAATCTAAAATTTGTTACTACCGGTTCTGTGGGCGTGGCTTGGTGGTGGTGGGGGTAATGTGACTGGGTGAGTGTGGCCATTTTTTTTTAACTTTTAACTTTTAGAACCATTTTTTCTACAACCTTTTCGACAAATAGGTTGTTAAAAAATGCTTTCAAAAGGCTCTGACGTCCAAGCTGAGTTGCCTGATCGGCAGAGGCTTTTTTTCTTTTAAATGCCTCTGACGATCCAAGCTGAGTTGCCTGATTGTCAGAGGCATTTAAAAGAAAAAAAGCCTCTGCCGCTCAGGCAACTCAGCTGGGATCGTCAGTGCCTGAAGAGGTTGTAGAAAAAATGCTTTTAAAAGGCTTTGACGATCCCAGCTGAGCCGCACGATCATCAGAGGATTTTTTTTTAACTTTTAAAAGCATTTTTTCAGCTGAAGAGGTTGTAGAAAAAATGCTTTTAAAAGGCATTTTGAAAAGGCATTAAAAAAAAAGCCTCTGATGAATTTGCGGCTCAGCTGGGATGGGGGGGGGGGGGGCAGGGATTTTTGCTACTGTTCTTCGAACCACCCACCTCAATCGCTACCGGATTGGGCGATCTGGTCCGAACCTGGTTTCACCCCTGTAATAGATAGATGATAGATAGATAGATTGATTTATTAATGATAGATAGATAGATAGATAGATGATAGATGATAGATGATAGATGATAGATGATAGATGATAGATGATAGATGATAGATGATAGATGATAGATGATAGATGATAGATGATAGATAGATAGGTGTTTATGAGAAATATATAGAAGAAACACATAAAAAAAACCCTCTCCCTCACTCTTTGTCTCTCAATAGTTAAAATCAATTGACAATATGATTCTAGATTTCTTATTTTGCTTTGATTTGGCAATGTTATTTGCAGAAAAGGGAGCGATTTTCATTATCTCTTGACATTGCCAACACTGGTGAGAAAGGGCAGCTTCCAACTAGGCAGGTGTCAAATGAATGAAGAATGTGTTATAAGACACCCAGAATCTTTTGGGATTTGGGTGGTCTTCAAATCTAATATTGTAATAAAGAAATAAATGAAAAGGAAACAAAGAAACATACCAGTCTCAAGACTATGAATTTACTTTTTTTAGATGCTCTTTACTTTTGGGTATCCATCTGGTCTCTTCTGTGGGGCTTTTAATTGTTTGCATATCTCTTTCTAGCTCAACCAGGGCTTCTCCCATTATCTTTGTTCTTCACTTTTCACTACCTTCACTTTTGTATTTAGTGTTCTGGATTCTAAGTCTTGAAGTTCAAGTTAAAACAGGGCCAGACCCTTAAGTGCCTAGTGCTTTATTTTCCATAGATATTCTAAATCTTTTTTGTCTACTACATATAAGCCAAGTTCCTTTGTTTGCCTGACAGTGTTGCTTCCATGCTACCCTCTGCTGATCAAACCTGTCAGAAGAATGGTTGGATGGTTTTTTTGTTTGCTTTGCTTTGTTTTTTATTTTTGTTTTTGTTTTCAATTCAACAGTGAGCCTTGCTTCTTTAACAAAGCTATTCCTAGGTATTTTAATATTTTATTAATTCATCCTCTGCCAAACACTATATTTCCCTTCTTTCTTTCTTTCTTTCTTTCTTTCTTTCTTTCTTTCTTTCTTTCTTTCTTTCTTTCTTTCTTTCTTTCTTTCTTTCTTTTCATCTACATGGATTTTAAGGCATACTTCTCACATGTGATGCTCCTCAGAATTCTTGTGACACCAGCTCTATAAAGCTGTCTTGATATTTTAAGCTATCATGTCCCGCACGATCTAAACAGTACCTGTTCTTCTATGTTCTCTGAATAAAGACTGACATTCTCTCTCTCTCTCTCTCTCTCTCTCTCTCTCTCTCTCTCTCTCTCTCTCTCTCTCCCTCTCCCTCTCTCTCTCTCTCCCTCTCCCTCTCTCTCTCTCTCTCTCTCTCTCTCTCTTTCTCACTCTCTGCTGGTCTCTCTCTCTCTCTCTGGTGTGTGTGTGTGTGTGTCTATGATTTATAGAAGACTTTGTAAAAGATAGCCAAATGCCACGATAAGATCAGCATTCCCTGTGATTCAATATGGAAGTGAAAGTTGAACTTTGAAGAAACATTTATACCTTGACTTTGAATATGCTCTTCACAAATTTCTGCATGCCCTTGCTATGTCAACTACAAACTTATAAACCTAGGCTGGCTCTAGTCAAAATTTAGTATTTTAAGCTAGGGCAGGGTGTTTTTAAGAAGAAATGCAACTTCTAACATAACCTTATCATCCCACTTCATGACAAGCTCCTAAAACACCTTGGGGCCTTATAAATACGTTTCAAGTACTGTTGCAGATAAAAAGAAAAAGAACACTAAGCATTTCTTTAAACACTAAGTATTGAAACAATACACACACACACACACACACACACACGCACACACAAATGCACACAAACAGGCAAATAATTATTAATTCTATGTCATCCCTGCATGGTACACCAATATTTTGCCTGTATTTTAGAGGAAGGGGTGCAGACTCCTATGTTTGAAACTAAGATGATTTGGATATCACAGATTTATGAGACTCCAACTCATTTCAAAGTTTGATAATGCCTACTGCTCCTCTTATTAATTCTAGTGGGAATAGAAAATCAAGTCAGGATTGGAAAACTTTCATCTATCTCTAGTGAAAAGTACATGTTCAGCGGAATCTATTTTAATTTAAATTGTTCTGTGATTTGTTTCTCTTAGAATGTATTGGGGAATGCTGAGATGTCACTAATGTTAGAATACCTAAACATTATTCATTGCAAAATACTGTTTGCCAACTGGGCAGCTCCACTTTTCCAGTGGTCATTTAATTAATGGATGTCTAATAGACCCATCTGCAAATCTTACAATGCAATATTTCCACCAACTGAAATAGAGCTTGCCATTGCAAAAATGAAACAGAAGGAGGAGGGAGGGAGAGGGGGGTTCCAATTAATGATACAGAGACATACTTGATCTTAGGAGCCTTAAGGGTAATCAATAATGAGTTTCCTTTCTGAGAACATAATGTAGTTATAAGCATAAGATGATAGGCTTGAATTACTTGCATTCTGATGACCTTTTGCTATGTTTTCAGCTTCTTAATAAGTAAGAAATCTAGACAAAGTTTGGTATACAATGAAATTATAAGACAACTCTAGATTTAAACCAAAAAACCCCAGCCGGCTAGGTTATAAAGCATTGCCCAGTCTGTGTAAAAATTAATAAGTACAATATTAATAAAACAACATGGGTGCTGGCTGAAATATATCTTCTGTCTTTTAGTTCCATGGACATAGAGCCAAAATATTTCATTGCATGAGATATTATAAGGCTGACAGAAGCAATGGAACAGTTTCATTGGCTAATAAGAATTCTGAGCTGTGCTCCAGACTAGTTCCCGCCTCGGAATTTACGAGTCTCATCATTACATTAGCAGGAATTTCAAGTTCAGTGATTATAATCAGCACAATTTGTGAAAAAGAGGAATTTATGAGCCTCATCAATTTAGCAAGAGAGGCTGGGAGAAACGGAATGACCTGATTGGTTAAAAAGAAATGCAAGAGTAACAACTTCATTTCAGCCCCACGCTCGGGGATCTAACAACTGAATAAATATATGTTCCATATGGATGAAAAATACAAAGGAGGCAAGGATATGTTTCGATGGATTCTTTTTCCATGCATGAAAAATGGTATACTAAGGGAAATAGATGAAGAAAAATGTAATGTGGGCAGTATGAGGCATTCAGCTGTTCAGAAATGTTTCAACTTGTGGAAGAAATATAAGAAATTGTTTTTGCTTCATCACCCTCAGACCCAATATCTTTATTAATGGTGCAGGTTTGCAAGGAAAGTGGAATTCAAACACTTTGAACAATTGGACACCTGATCACTAGAACAGCATTCAATAAAATATTGCTGGATTTTCTCTGAAGACTTTTCCCCTGAGGAAAACTGGAGAGGATGTCCCAGCTGTATTTATTTTATTTTTATTTATTTTTTTATTTTTATTTGATTTATATGCCGCCCTTCTCCAGAGACTCAGGGTGGCTTACAGTGCGTTAAACAATAGCCTTCATACTTTTGTATATTTATACAAAGTCAGCTTATTGCCCCCACAATCCGGGTCCTCATTTTACCCACCTTAGAAAGGATGGAAGGCTGAGTCAACCTTGAGCCTGGTGGGATTCGAACTTGCAGTAATTGCAAGCAGCAGATGTTAATAGATGTTAATAACAGGGTGCTTTAAACCACTGTACTACAGGCTCTGTATATCTCCCCTATAGTATGGTTTACACTCAAAGAAGCAGTCATGAACACGGGTTACGCTAGTTTGCTATTGATGAATTTGGTTTTTTTACACTACCTGCTGTTTTTTTTAAAAAAAGAATGTCATCTTTTTGTTTTTTTAAGTTTTATGGGTTTGTTTTTTTTAAAAAAAAATATTGTCAGCTGCCCAGTGTCATTAATTTGTGATGGACAGCTATACAAATTGAAGTACTTGATAAATTAATTTGGGGTATCCCATCTCTCCTCCCAATTTATAATATCTAGTCAAGCTAAATGTTTATGAATAACTTATTCACAGTTGGAAAAATAAAATATGGATAAATCAAAAGGATATATATGCTGATCCAGCATGATTTTTCTTAGATCTCAGGAAAAAAAATGCGACCTAATATATAGACTATTTTTCCAGAGCACAGATGTCATTCTATGGGAGCCTAATCCTGTCCTTTAAAGTGCATTTGTTACTTATCTTGTTGGTTGCTTTAATGAGATGGGTAGCTATGTAAATCTGAATAATGGAATAAATAAAATAAAAGTGCAAAGAATACTCTTGATTCTCATTCTAGCCTCTATTGCTCCCTTATAAGCAGGATGTCATGTGCTCCAACGAAGCAATAGAGGGTACAGAGAAAGTCAAGAGTATCTTTTGTGCCCCGTCTTGGTTTATCACTCCATCTAAGAGATTGCCAGTTTAAGGCATAGTGACTAAAGGACAGACCTGAAAATCTGAAGAAAAAAAATTAAAAAATTATATTTTTTGCTTTAAATGACAATTTACGAGCAAAAACCAAGTGATAATTTACAAAAGAGCATATTGTAATAAAAATATCTAAAAAGTATGAAAAGTTATGAAGTTATAAGAAGCAAGTATTTCTGAAATCAAACTGTGCATTAAGTGGCAACATTTGTACAGAAAGAATGACCAAAGCAAAGGGCAAAAGTGAGTTTTTGAAAAATAAATTATTTTCTGTAAATAAATCTCCTTTCTATTATAGCTAAAAAAACCTACTTTACTAAACTGTTCTTGTTAGAGTCCTGTCCCCAAAATGCTCAAATACAGAATGCTTCAACCTCCAATAGATTTTTATTTAAAACATTATGGAATAGCTAACTTGATTGCATGACCATCCAAGTTTATCCACTATACCTTCTTTTAAGAGAATGCAAATTAGTGGCTTCTAAATGTGGTAAATAAATAATATTTCCTAGTATTTTAGGCTTCTTGTCAAACAAAGATGAGCAAGGCTGAAATCCCAAGGGGAAATGAATTTTCTAATGTCCACTGAATCAAAGGGGAAATATTTATTATGTGTTCTGAGCAATGAACACGAGAAAGCAGAAATACATATTCAATGCTAGAAATATTGCAGAAATTTCTAGAGACCAATTTTTGGTATTTATTTAACACATGCAGTAATTTCTGCTCCTCTTCACACAAAACACCACGGACTCTTATATGCAATATAGTCCTTAGTCTACAGGGTGCCCTTATTATATTATATTCACAGTTATAATCTGGAAGCCAGATCATTTCAGAGAACAGGAAAAATCTGTGGTGCATTTTTCCCTGTCAAATACAGATTTGATTTATCTGAAAATGTGAATGGTTGCCAATTATAGATCTATTCAGCGATTATATTTATTATTTAGTAGAATATAGACCAGCCTTGGCACAACACGGGTCTGTCTTTGACTTCATATGCTCCTCACTTTACATTGCATATAGAATGAGGATAACTACCAAGAGAGAACATTTCCTGTAATAGATGTATGCATACACTTACTTAAGAAAACTTACTTATACAATGAGGAAATACGATCTGGTCATTTAAGCCCTTTTGAGTCAACTAGATGCAACAGGACAGAGATTTATGTCTTGGGGTTATGTATGCTTTAAAAATGAATTGAAAGAAGTGCTTTAGGCCTCACAGAAACATAAGTGCAACACCTCACTGCTATTCATTAAACTAATATATCTTTTATTCAGGCTCTTATATTTTATGAGTCATAAAGTGATTTTTAAAAAAATAGTTTCATGTTTTAGGGATAACAGAGATATGTTGCACTTTTCCTTGTGCAGGGGCTGAAATATCTTTTCTGAATCACTTTTTAAACACTTTTTAAGATCCTGCTTTATTTTTTTAAAGCAGAATAGCCACCCTTATCAGCCCAGATGAGAAATGATGCTTCATAAATAAATCAAACAAACTTGTGAGCTACTTGTCAAGCCCCATGCATCTGAGCAATGTCAAGGAAGCAAGGAGTATACATATTTCAGTAAGGTATATTTAATGCTTGAAGAGCCAGTTTGGTTAAGGTTGTCAGGCCAGAAACCAGAAAACCATGAGTTCTAGTCCTTGTAGGCGTGGATCCAGCTGGGTGACCTTGGATCAGTCATTCTCTCTCATCCCTAAGAAGCAGAAAATGATAAACCACTTCCAAAATTCTGGTCAAGAGAACTACGGGAGATAGCCCAGGCAATTACTGCCAGGATTCAACCCTGACTTAAGGCATTTCCCATCCTTCCCAAGAAAAGCCACCTTAATTTTAGTGTGAGGGAAATGCACAATCTTGAAAACTGTGAGATGAATTTATAGTGAGTTCATCAAGGCAGAGTCTCTTTAACAAATTTGAAAAAAAAATATTTCTAAGATTCTTACAATGTAGTCTAAGTTGCCATTTATGAGTTAAGCTGCACTTGTCCACTCTCTTCCCTTTTAGCCTAAATAGATGCTTTCCCATTAAGATATCCCGATGATGCTAAGAGCTGTTGTTGCTAAAGGGCTGCAGGGTGCCCATTTTTCCCTTCCAGGGATGTGTACTAAGGACACTGGGAGGTTCCCAGTCCCAGGTCTTGGGGGTCTTGGTTTAGGAGATGGGGATGTTATTGGGATGGTGGAGGTGGGCCATAAAATTATGATGGTGTTAGGCAGGAGCAGATATTGTGGGAGGCAGGGAGTGGACTATCCTTGGGGACTGCAGATCTGTTGTCTCTTAATGGTTCCATGCTCCTGCTCTTTGATCTCAGACCCAACACTTTATCAGCAGACCTTTACGACCCTGGCCTCTGGCTGCTTCTACTGAATGCCAGATCTGTCTGTAATAAGGACCCCCTCCAGGGGTGAAATCCAGCAGGTTCTGAAAGGTTCCGGAGAACCGGTAGGGGAAATTTTGAGCAGTTCGGAGAACCGGTAGCAGAAATTTTGAGTAGTTCGGAGAACTGGCAAATACCACCTCTAGCTGGCCGCAGAGTGGGGTGGGAATGGAGATTTTGCAGTATCCTTCCCCTAGGAGTGGGGTGGGAATGGAGATTTTGCAGTATACTTCCCCTGCCACACCCACACAAACCACACCCACCAAGCCACACCATGCCCACCAAGCCACGCCCACAGAACCGGTAGTAAAAAAAAATGGATTTCACTACTGTCCCCCTCATCCATGATTTGATTGTTGATGAGAGGATTGACTTGGCATGTTTATTCTCCCTTCCATTCTTTTTTCCAGTCTCCTTATAATCACTTCTACATCTAATTGACCAGCTTGCAAATTGTGAAGATGAGCTATCATCTAAGCTCATAAGAAGAACAATTATGCTTTGTAGTGTTTCCATAAACGGATAGTGTTGGATTCATGTTCATTTAGTATGGTTTCGATTGTATGTTTACTTTACTGACTTAAGCATTTGTGTGAGGATTTCTACTTTTAATGGCTGCCTAAAACTACTTTGAAGAAACCAACTGATAAACAAAATGTGTGGTGTCCAAACTGGAGGTTGCTTTTCTTCAAGCTACTGCTGTAACTCAATCTGAAGACCTTTTCTAAAGAATTGCAAAGGTCGACTTAACTTCCGTTAACTTAACATTAAAGAAACTTTTTGCAGCAATAATTTATAGCATCTTCATCGCATCTTTGCCCAGCTATCACTGAAGTGATTTAACATCTGTCTGCATTACTGTTATTTTTACAAAATGAAAGTTGGATGATTCTTGAAGACGCTTTAAATTGCTAATGCAGAAATGACCTTAAAATGCATATGGAAAGATACAGGAACAATTATGCCCCAGGCCCCAGAGCTGAAATGGGGGGGGGGGGGGGGAGGGGGGGGGGGGGGGGGGGGGGGGGGGCAATGGGGATGTTGAGGGGCATGCAGGAACTGATTCCCTTCTTGAACTATCAAGTGCCTAGGGAAGGGACAGTCTGATATAGGATTGCTGGACCACTGTGAGGATGTCCTGGGATGACTGTGTACCCCGAATGAGTATTTGGAAATGAATTAAGTGGGTGAATTAATGAACATTAATGAATGAATGAACCACTAGGGCTAGGAGAAGAGAGTGGTAGGAGGGAACCTGGATTATATGGGAGGGCAAACTAGAAGATTGATGGACCATACTGGGAATGAGTTATAGCAGTATACTGGAAGCAAGGCTGCTCTGGGGGATGCTAAGCGATGATGGCGAACCTATGGCATGTGTGCCACAGGTGGCACACAGAGCCCTCTCTGCAGGCATGCCAGCCATTGCCCCAGCCCAGCTCCACTGCACGCAGCTCCCACTGCCAGCTGGTCTTCGGATCTCTGCCACGCATGCGTGGGGGGCAGGGTGCATGTGGGGGACATGCATGCACATGTGCAGGGGGGCAGGGCGCATGCACAGGGCACTCACATTGCATTTTGGGGGTTCATGTGTGCGCACCCCCCTGTATCCCGTTTTGGGCCTGAAAGGCCTCCTGCACCAACCTGGAAGCCAAAACAGGGCACGGGGGTGCCGCGCGAGGTCCTCCTGTGCCATGTTTTGGGCCTGGAAAGCCTCCTGTACCAATCCGGAAGCCAAAATGGGGCACAGGGGGCACTCTCATTGCATTTTGGGGGTTCGTGCATGTGCATTGGCACGTGCCCACACACTTTGGGCACTCAGCACCAAAAAGGTTAACCATCATTCTGCTAGGCTCACTGTTTGGAGCATACTCCAACATACTCTCTGCTTGGAGCCAAGTTATCAGAGCCCTGTTGCTGTTGACTGTAAGTCTGCCTGTAATAAATCTGTCCTTATCCATGGTCTGATGGTGGATTCAGCAGTTAACCTGTCTTGCAATTCTTAAATCTGGGTGGGCCAAGGAGAGGTTTCTCCTCCTGGACTGGTGCCCACCTGAGTTTCGGGTTTACCAGTTGTGACTCTGGGAAAAGGAGATGGGAGGTTGCAATTGTCATCCATGAATTGTTATTGGCTTTTAAAGTCTCTACATAATTAGATGTGAGACCTTCTGGCTGAAACTGGGCTCTAAGGAAAAGATGGGATTGTTATTGTTGTACTGATCTGCCTGTTGCACCACATCTTTTCTGCCTGAGCTGCTGGATTTTATTGCTGGGTTAGACCCTGAAGTTTATGGTTCTCAGGGTTTCAATCTGCTGTCCAGTGACACTAAGTCTAGAGTAGTGGAGGAGTTTATAGCCACCATGGCAACCATAGACCTATTCCAGGTTATTAGGGCCCAATGCATATCAGTGATCCACATTAGGGCTGATCAGTTGAGATATGATCTGGTTTTGGAAGACAGTTGTTTTCCCATTATAATTTTTGTCTCACTGTAATGCACTCTTTCCCCAAAAGAACATCACTGGACCCAATGACCCCGGATAGCTAATTTCTAGTTTGCAACCTTCTCTTTTTGGGGAAAGTGACAGAGAAAATCATCAGGCTTCAATTCTAGAGAAGTCTGGAGGAACCAGATTATTTGGGCCCTTTTCAATTAAGCTTTAGGTCAGGATTCAATATAAAGATTGATTTTTTTTAATCTGTATTTTTATTTTATTCAATACAAAATGCAAAATTCCAAACAAAAAATCCCAGAGGAAACAAAAAGAAAACAAGTCAAAAATAATCATAAACTTTAAAAGGTACATCAAAACAACAACACCACATATACACATATTATCCCCTCTAGTTGAATACTGATTAAGACATGACTACAACATTAGTTCCCTTGTGAAACAGGCCCTCCCAAAATAAGATTGTACTGTTTATGCTAATTGATGACCTATGGCAGAACTGGGATGAGCAAATTGTGTCCACTTTGTGCTCAATGACCTCTCATGACTTTCAATACGTTTGGCCATAGTATCCTCTTCAATCAGTTTTGGGGATTAGGGGAGGGGAGGTACTGTTTTACAGAAGTTCTCATTCTTTTCTTGTGGCTTCAATCAGTCTTGACAGTTGAGGGATCACATCCATGGCCCCTCACTTGTGGAGTTTTGCAGGCTGTAACCATCTCTCCCCTCTTGTTTAACAATTACATGAAACTGCTGGGTGAGATAACTTGTGGGTTTGGGGTATTGTCAATAGGCAGAGAATACCTGATTGCATGTCTTGACCACTTATCTCCAGCTGCCTCTGCCTGTCTTATTCAGTCTAGTAGGGAGGTATATGTTATGTCCTTATAAGGACATCCGGCCGGGGATTGGTTAATCCTCCGGGCGGGAAAGTTAAACCGCTGTCATTGGACGGCTGGTCTGCCGGAGTGCTATAAAAAGGGCTCCGGCAGCACAGCCGTTCGTCTGTTCTGACTTAGTTAAGAGCTGAATAAAACTTGTCGAACAGACCCCGCTGGTCTTGTCTTCTTTCCTGCGCCTGATCTAACACTGGCGACGAAGGACTTGAAAAGAACCGCCACGCGGAGCTAAGTCACTCATCGAGAATTCCTCACTGAGCTGAAGTCACTGAAGATGGAGGCGTCACAAGCCGCGATGGCTCCGATCTCCAAATTCGACCCCAGAGTGGAGAAATGGACCTCCTATCTGGTTCGTTTCCGCCAGTTTCTGCGGGGAAACAACTATCAAGACCTCTCCGATGAACGGAAACGAGCCCTGTTCCTGGCGCATTGCGGCTCCGAGGTGCTGGAGATGGCCATCGACCTCGTGTCCCCAAGGAACATCGAGGAGATGTCTTGGGCCGATTTGCAAGACGTGCTAAAGGAGCACTACGCTCCCACTGGAACTCCCATTGCCAACAGATTCACCTTTCAACAAAGGAATCAGTTGGAAGGGGAGCCCATCAAGGACTTTGTGGCAGCTCTGCGGCAACTCGCGTCAAATTGCGAGTTTGACAACGTTGAGAACGCCATCAGAGACCGCATTGTCTTCGGCATGAGGGACATTGGACTGCAACGTAAGTTCCTCAGCCGAAAGAAAATCGCATTGAAAGACGTTGTTGAGGAGGCAATCGCAGCCGAGATCTCAGAAAAGGCAGCTGCCGCCATGAGTAGGGCTAAAGGGGTGCACAAATTGCAACGCCACCCCAAAAGCTCGTCTGAGGAGTCGTCTGCCAGCTCCTGCTCCGACGACGAAATGGCCGTTCACAAGGTTTCCCGCCAAAACCGTTGCGAGCGCAACCAAGATGGCGCCCGGATCGAGCCCTGCGGCAGCTGCAAAGGAAGCCATGCCAGGGCCAAGTGCCGTTGGAGAGACGCTATCTGCCGATGCTGCAACAAGCGGGGGCACATCACTGAAGCCTGCAGGGCCGAAGCACCTACCCCGGGCCCGTTTCCCCCCGGCTGGGGCGAGAAACGGCAAGACAACCAGAGACCATCCAAACGGTCCTCTGCCAGGTCTCAGCAACGAGGCGGCGGCTACGCGGCAGTCAGAACTGATCAGCTGTCCTCCGGCATCCACACCATTGACGATGCGGCCGCAAAGTTCCATGCCACCGTAATCGTGGAGGGAACACCCTGTTCTATGGAGGTTGATTCGGGGTCGAACTACTCCATCATGGACTGGCACCAGTTAAAGCGTCTGAAACCGGGCATCTCAAAGAAAGACCTCAAGCCCCTACGGGCCCGTCTTGTCGATTTCGGCGGCAACCCTGTTGAGATCCTGGGGAGGACTTCGCTCCGGGTCACCTACCACGACTTCCAGGGCGTCCTACCCATCACTGTCGTGGGGCGCAACCGCCCGAGCCTGCTGGGGATGGAGTGGTTCGAGCCATTGGGGCTGTCTATCAGCGGGATCCACCAAATTCGTAGGGACGAACTCGACGCCATCATCGAAGAGTTCAAGGAAGTCTTCGATGGTAAGCTGGGGAGATTTGTGGGGAAACCTATTTCCTTCAATTTGGACAAAAATGTCACCCCAATCAGGCTAAAGCCCCGCAGGGTTCCGTTCGCCTTGAGGCCCAAGGTCGACGCCCAGATAGATAAGCTTGTCGCCCAGGGAGTCCTGGAACCGATCGATCATGCTACATGGGAGACCCCCATTGTGACCCCGATGAAGCATGATGGGTCTGTGCGCATCTGCGCCGACTATAAATGTTCGATAAATAAGGCCCTCCAGCAGAGCGCATATCCGGTTCCAGTGGTGCAACATCTGCTGCATTCACTTGGGAGCGGATCAATATTCGCGAAATTGGACCTGGCCCAAGCTTACCAGCAATTGCCAGTGGATGAAAAAACTGCGGAGGCACAAACCATTGTCACCCATAGAGGGGCCTTTAAATGCACGCGCCTCCAATTTGGGGTCAGCGCAGCCCCAGGTATTTTTCAATCATTTATGGAACGCCTTCTTCAAGGCATTCCAGGGGCGGTCCCTTACTTCGATGATGTCTTGATCTCCGGCCACTCCAAAACCCAACTACTTGAGCGACTGCGCATGGTTTTACAGCGATTCAAGGAGAAGGGTTTGAGAGTCAGGAGGGACAAGTGCATCATCGGGGTCCAGGAAGTCGAGTTCCTGGGTTATCTCATTGATAAGAACGGCATTCACCCCACTAAATCTAAGGTTAGGGCTATCCATGAAGCTCCAGCCCCCCAAAACAAGACGGAGCTTCAGGCGTTTCTGGGACTACTGAATTTTTACAGTGTTTTCCTGAAACAGAAAGCCTCCGTGGCTGAACCGCTCCATCGCTTGCTGGGGAAGGCGGTTTCCTGGAGGTGGGGGAAGGAAGAGGAAGCAGCATTCAGAGCTGTCAAGAACCTGCTTTCTTCCGAGAGTGTCCTCATCCAATACCACGAGACACTCCCCCTGCTATTGACTTGCGACGCATCCCCCTACGGCATCGGAGCAGTCCTCAGTCATCAATTCCCGGACGGGAAGGAAGCACCCATCGCCTATTTCTCGAAGACGCTGTCCAGCGCCGAGAGAAATTACAGCCAGCTGGACAAAGAGGCCCTGGCCATCGTTGCTGGCGTCAAGCGCTTCCATGAGTACTTATACGGACGGAGGTTCACGGTCATCACAGACCACAAGCCCCTGCTGGGCCTTCTGTCTGGAAGCAAGCCCACACCTAACTACTCATCGCCCAGGATGACACGCTGGGCAATTTTTTTGGCCGGGTACTCTTACGAACTTTGCCACAGGCCGGGCAGTAACATCAGCAACGCTGACGCCTTGAGCAGATGCCCGTCTAAAGACTTAGTGGAGGACCCTGCCCCCACCCTGGGACTGCATCATATCGATGGCGACCTGGCTTGCCCAGTCACATCCGCAGACGTCGCGGCACTAACCCAGAAAGACCGGACTTTGAAACAAGTGATGTCTTGGGTGCTGCGCGGCTGGCCTGCGGGACCGTTGACCGACGACTTCAAGCCGTTTGCAAAGAGGCAGCAGGAACTGTCAACCATGAAGGGCTGCCTGCTGTGGGGTGACAGGGTCGTGGTTCCCCAGGCCTTGCGCCTAAAGACTTTGGAAACCTTGCACAAGGGGCACCCTGGCATCGTACGCATGAAGGGACTGGCACGGAGCTACGTCTGGTGGCCATCACTGGACAAAGACACTGAGGACTGGGTCTCCAGATGTGATCCGTGCCAAGAAGTCCGCCCCGCCCCTCCGCAAACGCCTATTGCGGAATGGGAAACACCGAGCAACCCGTGGGCGCGAATACACATAGACTTCGCGGGCCCGATGCAAGGAAAGTTCCTTCTGATAGTGGTGGACGCATTTTCCAAATGGCTTGAGGTCATTCCCCTGGCATCCATCACTATGGAAGTCACCATTAGAGCCCTCCGGCGCCTATTTGCTACCCACGGGCTGCCGGACGTCCTTGTTTCCGACAACGGCCCGCAGCTGACCTCGAAACCCATGGAGGAGTTCCTGGCCAGTTTGGGCATTCGCCATGCCCTCTCTGCCCCCTACAGACCGGCTGGCAACGGACAAGCTGAGAGGATGGTGAGGTTCACTAAAGAGGCCCTTGCCAGGATGGGACCGGGCGATTGGCAAGAGAAGATCGACAACTTCCTCTTGATACAGCACATTACGCCGCATGCCACCACAAGAAAGAGCCCAGCCGAATTGCTGATGGGCAGGAAGCTGAGGTCACCCCTGGACCGACTACACCCCCTGTACCACTCCGAGGTCACCGCAACCGCGAGCCGCCCCCTCCGAGCCTTCTCTGCAGGAGATCCGGTTTTCGCGCTTAATTTCCACGGCCTGCCGAAATGGCTGAAGGGGAGAATCGAGAGCACAACCGGCCCGAAGTCCTACACTATTGAACTGCAAGATGGAGTGGTCTGTAGACGTCACATCGACCAACTCCGGAAGCGGTGGGAAGGGGCTGGCGAAAACCACCCTGACGAGGTAGGACAACAACACCCCTACAAGGCAGGACAAAACCACCCCGACGAGGTAGGACAACAACACCCCTACATGGCAGGACAAAACCTCCCCGTCGAGGTAGGGCAACACCACCCTGGCAGGGCAGGACAACACCACCCGTTTGAGGTAGCCCTGCAACACCCAGTCGAGGTAGGACCGTACCACCCCGACATGACCGGCCAGCCAGCAGACCAGCTACCGTACTGCAACTGCCGAGTAGACAGGGGACTCCACGGCAACAGAAACTCACGCCTCCCCGGCAAGGCAGCCCAACGCCACCCCGACGGCAAGGAACTCCAGGGAACGCCAGTAGACCGGGACATGCCCAACCGAGGGGGCCAACAACAACCCGGTGAGGGAGGCCTACGACACCCCTGCACGCAGGAACTGAAACGCCCGTGGGAAATCCCCCGTCCAGCTGACTCCCGACTCGAGCAACAACAACAACGTCCCGACCAGGTCGACCTGCACCACCCAGACAGGGTCGACCATCACGAGAATCAACAAAATGGACACTTATCGAAACACAAACTTAAACCAAGGCACTTACCGGCCTACGATGATCGGCACCCAGGCCAGGGAGGAGACCAACCGGACCAGCAGATGCATTCCAACAGCGGGACGGGAGGCGGCACACCGAAGCCGGTACCTGCAACGACCACTTCGCAGCCCAGCAGCAAGGCCGGAGGTGCACGGACAGAACCGGCACCTTCAACGACCCTGCGGCAGGCATCCCGGGGGCGAGGGTCGGAGGACACCGGAGCGGCCACCTTCCAGATGGACGACGGAGCACAGAATGAACTGCGCAGGTCGAGCAGGGCTTCCAGACGTCCCGCCTACCTGCGTGACTACGTTTGTTGATTGACACGAGCTGAACCATGTTTTATCTAGGGGGGGAGGAGTGTTATGTCCTTATAAGGACATCCGGCCGGGGATTGGTTAATCCTCCGGGCGGGAAAGTTAAACCGCTGTCATTGGACGGCTGGTCTGCCGGAGTGCTATAAAAAGGGCTCCGGCAGCACAGCCGTTCGTCTGTTCTGACTTAGTTAAGAGCTGAATAAAACTTGTCGAACAGACCCCGCTGGTCTTGTCTTCTTTCCTGCGCCTGATCTAACAGTATACTCTGGGTCAATTAAGGAATGTCATCTTCCCAAATCCAGGATGTGTGTCTATTCTGTTGTAATACCTGCTCTCTCGAACTATTTTCCCTGCAGAGATTTATGTGTCTCCCACCCTTATGTTATTCAGGAAAATCCTGAAGTCTTGATTGTTCTCCCAATCAATCAAGAATATTTGTGGAGTCCCTTTCTTGTTTTTGTTTTAATTTGATTTTAGTCTTCTTTTTCTATTTTGCTCTTCTGCTTGGAGACAAGATACTGTATTATTTGTTTGTTTGTTTGTTTATGAGATAGAGATGATAGAGATAGAAATAGAGAGAGGGGGGAGGGGGGAGGGAGGGAGAGAGGGAGGGAGAGAGAGAGAGAATCTTAGCCGTAAACTGCCCAGAATCAGTTAAGAGTCAGGTGCCCTGTGAAGGGAGGAAGGAAAGGAGTGAAGGAGAGTATGTTTCAGTATTTTAAATAGTCAGGTGAATTGATATGTTTAGTTCAGGCAATTCTCAAATCAGTTAAATGACAGTTCATAGTTATTTCGGTATTCCAGGTATTTTACTCAGTTCTTTTTACTGCACCACTAATTTCAATGCACAAAAAACGCTAGTAAAAGAACTAAATTGAGTGAGGATGTGTAAGAAGGATGGGAGAGATTAATTAATGTACTGATCCCAGCCTTTCTGAATCTTGAAAAGGTCTTATGATAATAGTGTTTGAGCAGAATCTTGTTTACTAAATTATGATACACTATGTCTATACATTTCAGAACAAGGGTAAAAAGCAGATGAAAAATTAGGATACTCCTGATATTTCAGAACATTCTTATTATCTCTAGGTGCTTTTTAAAACTATCTTGGCCCTGCAATTACCATAAATTTTGGATAATCTGAAGTTTTGAATGCCAATTCTCTTGTGCTGGTTAATGACTGCAATAAAGTTAAGTAAGTATAATCTCCAAGAAATAATATCTGTGATGAATCTAAGCAAAGTCGGAGAAGGCTTGAGTCAGAATGCCAAAGCTTTGCATAGGCGTGGCTATAAAGCTTGCTTTCTAAGCTTTGCATTCCCACACTGGCATGATAAATGAAATAAGTAGCTTTATTGCAACGAATTAGGAAGCTATAGATAAAAGGAGGTTCTGTATGGCAGCACACAGAAACTTTGTCCTAACTAAATGTATATCACTTCCACCATTAACATCCTGGCCTACTCCTCTTACTGCTTTTTCAAGTGTAGATTTTTGACTGTTCTTTCATCAGCTGTAAATCTCTCTGCTCTCTGCCCATTGCTTATATAATGGCTGTCTCTAGCATGAGGCATTCCCTTTGCTAGCTTTGCAAGCCTTTATACCTGGAGAGACCAAGGTATTGCAAGTAACACTAGGAGAATGGGTTTAGCCTACTCATCTCATTGTGGTCCCTGAATGTATCCAACAAATAGTCCCAAAGGTGCTTTTTAAAGAGGCAGCTGGACTTTCTTGTTTTTCTCTGAAGACGTTTTGCTTCTCATCCAAGAAGCTTCTTCAGCTCTGACTGGATGGTGAGGAATGGAAGGATTCATATTCCTTGCAGACACCTGGACATTTGCATTCTTTTAGAGGGTTGATGAGACCACTTGGAGGTTTAGCTGTGTCCTCAGGGTCACCTGAGTAGTGCAAATAGGTGTGGAACATTTTTGAACTGCTGAATGATCTATGTTGTAGAGATGTGCTTTCTGCAGGATGTTTTCTGCCCTGTGTCCCTTCACTGTTGAACACAAGCCCAGGCTGTTAGGGTAGAGTCTGTATTGTCTGCATCTCAAACCGAAGTGCAAATAGTTCCTATAGACTGCATTTTTTTCTGGAAATCCATTCGTACTCCCGCACCATTCGAAGGATGTTCATCCCAAAGTGCATAGCTAAATATTTACGGAGATTCTCAGTCATCCAGGTCATAGATGTCCCAAGGTGCTCTTTCAAGAGGCAACTGGACTTAATAGAATAGAATAGAATAGAATAGAATAGAATAGAATAGAATAGAATAGAATAGAATAGAATAGAATAGAATAGAATAACAGAGTTGGAAGGGACCTTGGAGGTCTTCTAGTCCACCCCCCTGCCCAGGCAGGAAACCCTACACCACTTCAGACAAATGGTTATCCAACATCTTCTTAAAAATTTCCAGTGTTGGAGCATTCACAACTTCTGCAGGCAAGTTGTTCCACTTATTAATTGTTCTAACTGTCAGGAAAGTTCTAAGTTGTTTCTCTCCTTGATTAGTTTCCACCCATTGCTTCTTGTTCTATCCTCAGGCGCTTTGGAGAAAAGTTTGACTCCCTCTTCTTTGTGGCAACCCTTGAGATATTGGAACACTGCTATCATGTCTCCCCTAGTCCTTCTTTTCATTAAACTAGACATACCCAGTTCCTTGTTTTTCTTTGAAGAGATTTCACTTCTTATCAAAGAAAGGACAGTGAAGGGACACAGGGCAGAAAATATCCTGCAGAAAGCCCAGCTCCACAACACAGTCCTTTCAGCAGTTCCAAAAAAATCTCCATACCCATTTGCACTACTCAGGTAACCCTGAGGACACAGACAGACCTCCAAGTGGCCTCAACGATTCTCTAAAAGGATGCAAATGACCAGCTGTCCGGGTGGAATATAAATCCTTCCATTCCCCACCATCCAGTCAGAGCTGAAGAAGCTTCTTGGATGAGAAGTGAAACATCTTCAAAGAAGAACAGGAAAGTCCAGTTGCCTTTTGAAAAAGCAACTTTGGGACAACCATGACCTGGATGACTATGAATTTCAATAGACATTTATGCAACAAATAAGCAGTTTCCTCCCACTTCTTTGGAAAAACTAAAAGTCTGTACCTGGGAACATTGTTATGGGTACCTGGGAATTTTGTGCATGGAAACATTGTTGACAATTAACATCTGTTGGCAGATACTCAGAATCTCATTGTCATAGCAGTATGGAGAGATTAGGAATACAATATATCTCTGTGCGCATGTATACAACCTGGATTAACAATGAACAGATTGGTAGTTTATAATAACATTAATATCATTAAAAGTCTGTTTGGATGACTGTGAAAGAAGGGAGGAAGAGGAAAAATATAACATAAGACAGCAACCCCACAAAATTGTTATGTGGTTATAATCCTCAGAAGGGAGCTAAGTGCTGGTAATATTCATTATACAGTGGCAAAGTAGTTTTGAATAAGTCCTCGGAGGTGGAGGGGGGCAATTATTTACTTTTTTCATATTTCAGTGGTTCTCAGTGGTTCATATGTTAGCTATGGTATGGTCCTTGCTGCGACTCAATATGAAAGGTAGCCAAGCTTATCTTTTCAGAGGAAGTGATTTTTATTCTTTTAATACCTTGTCTTAAAGCGTCGACTCTAAAGCTTTCCTCAGTTGTGTCTTTGCATTCAGGTGTGGTTCTCTTTGGATGATATGCAGCATCTGACATTGAAAACTTGGAGAAATATTTTGTCAGGGAGAGATTTACTTCAGAACTAATACTTAAAGTAGAAAGAGAGAGAAGGGTGGGGGAAGTAAACCGGAGAGAGGGAGAAAAACATCTGTATTTAGATATTCGGTTCACAGCCGCAAAGAAACATACTTGTTTCTCATCTAACAGACTTGGCATTACAAAGACGCTTACGAAGAAAGTTAATATTACAGTAGGTGGGGTGGGGGTGGGGGGTGGGGAATCTCAAACTGACATTGTCCTTCATGGAATGTCCTTTATGCAACTGAGTAGCAAAACAACAACTGCCAATAAAGCTTTTAACACCACATATGCTCAAATTGTGCTGGTTGTCTTAGATAGATTTGCTATCGATGTGACAGGTCACAATGCAATTTAGAAGCAATTAAAAGGTAATGAATGTGCTGAACAGAAACCTCTGCCTGGGAGGGTTTTTTTCCCCCTCTCAAACTGCAGAAAGCAGATAGATCTATGCCCTTCAGTAATTTGGTCTGGTGGTGAAACAGCAAGAATGCTTGTCTGAGAGGGCTTTGTAATGCTGGAAGGGCTGTTTGCAGATACTTTGCTGAGGCTGCATCATCAGCGGGTTGGAAAGAAGAGCTGATATTGACCCTGATGTTGGGAAGCTGCAGGCTCAGGTACACAGGTGAGGCAAAATGAATGAAACAGGGAATGTCAATTGCAGTTTGGAGATTGTATCCAGATATGGAGCTCAACTGCACATGTCCTCTTCAATTACATCTGTACTTCCTGATTCCTTTGTTCCCAAGCAGAAACTGAAGAGGCCACCTTAAGCCTAGGCCGAGGGAACCGATAATAGGATTCCATTAAGAAATTCAGCAGGGGGACTACATATGACCCCTTTAAAATAAAATATGTTATTGTTAGTTATGTGATTATCATGTGTGGGAAGCCACTCCCCCTAGAAGAATGAAATATTTTGAGGAACATTAAAAAAAGGAATATTAAATTTCCCTGAATGAGAAATGAAGAAACATGTTTTTTAGAGGCAGGAAGCAGACTCTGTCTTTCTTAATAGCCCCCAGCAGATGCTCTGTGCCCGTTAAGAAAGATTGGGCCAGCCTATTCAGAAACCACAATACATGATACATAATACACAATTTACGAGCATATAAGAGATACAAACTTATGGTAAACTGTGCCAAACTTGATTGCAGAAAATATTACTTCAGTATCAGAGTTGTTAATGCCTGGAATGCACTCCCTGACTCTCTAGTTTCTTCCCCAAACCTCCAAAGCTTTACCCTTAGACTGTCCACTGTCAACCTCACCCCATTCCTAAGAGGTCTTTAAGGGGCATGCATAATTGCACCAGCGTGCCTACCGTCCCTGTCCTAATATTTCCTTTTATTCATATCCATTTCATGTATTCATAGTTATGTTTATGTAGGAAGAAATATCCTTCTGGGTTCAGGTCCAAGTGGGGGAAAAGACACTGGAAACATGGAGACTGCTTGGAAAGATGGTTTAATGGTGGACAGGATCACATGGCTTGAGTTCCAGAACAGAAAAGGGGGCGAGACGCAGTGAGTCCCTGGGTTTTATGCCTCTCTGGCTTTGAACTTCCTGGGGCACAGAAAAAGTGTCCTGATTGGTTGTCAAACTCCCAGGGGGTGGGGTCTTAGCTAGCCTTGCTGGCTGATGTAATCTTCCCAGGTG
Organism: Ptyas mucosa; assembly: GCA_012654045.1. NCBI lineage: Eukaryota > Metazoa > Chordata > Lepidosauria > Squamata > Colubridae > Ptyas > Ptyas mucosa. The sequence goes on from WNWU01000004.1 coordinate 50,829,970, forward strand.
CCATGTGGTGAGTTTCTGTTGCTAGATAGGTCCTATTGTGTTAGTTTCTGTTGCTAAATGGAATCTGTTGCAGATGATGGTCCATTGACAAAGATTGAGTTTCTGCCTCTGGCCCATTGACAAAGGGTGGGGGCAGGAAGATTGGAGCTGCTTCGTCTTTAAAACATGCTTCTCCATTTCTCATCCAGGGAAACATAATATTCTGCCTTTTTAATATTTCCCAAAATATTTCATTCCTCTAGGAAAGGGGTAGGTGCTAACTTCCTACATTTATATTATATCTGTTATCTAATACATGCTTGACAAAAATAAATAAATAAATAAACAAACAAACAAATAAATAAAACAGCCCCAGTCTCCCTGCCCCCAAGCAAAAACTGAGGAGGTCACCTTTTGGAAATGCAGATTTGGTAAACAGGATTTCAAAACAGGATATTTGAAACAAAAGCAGAGTGGTAGGATTAGAAGCAGCCCAGAGCAGTCCAAAGCCCCTTCATTGCATCACCCCAGAGCAGTCCAAACTTTAATCAAATTAGCTCAGACAAGCACTTAGGATTTGCATTTCCTCTTTTCCCTATATGTAGGAGCTATGACTCCTACATGACCCCATAGGAATCTGACAACAGCCAATAGGATATATGTTCTTGCACAGGAACAGGAAGCTCAAATACAAAGCCCAAAGAAGGTATAAAACCCCCTCATTCTCAACTCCGTTTTGTCAGCTGCACCAGAACCATAAACACTGGTGGTTCTGTTCATTATTAAACCATCTTTCCAATCAGCCTCCATGTTTCCAATATCTTTCTCCCAGCTTGGAACTGAACCAGATGGATATTTCTTCCAACATGTGTTTGAAACTTAAGAGTTTTAACAAATACTAAAGTTTTTTCTTCAGAGTTTTGAACTGGCCTATTCATACTTCAGGGAGTTCTTTCAGGATGCATGCATGTACATATTGGTTTATCTGAAACTCAACATAGCACTTCCTTCTTCAAATTTTCTCCATAGGAACCTTCTGAGGTAAATTGGGCTGAGAGAGTGTGAACAATTTATACTTACTCAGCAAGCTGAGGGTGGATCTGAACTGGAATCTCTCCAATCCTAGACCTCACTCATAATATCAAATTGCCAACTCAATGCAGTAATTCAACAAGAAATGATCCAGATGAAACTACAAAACACTTTAAAATGAGCACTTTCTATTAAATAAAAAGAAAGAAGCACTGTTAGATGAGACTGAGAATGGCCTCCCATGGAAACCATGTTTTGAATGACAGAAACAGCCAGTATGATGTAGCAGGCGATCCTGGGCCGAAAAGACAGCACAGTGACTTTGGGCCAGTCACTCTTTCTTAGTCCTAGCCTGTAAAGTGGAACAACATCTATCTCCTAACCTGCACTGGACCAGCACTGTAGATTATGGTTCATATCCTTTGATGAAAAGCACCTGACTGGCTTTGAAAGTTTGAACCATATAAATTTCTCTTGGCTTAAATTTTGTAGGGAATGGTGAAGGCAGTGGAAATTAAAATCTGCTTCCATTTTGGGAAATGGAAAGAGATAACGTTTATAATAAATTGTAGAGATGTAAGGCCAGTTTTATGTTATGTGCTCATCTTGGAAGCCACCATCCATGCACACATCCATTGGTGTGTGCATACCAACAATTTCATGGAGAACATGGGGAAACATTTATGGATAGCAATATGTTAGCTCCATTAGCCCAATTTTACTCCTTTTCATTCATGACAAACCATGACTTGGTTTAAGTCCCTTTAGGGAAGAAAAGAGTGTATGTGCACAAGGAGTCTTCCAATATTTGAGGGTCTGTCACAGAAAAGAGGGAGGCAACCTATTCTCCAAAGCATCTGAGGAATAGACAAGAAGCAATGAATGGATATTTATCAAGGAGAGATCCAGCTTAGAACTAAGGAGAAATTTCCTGAAAGTGAGAACAATTAATCAGCAAAACAGCTTGCTTCCAGAGGTTGTGGGTGTTCCATTACGTTTTAAGAAGAGATTGGACAGCCATTTGTCCAGATTGGTATAGGGCAGTGATGGCTAACCTTTTCGCTGTCACATGCCAAAAGTGGGGGGGGGCAGGGGGGGGGGTGTCGCGCACGTGCATGCTCACACCCATAATTCAATGTGCCCCACATCCCCCACTTTTGGCATGTGATGGCACGATGGGCTTGGAAGGCCTATTTTTCGTTCTCCCCAGGCTCTAGAGCCTTTCTAGGAACATGGGGAGGACGAAAACGGCCTTCCCCACTCCCCTGGAGGCCCTCCAGAGGCCGGAAACGGCCCATTTCCCAACTTCCAGAGGGCCCAGAAGGCCTGAAAATCAGCTGGCCGGCATGCACATGCACACCAGAGCTGAGCTAGGGCAATGCTCGCGTGCCCACTGATATGGCTCTGCGTGCCCACCTGTGGTACACGTGCCATAGGTTCGCCATCATGGGTATAGGGTCTACTGCTTGGGGAGGAGGTTGGACTAGAAGACCTCCAAGGTCCCTTCCAACTGTATTAGTCTGTTATTATTCCGTTAGTTTTATCCTGAACGTCAAAAATATGTCTTGAAGAATAGGAGTACCTAATGTTTGAATGCTTAAATATCCTAATACAGATAATAAGAATTAGGGAACTGGAGTGGAGAATTTGTACACAGAGACAGAAACAACATTTATGTTTTCTAATATCTTTATACTAAGTGATGATGTTAATTCATGTTTTCTGAAGACTGTATCAGTTGTGGGTCACCCACACAATTTGTACAGGCTACTGCATTGCTTCCGACAGAATTAATGGCCTGGTAAATGAGGCAGAACTGCCTGCACAGTTAATTAATGATAGTGTATGTCAAATACTGATAAGATCAAAATGATGGATAATACATGAAGGCATGAACTTCAGACTCAGATTTATTTCAGACTGAATAGGTTAAGGCTACAATAGTCTCAAAGCAATTATAAACAGCCATTTGCTAATGCAATTTGAACCTATGTTATGGAGTCCATTAGGCCCAATTTTATATTAATTTCTTTTATGACCTAACTATAGGTCATAAAAGATGCTGTTGTCAGCATCTTAAATGTATCCTAATGAAACCATATTGAAGCTCTCTAGTGAAAACATTTATAATGCAAACACCTATATTTCTGCCTTGCTGATGGATATTTGGATAAGGGTTTTTAGTCAGCAAAGTTGACCAGGATGACTACAAAATGAATGTTCAAATAGAATGAGAGTTTGGGATGGACACAGCAGTACTTTGCAACAAAAATACTGATCTCATAGAGTCAACAGTGGGCTTCAAAAAATTTTAGCAAGGCATTCTCTGCCTGGTTGCTGGGTGGGCGTGGCCATGGTGGGCGTGGCCTAGTCAGCCTCATGCACCACAGCCACAGGGGAGGGCGGGCGTTTTTGCCGTCCCCGGGCTCTGGAGGCTTTCCTTGAGCTTCAGGAGGGCGAAAATGGCCTCTCCAGGCTCCGGAGGCCCTCTGGAGGCTGGAAATGGGCCTGTTTCTGGCCTTCCTGAACTTCCGGTAGGCCCATTTTTCACCTTCCTGAGCCTCCATGCGTGACCTGCACTTACCTGTATCCAAAACGGCCTGGGAGGGGTGGGGTGGGCGGAGCCAGCCAGGAGTGGGATTTGGGGATTCTCCAAACTGCACAGAATCTTAGCTAGAGGTTGTCCTGAACCCCTGTGAACCCCCAGCAGCCCACCCTGGATATAGAGTTGACAAGACTGTGCAAACCCTCAGAAGCAAATGAAGTACCTGTTTGACTCCCTTCAAAGACTTGACAATGCTATTTCAAGAGCTTCCCCCATTGACTGATCCATGCATCAAAAACAGTCCTTCCAAAAGTTCACACGGCCTCATTATTAAGCTGTCTCTTAGTTGATGATCAATTCTTGCTGGTGGTCCTATTATCTTCTGAAGGCCAGAGATCTAATTCTGATTTTAAATTACTCACTTTTATAACATATTTCTTCAACTCTCTTTTTCCATTTGAAACCTTTGGGAAGGAGAAGAGACCATGATAAAAATAGAGCACCTTCTCCTATTATTGCTAACAGTAAGAGATTGATCCTCAATTTCTCGGAGCCCTAGTCTTAGGTTTCACATTATGGATCCAGAAGAAAAACCATAGAACTATCCATATGTCTACAGCAGTGTAGACTGTCCCGGTGTAAGTTATATTCTATATTTGCCAGGCCTTAGATAATCAGATCTTTTTATATACCTCATCAGATATATAATTGATACTACAAGTGCTTATTTATTCCCTCCATTCGTAGCTGAATGGATGTCAGACATAGTTTATTGGAATGGATGTCAGACATAGTTTATTGGAACCATTTTCAATCGTTGTTTTTCTGTATTTCTGCTCCATCTCTCCCCCTTTTCCTAATTCTTCTTTTTAATTTATTGGAAGCTTTTGATGGACTGTTGGTATTCCATCCCTTTTGCTGAAAAAAAAAATCTCTTTAAAAAGCTGAGCTATAATGAAGTGCAAATAACACGCACCTGGTTTTTCTCTTTAAACAAACATTCACATTTTCATTGTATTTACTTGGCTCTGGCAGCTCATGATCATTTTCACTGGTTACCAGTTTACACAGATTTACAATCTCATGCATAATAATAGTCATGCAAATTCAAAACCAATTCTGAATGTGCCGAGAAATAGGTTGAATGCTGTGACCCTGTGAACTCGATCCATTTATATTCTTTTTTCCCTGATTAGCTCCATGTTGTGAATCATTTCTATTTTGTTTATGTATAATTTTATTTCTTAATGATAGGTTGCATCCCAGAAATGTGTTCAAATGTTAAATAGAATCAGGGATTAAGCTTGACTATTTTCAATATGTGATCTGCAATTTGGGTCAGTAGTGCTGTATGTATCATCTGACAAATGCAGTGTTTGTCTCCTGAACTAGTTTGAAAAGGGATGGGCCATTTAAAGGGCACACTAATCTTTACAGAGAGTCAATATACTGAAAGACCCCAAACAATATTTGAAGTCTGCCCTTCAACTTTTTTCTCCATACTTTACATTCTATTTCAGTGGGGTTTTTTTTCTCCATTGGTTTTCGGTCTTTTAAAGACCAGTGGCCTTGTACACAATAGAAGCTGCGCAATATTAAACAGATTCCTGGGATGGTTGTTTAATTTTACTGCCATTCATGAAAACAATTGCATATTTCAAACTATACTTTAGATGAGCAACATCCTCATCTCCCAAACTGGGAGCCTGGTTTAGCTCAGCAGACTAAAAGCATAGTGATTAAAACCAGCTGTCTGCAATTACTGTAAGTTCGAATCTCACCAGGCTCAAGGATGATTCAGCCTTCCATCCTTTCTAACGTAGGTTAAATGAGGACCCAGTTGTGGGGGCAATAAGCTGACTTTGTATAAATATACAAAAGTATGAAGGCTATTGCTTAACGCATTGTAAACCGCCCTGAGTCTCCGGAGAAGGACAGGATATAAATCAAATTAAAAAAAAAAAACTATGCAAGGCCCAGGGCAATTTGTTCACTGCCTTCTTTAAACAATCATTGTTTAATAAATACTGCCTTCTTTATAAAAGATCCCCAGGATGATCTTAAACTAAGGTGACCAGATGTCCCGCTTTTGGTGGGACAGTCCCGATTTTCAACAATTTGTCCCACGTCCTGTGGCATTTTAAAAAAGTCCCGATTTTTGGAAAGAATGCAGGACAAGCTAGGGAACCAAGCTAGCTGCCTCCTGAGTCCCAGCTGATGGCTAGAGGGAAAAAAAACTGTTTAAATTCTTGCCATGGGGCTTCAAAGGGCCGCCCTACAGCTGATCAGTGTTAAAAGAAAACAAATGAGTAGACCCGTGTCTGCAAAAATAGAAAAAACAGCCCCTTTCAGCTTCAGTATAGGTTAATTACCATAAGTTGATTAGATTGGCCTCCCGACTCTCAGCTGATTTGCTCTCAGCTGTTTTGGGCAGGGGTCTTTTGCTAGTTGCAAAGAGTGTTGCTGGAGCACATTTTTTTTCTCCTTGTGCAATTCAAGCTGAAAATGAAACCAAAACTAAAGCAGGTTGTTGGCTTTGCTGTTTGCTTGCAACGTTGGAAAGGCAGATTTCTTTTCTTTTTCCTCATTAAAAAAGGTAGGTGCAAACAATGGGAAATTTATGGCAAATGGCAAAAGAGGAGAGTTCAAGATTTTAAAACACAAAAGGGAAAAAAAAGCTCTGTTTAACTAGGGAATGGTAATAATTGAGATACTATTAATTGTATATTGTGTTGAAAGCAGAAATGTTTTTTTTTTTTAATTTGATTTATATGCTGCCCTTCTCCGGAGACTCAGGGCGGCTTACAGTGCGCTAAGCAATAGCCTTCATACTTTTGTATATTTATACAAAGTCAGTTTATTGCCCCCACAAACTGGGTCCTCAATTTACCTACCTTAGAAAGGATGGAAGGCTGAGTCAACCTTGAGCCTTGGTGAGATTCGAACCTGCAATAATTGCAGGCAGCTGATGTTAATAACAGGGCTTTAGACCACTGTACTATCCAAGTCTCTAAGGTTAAGTTGTGGTTTGGAATAGTATATGGGGGAAATTATTTGGTTTATTATTATTGGTAAATATAATTAATTGATTTGTAAGAAATTGGATTGCATGGAAATAATTGGAATATTCATGTTCATATTGATTAATATACAAAAAAGATAGTTATATAACTAATTGATTTATATTAAAATGTTGAATTTGTATTAAACAACTGTAATATTACATAATTAACCAATGTGAGGATGGATATAAAAATAGATGACAATGGGAAGGGGTATAATATAGAATAGAAGTGAAAAATTGAATTTGATTAAGATTAGAGATGAGGATGAAGGGTAATATTGGTTTTTCAAAAAAATAGATGAGGAATAAATATGGCAAAAAGGAAATATAGAAATTGTAAATTTAATTGAAATGACTAAACACTGTTTAAATTTGTGAACCGGCCAAATACTCTGTACAAAGAAAATACATTGTATGTTTGTATACAATGTGTGTTTCTAATTATTTCTATTTATTCATATTTGTTCTCTTTTATTCTTTAAAGTTTAACAATTCATTCTTTATCTTAATATCTTTATATTTGTTTGGGATTGGTTTTCTTCCCTTTCATCTTTTTTATTGTACAGCAATCTTTCTCCTCAAACCTACTACCTCTCTCTTTTCTTTTCTTTTTACTTTCTCTTCCCCCCCTTCTTCTCTTCCCTACTTCCTCTTCCTTTCTTCTTCTCCTCCTCTTTTCCTCCCTCTCTTAACTTCACTCCTACTCTAATTTCCCTTCCCTCATCCCTCTCTGTTGCTGTATCCTTTTATGCACATGGACTACTCAGAGGGCTGAAAAAGTTATGAAATGAGTGACATGGTTGTTAAGAACGCTGCACCGACATAAATGTGAGGATGGTCATAAGTGTGAGGACCAGTCAAAAGTGCGAGGACCTGTCAGAAATGACTTTTTTCAGCCCTCTGAGTAATCCCTATAGAATAAAATAATATTATACTTAATTTTTTTAAATTTATTATGTTTGTAAATTGTACTTATGTTGAAATTTTAAAAAATATATTACAATACTACTTTTGCATTCTATGAAAATTTTTGTTGCTCCATATAGACCAACTTTTTAATCAAGCCCCCCCCCCCCAGGTCAATGGTACCCCTCTTTACCAATGTTAAAATCCGAAATTCAGAACAGAATCATGCAATCTGTGACCAATACAGTGCTAGGCATATAAATACATAGCAAATTCTTGCTATGGCAGTTTTGCAGTGCAAGCACATCTTGACTTCCAGGTGAATGAACCAACGATGAACTTTTCCATGTAGACATGTAGCGCAGCTTTCTGAGATGTTTTCACAACACACAATAACTTTTTGCACGTTGGTTTCTTTCTTATTTTATACAATATAAAAACAAAGGTTGTACCCAACGTTTATTCTGGGTTTTTTTCTTTATTCTCAGTGAAGCTGATGGGGGGAAAAATCAAGTTGGGCTTCTTTTTTAAGCAGGAAAAATTGGGAAATTCTCATTGGTGGATGCAGGATTTTTCACTTGCTTCATCGAGAAGATGGCCGACCTCAGAGCACAATATTCTCTTCAGCAGTTTAAAGACTTGCTGGTTTCTCAAATGTTGAGGAAATTATTCAATTGGTACTTTTCAAACAAGGAATGTGGAAAGTCAAGGAGGCTGCAAAGTGATGGAAAACTATATAACTATAACCAAACAACATAACCAATAAAAGAATTTCTAAAGTCCTCCGTGAAGAGGACTAGAACAATGGAAGACCATTTTTATAAGAAAAAAGCCTATGGAAAGTGGATAACATTTCAGCAAATTTGAATACAGATGAAGCACAATTGGGCCAGCATTCCATCTCTCGAGAAGCTTTTTCAAGAGCTTATACTGAAGTCTTTCCAAGAGCTTTTATTGATGGATAACAATTGTTTCTTAGGATCCTTTTAATTCAGAAAATGCAGCAACCACACCGTGACATTCATAATCAATAAAGCCACCAAATTATTTTGATCTTCAAATTCACCCTGGTTTAAATGAAAAAAAAAAGCTGTCTTCTTTCTTTCTGTCCATTTTTAATATCTTGACTCAGAGGGCAAAATGCAAAACATTCATTTGGATTGCTTTCTTTGCACTGCATTGCCAGGTTTGCAAAAACATTAGAAATCAGCCTTTGGTGAAAAAAGCTGATTCTGATTTCTTCAGAAAAGGTCAAGGCCATGGCTTCTGGGTAAATTTTATCCCTATCTCTACAAAAGTAGAAAGAAAGAAAGAAAGAAAGGCTGCAGGCATTCTCCAACTCATATCTTGTTTCTACATTATGTTATGTGTCATAGAGTAATATCATATAACCCCATTTAATGGGATGTGTCATCAATTTTTTATTAAAACAATTTATTTCTACTGCCTCTGGAAACATTCTAAATGGAAAAAAGAATCAGTGCTACCTGTTGTAGAACATTTATGAATCGAGGTATCTCAGAGTGAGCTTTCCCCCCAAAAAAGATTGTCTCCATTGCTCAAGAGGAGATGCTTGTCAATCACCAATCGTATAAGTACAAACCTGGGGAAAAAATAAATTTATCACCTGGGACACTGTCATTTCAAAAGAATGAGAGGTCTGAGCAGGGCATAGTAGAGTCCAACTACAGTCTGATGAATGGCAGAGGTTGATTGACTCAAACGATAAAGCTTTCCCGTATTGTACCACTTCAGACTGAAAATATATAGGTGTCAAAGAGAAGAGGTGCTGCTGAAACAGCCTCTTGACAAATCCAGGGAAATGGCATTCAGGTTTTCTTTAAAAAACAAACAAACCTGGGTAATCAGCTAATATCTCTTAGAATCTCCTCTTGTGAACCTGCCACCCTTTCAGAGAGTAGGCCAAGCTCCTATGCACTATGACAGCTTTTACCTGTGAGCTGAGTTGAAAATGACCCTACAGGAAGTAGTTACCATGACAATTTATTGAAAAAAATATTCTTTTATAAATGGAAATACAACCCTCCCCCCCAAACAATTAGCATATCAGGCTTCTTAGCTTCAAAAAATGCCAATCTCTTTTGTCGTTGTTTATGATTTTCCTCTCTTTTTTTTCTGCAAATCATACATTCAGTGATAAGTCATTACTCCCTAAAAAATAAATAAAAATTGGGAGAAAATGTTTAAAGGTTCTTTGAGGTTTAATTTTACTATGAACATATCTCCTGGGCTTCAGATAAAGGCCTTGTATTGTCTAAGGTTGTATACATTTTATAAGGAAACAATGTAGTGATATAATTTTGACTTGATTCAAGGAACTTTTTCAGGCAGGTATCCACCTCATGTGCCAGAATACACAATAGTTTAGACTTTTCTTCTATGACCTAAACTGATAAATGATGTCCACTTATCATGATCCAGAAAAAAAATCTAATAGCATAACTGTTCCTGTCCCCCTCACTCCAATCTATACTGGCAGTCTCTGTGGGGAATCATAAATATAGGCTTCAACATATAGAAACAGGCCCAGGGGTGGGCTGCTGGGGGTTCACGGGGGTTCAGGAGAACCTCTAGCTAAGATTCTGTGCAGTTCAGAGAACCCCCAAATCCCACTCCTGGCTGGTCCCACCCATCGCACCGTGCCCCTCCCACCGCACCCTGCCCCTCCCAGGAGTCTCCATGTAGCCCATTTTGGATGCAGTTAAGTGTAGGGCACATGTGGAGGCTCAGAGAGGGCAAAAAACAGGCCTACCGGAAGTGCGGGAAGGCCAGAAACGGACCCATTTCCAGCATCCAGAGGACGTCCAGAGCTGGGGAGGCCGTTTTTGCCCTCCCGGAGGCTCAAGGAAAGCCTCCGGAGTCCGGGGAGGACAAAAATGCCCCCCCTCACTGTGGTGCAGGAGGCTGACTAGGTCACGCCCACCATGGTCACACCCACCCAGCAACTGGGCAGAGAACCCTTTGCTAAAATTTTTGAAGCCCACCCTTGAATAGGCCTCATACTTAAGGCATTTTTAGGTTTGTGGTGAAGGTTGAGCATACTCATGAACTCCATACAAACAGATTTGTGGAACTGGAAAGGAGTCACATGTGTTAACTAGTCCAACTTTTTGCAATGTTTAGGAAAACCAATTAATTTTAATTTAATTTAATTTAATTTCAGATTTATATACCGCCCTTCTCCCTGAGGACTCAGGGCAGTGTACAGCCAAAATTAAAAAAAACATAGAATACAAATATTAAAAACAATTAAGTATATATATATATATTAAATTAAGCCATCCTTGAGATGTGATAGCCCAGAGATGAAGAGTCTGTACTTCTGAAAGTACACTGTTGTACTGATCATGTCATCATTAATTTTTTCTTTACATTTAAACATAATATGTTTGTGATGTCCCGGTGCTTGGAGGCCGTGCAGATCTGGATGGGGAATAACAGGCTCCGACTCAACCCCTCCAAGACCGAGTGGCTGTGACTTCCGGTGTCCCAATATAGCCAGCTGGTGCCATCGCTGGCTGGCTATTGGGGGTGAGTTATTGGCCCCCTCGGAGAGGGCTCACAACTTGGGCGTCCTCCTGGACTCACGGCTATCTTTAGAAGAGCATATGACGGCCGTGGCCAGGGGGGCTTTTTATCAGGTTCACCTGATTTGCCAGTTGCGTCCCTTTCTGGATTGGGACTCCTTGCGCACGGTCACTCAGGCACTCGTCACTTCCCGCCTGGACTACTGCAACGCTCTCTACATGGGGCTCCCCTTGAGGTGCACCCGGAGGCTCCAACTGGTGCAGAATGCGGCTGCACGGGGATTTTGGGAGCGACGGGGTGCTCCCATGTGACACCTCTGCTGCGTGAGCTGCATTGGCTCCCAGTGGACTTCCGGGTGCAATTACTAAGTGCAATTACTGAGTGCAATTATGGAGTGCTTTAAAGATTGGTTACCACCTTTAAAGCACTCCATGGCATCGGACCTGGGTATTTGCGGGACCACCTTCTACCACCAATAGCCTCCCACCAGCCAGTACGCTCCCACAGAGAGGGACTCCTCAGGGTGCCGTCAGCCAGGCAATGTCAGCTGGCGACCCCCAGGGGGAGGGCCTTCTCTGTGGCAGCACCTGCCCTCTGGAACGATTTGCCCCCAGAGATTCAGAGGATATCAGATCTCCGTGCCCTAAAAACTCTTCTGTTTCAGCAAGCAGGGCTGACATAACCCCTCCCCCTTTTCTGAGATATTAGATTTTAATTATAAAATGGGTTTTAATTGGTAGATCTTAAAATTTTTGGCCATAATATATAATTCTTTTATAATTTTTTAAATTTTGTATTGTATGTTTTTACTTGGCTGTGCACCGCCCTGAGTCCAGCAGGAGAAGGGCGGTATACAAATTTAATAAATAATAATAAATTTAATAAATAATAATAATAATAATAATAATAATAATAATAATAATAATATAAATATCTGGAAATTATATCCATTATTGATGGTCCAAATTTATATGGCAATGGAAAACAGTTTCTGGCCACCTTTTCTATGACATTCTGTTATGAACCTTGATATAATGTTTCTTTTCCGCCTTTTTCCCCCCCAGATGGAACATTCCCTCAACCTGTCCTTATGGAACATTTAGAGCAGGGCTGTCAAAGGCCCATGGGCTTGATCCACTCCACAGGTTGCTTAGATCTGGCCCACAGGGCCACCCTGGAAACAGTGAAGGACCACTCCACATTGCCTCTGCCAGTGAAAATGGAGCTCTAAGGGAGCCACATGCACCCCTAGGCCCCATTTTTGGCCACAACAGCCTGCTGTAGCAAAAACAGAGCTCAAGAGGCCACATACTCCATTTTTGCTGGCAGAGGGCTGCAGGAGGATGTCATGGCCAAAAATGGAGCTCGGGAGCCTGTTTTTGCTAGTGGAGTGCTTGGGCCACCACGGACATCCCTGACACGAGTGATGTCAAGCTGGCCATGCCCACCCTGGCCATGCCCACCCCAACCCCCCGAGGTCAAACACAACCCTGATGCAGCCCTCAATGAAATTTCAGTTTGACACCCCTGACTTAAGGTCTTTAAATCCATGTTATCATACTATTTCAGGGGTGAAATGTAAAATGTGTTACCACCGGTTCTGTGGGCGTGGCTTGGTGTGGGGGGGGTAGTGTGACTGGGTGGGCATGGCCAACTTTTTTTTAAACTTTTCAAAGCATTTTTTCTAATGCTTTGAAAAGCCTCTGGCGATCAGGCAACTCAGCTGGGATCGTCAGAGAGGCTTTTTAAAAAATGCTTTGAAAAGCCTCTCTGCCGATTAGGCAACTCAACTGGGATCGTCAGAGACTTTTCAAAGCATTTTTTTAATCACCTCTTCGGCCAAGAGGTTGCAGAAAAAATGCTTTGAAAAGCCTCTGATAATCCCAGCTGAGCCGCCCGATCATCAGAGGCTTTTTTTAAAAAACTTTTAAAAGCATTTTTTCGTCGAAAGAGGTTGTAGAAAAAATGCTTTTAAAAATAATAATTTTTAAAAAGCCTCTGATGATCGTGCGACTCAGCTGAGTATGGTTGGGGGGAGGGATGCAGGGATTTTTGCTACCGGTTCTCCGAACCACCCGCCACCATCACTACCGGATCAGGTGATCCGGTCCGAACTGGGAGCATTTCACCCCTGTATTATTTGTTTTATTTTTATTTATTTATTAAATTTATATGCTGCCCATCTCCCTCCCTGATAATGTGACTGTGGGTGGCTCATCTTCATTTTATTACCTGCACATTATATTTTAAGCTCTGAACAATTTGAGGCCAGTGTATGCTAAAGCATGTTTACTTCTTTATGATTTTCCTACAGACTTCAGTTATCTGTTGGGCTTTTCCTCAAGATACTCCAGAAGGGGAAGTAGTGATGCCTCCTCAATTTAAGAGCCTTGTTGCTAAAACTCCTCCCAAGAGGACTGCCAGGCTAAGACATTCCTCTTTTGCCAGGGGTTTTTGTAACTTTGTCCTCATTTTGATTTTATGTGCACACTCGAAACTAGAATAGAGGATTTTATATGTTGTATATATGTTGGATGATATTAATTTTCATTTCATTGTCTTTCTTGTTTTCTGTTTTTTTAAAAAATGTTTGTACATATAGTCCTCAACTTACAACAGTTCATTTAGTGACTGTCTGATGTTACAACAGCACTGAAAAAAATAACTTATGACCATTTTTCACACTTATGACCATGGCAGTATCCCGATGGTTAAATGATTTACATTTGGATGCTTGACAACTGGTTCATATTTATGACGGTTGCAGTGTCCTGGGGTCATGTGATCATATTTTGCAACCTTCTAACAAAAAAAGTCAATGGGGAAGCCAGATTCACTTAACAACCGTGTTACTAACTTATCAGCTGCAGTGATTCACTTAACAACCGTGGCAAGAAAAATTGTAAAAAGGGGCACAAGTCATTTAATTTTTTTTTCACATAATAACATAGATTTTGGGCTCAATTGTGGTCATAAGTTGAGGACTACCCATAGTAACTTACAATATTTTTTTTAATAACTTTGCAATTCACTGAGACCCTTTCAGTTGTTGTGTAGGTTAGAAGTATCATAAAGTTACATGTTGATATTTTGAAGGTAACCTTTGAAAGGTCGATCAAAGTTTCCTACTGAGGGGGTCAATAAGAATCAATCCCATCAATATATGCCCACTCAAGCCTTCCCTTCTGGCCTTCTACATTCAGGGGTCTTCCCCAATAGATTTGTATGTGTCAAGCATAGATGTAGTCACAACTCACTTGTGCAAAGATAAAAGAATAGATCTTTCTTCATGATAATATAAATAGGAATGCTGAAGCATATAATATTTAGGGATAATAATACAAAATAGACAGCTCTTGGATTCATGGGTAGATTGAAACCTTATTTCCATAGTTCTGTTCTTCTTCAGACATTTTACTGTAGTTTTCCGGATGTAAGTATATTACAATATGCATTTAAACATGTATTTATTATATTATTAAATATCTGTCTTTGACAGCACATATTTAGGTTTTCTTTTCCTTTTTACATTATGTGTGTACTGTATTTTTCGGAGTATAAGACGCACCGGAGTATAAGATGCAGCTTAGTTTTTGAGGAGGAAAATAGGAAAAAAAAATCTGCCTATCAGGTATGCAGTGGTGGGTTGCCCTCGGTTAGCACCGGTTCTATAGAACTGGTAGTAAAACTGGCAGGAGGCGCTGCCCACCGACCTCGACATCATCAAAATGCTCTGCGCATACGCGCATCCCCGTTTCAAACCGGTAGTAAATGTAAGTAGAACCCACCCTGCAGGTATTCACCTGGCTAGCATCCTTAGTCTGGTCAGCTTCAGCACATTAGTTTGCTGTTTTTTATCCCCTGCTTGGGGATAAAAAACAACTTCTAAAGCACAACTGATCTTTGGAGAGAGAAGCAATGAGAAAAGCAGGCAAACCATGGAGATCCCTTCGCTCGCTAGTGCCTCATTAGGGCTAAAAAAAAGCTTCAAAAAAGCTAAATTCGGAGTATAAGACGCACCCAAATTTTCAGCCTCTTTTAGAAGGGAAAAAGGTGCATCTTATACTCCGAAAAATATGGTATTTTAATTGTGACAACAGAACGACAGTGAGAATTCAAATAAATGTGTCCATTTTGGATACAGCAGTTTTTCACTCAGCTAAACATTTCTCTTTATTTTTCTAGGCACTTGGTTTTTATATGTGTGTCAGTTCATCCAGAGTTCTGTTTTCCTATACGACTTCAAAAGGATCAGGTAGAGAAGAATGACGGTGTCCCTGGCAACACTACAGATTTTTCAGGGTCATTTCCAAGGCTTATATGGTGCTATAAACATCAACATATGCAGCAATCATTTAGATGCACTAGGATGTGAATTTGCCATTTTCATCTCTAGTGGCTTTATGATCAGAAAAATCTATGGCTGGTTGCCTGAAACTAGAATGGCAGAATGCTTTTCTTGAAACACTACTAATGATAGCTCTTTTTGATTCATGCACAGACTTTTTTCTTTTCCTGACAAGTTTCTGTTTGATGTTCACTCCCTTAGTTTGTAATAGAGTGCATCCAATTCCTTCCAATGCACCATATTGTACAATCAGCTGCTTTTCCTGACAGATAGCATCTGATCAAGTGCTAACATCACTCATATGCTAATTGTAGTGGGGTTTTTTGTCCAGAGCTGCTTAAGCAGTCTAGCTTGCGTGTTGACAAAAAGGCACTCCTTCTCTTATTGAAAGCAGGTACAATATAGAACGTAGAATAACAGAGTTGTAAGGGATCTTGGAGGTAATCTAGTCCAACTCCCTTCAGGAGACCCTATTCCTGTGATGCGAACCTATGGCATGCATGCCACAGGTGGCACTAAGAGCCCTTTCTGCAGGCACGCCAGCCTTTGCCCCAGCCCAGCTCCACCATGCATGCACATGCACCTCCCACCAGCCAGCTGGTCTTCGGTCTCTGCTGTGCATGCAGGGGACGTGCGTATGCATGCGGTGCTCGCATTGCATTTTGGGGTTTTTTATGCACCACCCCCCATGCCCTGTTTTGGACCTGGAAGTTCTCCTGCACCAACCTGGAAACCAAAATGAGGTGCGGGGGTGTGTGTGTGCTTGCGTGGAGGATGCAGATGTATGCATGGAGTGTGGCGCATACACTGGGGGTGCTTGCATTGCATTTTGGAGGTTCAGGTATTCGCACACATGCGTGCTTTGGCCACTCGGCACCAAAAAGGTTAACCATCACTGCCCTATACCATTTCAGACAAGTGGCTGTTCAGTCTCTTCTTGAAAACCTCCAGTGGTTGGGTACCCACTACTTCTGAAGGGAAGGTATTCCACTGGTTGATGGTAATCAGGTGATGTTTAAGAATTTTTTTTTTTCATTTTCATGGGCCCTGTCCCTCTATGGTAACTCTTGTTTTTCCATAGACTTCACAAATCATGTTCACAAATTTAGATTTGACAAAGACTGATACAGAATTATACATACAGAGTTGAATTTGGATACTTAGGACATTGAGTCCAACTTTCTATTCAGGACAGGAATCCAAATACATGGTTATGTAGCCTGTGTTTGTAGACATTCAATGAAGGGAAGTACAGCA
This sequence comes from Ptyas mucosa, assembly GCA_012654045.1. NCBI lineage: Eukaryota > Metazoa > Chordata > Lepidosauria > Squamata > Colubridae > Ptyas > Ptyas mucosa. The sequence goes on from WNWU01000004.1 coordinate 50,846,650, forward strand.
TCTCCTGCAATAAATCCTACTGTGAAAAAAGCAAGTAACCTTAATTTTGGGGCCTCCATAGATCTATCAGCACCCAAGCTCAGGATGGAACAGGGAGGGATATATGGGGATGTGCACTGAGCTGAAACCTGACAATCAACTATCTGGCTATATTTCTCTCTTGGACACTATTGCTTTTTTAAAGGAATACATTAGTGCCACTCTTGCTTTGGATTTGAAGAAAGTTTGTATATTTCATTTCAAATGCGTGAATTTTCTTCTGTGCAGTTTAGTTTAGTTGCCCAGTTGAAGCAATTTATTTCTTTAGTGGAGTTAAAAGACTTGCCCAACTCAAACAGTGTGACTCTAGGTGGCAGATGACAAACAACAATAACAAACAAACAGATAAATAAAAAAACCATAATAGCCTCTCTTAACAAACTCCACATAATATTAAAACAGGAACAATATATAAAAATGGAATACAAAATATAAAAAGATGACCAAAAGCAATATTAATAACAAGCAAAAGGTGACTGAGCTCAGCTGGACCCAAATCCCTGGAGGAAACATCAGGTCTTGATCGCTTTACTAAAGATAAGTAGAGTTGGGGCTTATATTGTTGGGAATTTTTTCTAGAGCACAGGGGCAATCTAGTAAACACATGCTTACTAGATCCCATAAGATGTAAAGTTTACAAAAGGGAACCTGGAATATACCTCCCTATGTGAGTGTGTTGGAAAGGCTGATGTTTTAGGAGAAGGCAGTCCCACAGGTAACCTGGTTTTATGCCATGTAGTGCTTTAAAGATGATACCCAACATCTAGACCCCAAAGTCTATTGGAAGCCAGTGCAGCTCACAGAGTGGCTATGTTATATGGGTGTAATAAGCTGCTCCCATAGCTATCCACACCACTGCATTCTGGATCAAATGAAGCTTCCAGATGATCTACAAGAGCAGCCCAATGTAAAGTGTGTTGAAATAGTCTAATCACAAGGTGACTAAGAGTGAATGATCATGAACAGGACCTCCTGATCTAGGTGTGACTGCAATTAGTACACAATATTCAGTTATGCAAAGGGCCCCACAGACTGCAGCTGTTAACCTGGTCTTCAAGTAGGTATTATGCATCCAAAAGAACCCCACATTGCATTCCAAGTCTGAGTAGGGCAACATCCTGCTATCAAGCACAAAAATGGAAACTCCAATTTCGGAATCCAGAGGACCCAAAATTCATACTGTCTCTCTTTTGACATAGTTGGTCTATTATTCTCCATCCAGATCCTAACATCTTTCAGACACTGGGGCAGAACCTCTACAACTTCCTTTGGAAACTGGGAGCAGAGAAGTATAACTGGTATCATTTGCAGATTGGTGATATGTTACCCTGTGTGGATGGGGAGCTTATGGCCTTCCAGAGATAGTGGAAGTGATGACCCAAACCAACAAAGTTAATGACAAGGAATGGTGACAACTGTCATTCAGCAATATGTGGTGGGCTACTCTACCTCTACTTGTGAAGATACTACATATGTTGAATATTTAAACACTGATGAAAATCTAATGTGTTTCCTCTCATTTTTTTTCTGCGTCACATAATATTCCAGCCTTAAAAAAATTATATCTGTAAAAGATGACCTCTCTTTTAGGCTTTTAAAATCCACTTAATTAAGAGTCATCATTTCCAAATCTGGGAATATGCATCAAGCTTTTTTTTAAAAAGGGGAGTTTATTTCCAGCACAGTATTTCCTAGAGCATGACATCTTTGTAACATCCTTCAATAATCAATTAAGCCTGAAATGAAGCCTGAGATGGACTTGATGCTTTTAAATCCTACTCACATCTTTTGAGGGAGGAAGGACCAAAATGAGGACGTGTAGAAAACAATAGGAACAATATTAGACAGTTTAAAAGTTACACTAATCTAAATTCTTTTCTCAATACCGCAGTTTGATTTCATTTATTGAAGGAGAGAGAGGAAGAGAAGGAGAGAGGTGGAATTTGTATTACATATATTTATTTTAATTGTCAAAATAGCAACAAAAATATCTCATTCTAATCAACATAAGAAAACTAAACTATAATCAAGCAAATCCCAGAGGATTCTGTTGACAGGTTTGTCAATGGAAAGACTGCATTTTCTTTATCTGATGAGCCTGGACAGCTGATTGGCAGAGGCATTAGTAAATGAAAGTGCTGTGATATTTACAGTTGTTTTGCAGTAAGGACTGATCTATCCTGATGGGGCCAAAGTGATGGAGAAAGAATATTATTATACATTGTTTTAAACTGAAATAGTAAAACAATAAGTTTGAACAAAGAGACAATTTCCTATATGGAACAGATGTGTAGAAAGTTAGCACCCATTCCTCTCCTAAAAGAATGAATTATTTTGGGAAATATTAAAAAAGAATATTATATTTTCCTAAATGGAAAATGGAAAAACAGGTTTTTTTTAGAGAAAGAAAGCAGACTCAGTCTCCCTGCCACCAGTAGATATTTTGTGCCCATTAAGAAAGACTATCTACAAAACAAAAGTCCTTCAGCTTCAGGGTGATGGGATTAAACATGACCCTTCAGGACATAATAGGATTAACCCACTACCATTTAGCAGAAGACACAGAGCTCACTACATTGCACAATCTCCTAAGGATATTGCATCTCCCTCAGAAACTTCAACCAAACTTAGCTCAGACAAACACCTAGGATTTGTACTTTGCCTATAGAGCCAGCTATGACCTCTACATAACCTCCACATGGCCGCATGGGAGTATGACAACAGCCAATAAAATACATGTTTTTGCACAGGAACAAGAAGCGCAAATACGGAGTCCAGAGAGGGTATAAAAACCACCCACTCTCAACTCCATGTGGTCAGCTGTCCGGGATCACATGCTTGGTGGTTCTGGTTTTATCAATAAATGGACCCTCTTTCCAATCAGCCTCCAGCCTCCATTTTGTCTCCATTGCCTTTCTCCCGGCTTGGACCTGGACCTGGAAATGTCTTCCAACAGACATAACATTTATAACACAAGTGTCAGTTAATCACTTTGGTAATAATGAAGGGAAATACTCTGATCACTTGAGCTGATGAGCAGATTAAAGATATGGTACAGTAGATTCTTATTACCTGGATAAAAGCAGATGTTGGACTGCTAGGACACATTTAAGATCAGCATCAATCACTTTCTTCTAAAACAAAATATATTACAGGAAACGAAGATTCCTCCAAAGGGCCTTTTTTAAATAATTGATCAAGGCATCAGCTACATTTCTGTTGGTAGCTATACAGAGTTTTCGGCATGCCCCCTCCCTCTGGTCATTTCCCTCTGTAGCTGATTTCAGGATATTGGCTTCTTAGGGAGGAACATGTGAATGTAATGTCTAAATCCTATTCAGTTTCATGAGGAGGAGCTTACTCCATTCTCTATCTCTGACCAGACAGAGGTGTCCTGAATCATTGGTTCCTCAGTTCCTTTATGGTCCCATCAACCAATAGTCTGTTTAAGAATATCAGTGAACTACTGTTTCCTGCCCCTGTGGATGGACTGGTGCTTTAAAAACAGATTCATCTGTGTACCAGTAAAAACTGAACTTTTCTTCTTTTCTGGAAAAGGAAATTGACAAGTGTTCTGCTAGTTCCTCTATGAGACCAAGAGATAAGAAGATGGCTCAACCATGGTTGTTTTCCTCCAATCTACCACTGGATGTGACAAATGGAAAGGTGTCAACCTCAATGGCGAATCAATGGAGATTCTCATATACAAAACAAGGAAATTGTATGTTCTTAAAGACACACCCACCTTCATGTTCTTAAGACATGAACCTGATGTGATTTGCTTTCTTGAGGACTGATAGTATCATTATTTACTCGATCAAAACCTTTGTATAAACTTGAAGCCTTGTCTGACAGTTTCCTGAACTGAAGAAGCTTCTGAACATATATTTAATGTGCAGAAATTTCTTTTGCCTCAAAAATCAAGGTGGTAAAATGTAGTAAAATGAAGCGGCTGCTTTGCAGAGCAGTTTTGAAGGCTTGGTTCATTTCCTGAACATATGAACTATCAATCAGTGGAACAGGCTTTCACGTGAACTAATGAATTTTCCTTCTCTAAAAATCTCCAAATAGGCATGATGGTTGGTTGAGTTTGGAGGATGGATTAGGATGAACTCTAAACGTTTACAATTGATAAATCTATGATTTATGCAAAGTTACATTTTGAAGCTTTGAGCAGTCCTAATTTCCTTCCTTCCTTCCTTCCTTCCTTCCTTCCTTCCTTCCTTCCTTCCTTCCTTCCTTCCCTCCCTCCCTCCCTCCCTCCCTCCCTCCCTATTGAATAATATAATGATTCTCATATTTTAAATCCCGTAAAGTGTGACTGAAGGAAAACTGCCTTGAAATTTAGTATAAAAGCAAATTCTCTCACAACATTGCTCATTCAACTGTTGCAGTGTTCTGGTGCTCTGTGTTGAAGAAAGATGTGAAATTGGTTTGCATATACTTTGACCTCTTTTCTCTTGAAATCATCATTCTTCCTAGTGTTAAATGATTGTAAAATGTTTTATACTACAGCATGTGAAGGGGAGCCACACGAAATAATTTGCAATTGTAAAACACTACAGTTGGCCAAACTGCTAGCGATAATAGAAGGAAGGCCAATTATTGGACTGTAATGAAAGGGAACACCTTGCTCAAAAGGATATTAGCTTTTGGAGGAAGGGTCTCCACCCTATAATAAAAAGAGAAAGACAAGCAATTCAAAATGGGAAACCAAGAGCTGTTACGATGCATTTGTCATCATGACAGAAAGAAAATGATTTTAGAATCAACATTACCGATGCAAAGCTTTCATCACAAAGGATCTGCAAAGCATGTGGGGTGCACATAAGGCAATCATCAAAACTTTAAACCTTGTTCTCTCTAGCAATACTTCTCATTCAAAAAAGTAACAGCCACAAACACACACTGGAATGACCCTCCAGGCAGCTTTTTTGTGGTGGTATCAATCAATGTCTCTTCAAAATAATCATAGAGCTAGAAGGCTAGAAGGCATACACTGGAGAAGAGTGTGCAGCAATAATAAAAGCAAATCAACACCGCTTCTGTCTTAACACCAGCAATAAGTGACCAGTTTCCAAAGATCCCCTACTAGCTGGTAGTTACAAGTATGAGAGGTATATTTCTCCCCACAGATGAGGCCCACAGAAGGGTCTCTTTTTATAGGGCCAGGCAACACATCTTGAATATGAGGTTTTGAAGTTCTGAGTAATGTGTGTATAAGACTTAACATAAAATGAGTCAAAGGAACATAATGCCCTCTTTGATCTGGGGTTGCCATATTTATTCATTTGATTCTCCAGTTGAAGCAACAAGGATGGGAAAAATAAGCAGGGGAAGTCTGATTTAAAAGGCAGTGTACTGTATAGCAGGTGGCAAGTAACCTATTACAGTTTTGCAGGGAAATAAATGTATGTTTTTCACAGTCTGCTTAAAGTGTTTATGTCCAAATACTTATACAAAACATGTCAACTGTAAAATATTTCTTCTTACATCCATTTGTCAGTTTTCTTAAGGACATAGATTTTTGAAGGAACATGATTACCCTTCAGATCTCCAAAGTGTCCCTATTTCACCATTTAAGCTCTTTTCAGAGTAAGTGATTCAATATATTATCTCTTTGCAGGGAGATGAACAAGGGGATTCGTTTTCCTTCAGAATTTCTATATAGTTACATTCCTTACAACATTAGGAGCTAAGATTAAATAAAACAACAGAATGGTTCAATAAACTGTATGAAAATTTCTGAGGGAAAACTGCAGTTCTAGAAAATACTGTAATTTCTTAAATTATAAGGTACACAAGGATCTTTTAAGAAATGGAAAATAAAGATATTTGTACTGCATTTATACACAATAAAGATGGATGGTTATTGATAGCCTCTAGAGAAATTCCTTCCTTCTCTTTCAAAAGCTGAGATTCAAGACAAGCAGGAAAAAATGGCAATGTATTTCTGAATTTTAATATAATTTTGGAATCTACAGACTGAAGTGCCCAACTGAATGATGCAAATATTTACAAATGCATACAATCATGAACTGAAGAAATACTTTTGGATCTATGCAATTGGAGAAATCTTCTAAATTCAAGAGTTAATCCCTCTGTTTACACTCACCATTGAAACCATCTTATTTGGGCAAACCAGCTTCCAAATTGTTTAAAAGTCTATCAGGAAATAACCAATATACAGATACATTTACAGGGAAGAAGCATCTTTTCCCAATTGTGGAAAAAAATCATGGGGGAAAAAATCAATTTTGACTTCTGATGGAATGGTCACATGTTTACATTTTCCATTATAACATGATTTGTAATTCACTGGTCACATCCCTAATAATCCTGAAAGCATGTACAAGATTATTTATTGACAAAATACATTCATAATCTATTCAAATGGCTTCCTTTATTCTCTATAGTATACTGATTATGTAGTAAGTATAATCAGTGGTAGGATTCAATTTTTTTTACTACTGGTTCTGTGGGCGTGGCTTGGTGGGCATAGCATGGCTTGTTGAGCGTGGCTTGGTGGGCGTGGCTTGGTGGGCATGACAGGGGAATGATGCTGTAAAATCTCCATTCCCACCCCACTCCATGGGAAGGTTACTGCAAAATCTCCATTTCCTCCCTATCATCTGGGACTCGGGAGGCAGAGAATAGATGGGGGAGGGGGCAGTCAGAGGTGGTATTTACATGTTCTCGAAACTACTCAAAATTTCCACTACCAGTTCTCCCAAACTGGTCAGAACCAGCTGAATACCACCTCTGAGTATAACTGCATGAAATGAAACCAATCATGTGGTTTGTATGAAAAGGTTATCTTCAAACTTGGGAAATGAATACTGAAGTGAAAAATGTGCTTCAGTTTAAGCAACTATAAATTGATATATACCAAAACAAGGAATTTGAACATCAAATACATATACTGATGGGTCTGAGGTGGCAGTGATGAGATAAAAAGATTTGGAGATTGCGGTGAACAGCTCAGTAGAAATATTGACTTAGTAGTTGCTGTTGTGTGAAAAGCAAATTCCACAATAAAATTGCCAGAATCCTAAAACATTTTAAAACTGTATAATGGCACCACAGTTGAAAACTCTTTTGAAGTCCCCCCCCCCCCCCTCTGTTATTCCAGGGTGAATAGATGCGAAACAGAAAAAGTTAAAATTGCCTTTGAAAATGGAAATATTTCTTCAGTTTAAAATTGTTGAATAAGGGCCTCCTAATGTTCTCACAAAGCTCAAGATATTTTATTTATTTACATAGCTAAGACATTTCTAGGTCCAGAATAATCACAGCAGCTCATTGGCTCTTTTGTAGCGTAATGGCCACCCCTTCAACTGAGCCAAAGAGTAGTACTAGCTCTAGTAACTTTTAGACCCTCCTGTTACAAAATTGTAATCTAGCCTGTTTCATAATTGTGAGAAATCCCACCCCCACCCCAGAGAATGAAATGTTTTGGGGAATATTAAGAGGCAGAATATTATATTTTCCCAAAGGAGAAATGGAGAAACATGCTCTTAAAAGGCAGAAAGTAGCCCCAATTTCTTGCATAGTAAAACAGCCTCCAGCAGATGCCTGAAATCTTTACAGATGGATATTTTGTGCCCATTAAGAAATCCAGGCAGCCTATTCACAAACAAATACCTTCAGTCACAGCTCCCCAAAGCTGGGATTAAAATTTACATCCTCCATCCAAATTCTAAGAACAAGACATGACCTTTAGGACATAATAGGATTAACCCACCACTATTAGAATAGCAAAAGACACCAGGCTCACTACATTGCACAACCCCCTGCAGCATTTCAGAAACTGTATAAAGCTCCTTGCACTCATCAAGATAATTTGTCAACTGTCCCAGAATTCCATGCTGTGGTTCTGCTCATCAATAAATGGAATCCTTCTTCCCAATCAGCCTCCATTTTATTTCCAGTGCCTTTCTCCTGGCTTGGAACTGAAGCAAATGGATTTTTCTTCCAACATAACCCAGAGGTTACTGGTTCAAATCCCAACAGGACCTTTTTATTATTATTGTTCTGTTTTCCGAGCTTCTCCTTCAGTTGGCTTGTTTGTTGAAATTCCATTGCTTCACCTATTGTCCAATCATCTAACTTAAAAGGTTTTGAGGTCAAAAACAGGTTTTTAGCCTGTTTGGAAAGCCAGTGGTGTTGCACAGACCAGCTCTGACCTCTGCAGCCAACAAAAAAACCTGAGCAAAGACAATTCTCTGAGAAAGCCAGTCCCAGCCATTCTGTGTGCAAATTCCCACTCATAACATTCAGAACATGCAAAGGCAAATTCACAAAGGCTTTAAGCAAAGTACTGGATAAAGAAGATTTTTTTCAGCTCCCCTGTTGTTGAAGGCAAGCCTGTTTTGATAACAGGATTCAATATGGCACAGACTGCTTTACCTCGAAACATTTCCTGTTTATATACATACCTATTATAGCTTGATGGCAGCCTGCTAATTGTGTTGTAAATAAGAGCTGCCTGCGTTCCCAATGGAAGAAGCTGCATTTATTTTATCTGGAAAGAGTGTGTGGGAAAAATATAACAACCCAGCACATTTACCAAAATGATATCACATTTGTTAGAAGCCTGGGGCTTTTCATTATATTTGACTTCATAAAACAGAAGGATTAGCCTTCTGCCAGAATTAGCTGCATGATATACACACCATAGTAAGTCTGCAGTGCTCAGCTTCTTCATCCTGGAAAGCTAGCAAACTAGACAATTTACGAGTAGGTCATATCCTATGATAGTTTCACCTCCCTCCCTCCCCTCTCCCTCCCTCCCTCCCTCCCTCTCTTATTTTAATTCAGAACTTCTTCTGGGCTACTGGACAGCCTTTGTCACTTCTTCCGGATACCAATCTTTATTCCCTTATTCGAAGTTTGTCCATGTGAATCATCTGGATATATGTATAGTTCTAAAAGATTTAAGATCTGGATTTGTCTTCTGACTTTGGAAATGTCATTCCTTGCTATTTGTTATTCGTTATTAATTACTAGTATTTGCATATTCTGGTTTTTCTTCCAAGCAGGCTAAGCCAATGCATAAGCATTCTATTCTGTATGCTGACCTCAGGAGTTAGATTAAGTTTTCATGACCAAAGCAAGAATTTGAATCCAGGGTGGCAGATCAAATGAAAATATGTCATGCTGGTTCTTGGATTTATCATCACTTCTCCTCCTGTGAGATGAAGAATGTGAGATATTAATTTAACCTTTGAATACAATATCAGCTACTGATGTATGTATCAGAAGTACTGATCTTTTCAAGCAGACTAAATCCATTTAAGGAACAAGCTGCTGCACTCCTTATCTGAATCAGGCCTACTGTTCTATCCCTTATCACCACTTGTCAGGATCCAGGACTTGTGTCTACATGTGGATCAGTTGAAAGGCTCTTTATGGTGACCCCTAGGAAGTTCACTGCACTGCTGTTCAAGTGTAGCAACCTCTGTGGAATTCAATAACATTCAATTCAATATTTTATTTGTGATTTATCAGTCATTAGTAGCTGAACAATATTAATGATAAGAGTATAGAAACTGAAATGAGAGGATGTTAGAAACAGTGTTTTAGTGATTTCTAAAGGAATGATAACAGTATATGTTAAATACTATAATGTAAAATAAATAGGATTTGATTTATAGAATGCTTTGCACAGATATATAGCAGAATTTTTTTTAAATGAATATAATGGAAATGCTTAGTGAATAGTACAATATTGAACTGGGAGTAAGCTAAGGTTGTGTGACGATCTTTTGCTTCTTTAATGTATTTATAAGCAGATATGTAAGGAATGCTTGTGGATATATTAGTGGTATACTGGTAGGGGTCACAATTGTGCACATACTTCGAATGCAGATAATGCAGTATTGCTAGCCAGGAATTTGAATAATTTTTTAAAAATATTACTGATTGTAGAATGTAGCAAGGTATATACATCTGAAAGATATCCAATATAAATATAGATGTATTTGGGTGGAGAAATTTTAGGTTGTGCAAAATTTGGTTGAAAGGTAGAAAATAGGTACGTGGTATGTTGAGAAGAATGAACGATGGAAAGAATGAAGAAAAAATAGCCCTGAATGAAAATTTTCTCCTTGGTTCGTTATGTAGACATGAGATTTGGATATGTCAGGAGAAGCATAAACACAGATTGAATGCAGTAGAAATGGGATACTAAAGAAATGCGTGTGATAAAGAAAAAGAAGAGAAGGTCAAGACTGAATGGATGCTGAATGAATGTGAACTGGCTATGAAAGAGAGAGATTGGTATGCAACAAGTATGTTAAACAGGAGAGAACAAACAAATTTTAAAATAGCAATAGCACTTAGACTTATATACCACTTCATAGTGCTTTACAGTCCTCTCTAAGCAATTTACAACATCAGCATATTACCCCCAATAATCTGGGAATGCAGAGTTAGCCTAGATTACTGCATTCTAACCACTGCACCACCATGGCTTTGCACAGTTGAAATACAACAAAATCATACCTGGATGGACTTGATGAGATAACTGAAAAAGAAGAAAAAAATTAAAAAGTGATATATGCATATGGATGAAACAAGTATGTTTTAAAATGCTAAAAAGGTATAGAGTTGTAGTGAATATTGTTCATCAAAACTAGTTTTAGTTATGTTTCCTTTTCTTTTTTATCTCAGATTCATTTCATTCATTCATTTCATTCATTCATTTCTTTGATTTACTGTTTCTGCTTTTTTACACTCTTCATAATGGTGCTCACCCTAGAAGGTGATAGGTATTTATGTATAAGTAAACTGATTTCTTAAAAGGAGCCCTAGTAAAATAATCACCCTGGATGATTACTGGATGGAGAAAAGCAAGGTTTTACACTTAGGGAGGAAAAATCAAATGTACATTTACAGATTAGGTGAAATCTCACTCAAAAATAGTAATAAGAATTAAAATATTAAAGCGGGCAAGAGATGATGGTTAGAAAGGGAATGCTGTTTAATATAAGATTGGCTTTATTGAGAGCTAGAATAGAGGTAGAAACAGGATCAAGGGGGAATATTATTATTCATATATTTATAAAATATACTAAAAATAATATCTAGATGTAAAGATTAGATGTTGAAAGTTGGTATCACTATATACGTTTAAATAATATTGTGATTGTTACTAGAATGGCGCACAAAAACACTGAACAACTAATCAATGAAGGAACACACTCTAATACAAATATGTATAATAACACCACAATTACATAAGTAAGATTAATGTAACAAATATTATTAATATTACTATTATTATTGGTATTTAAATGAATGATACCAGATGCCTCACTGTTTATAGAAGAAGAAATATATATATATCTTCAGCCAGGTATTTTCCTATGTAAACCAAGTTTCTCAACCTGCAGCAATAGCTCAGTGAAATCACATCCATGGCTGCAAGTTGAGAAACTTGGTTTACGTAGGAAAATACCCGTTTGAAGAAAAATATACAAAAAAACCCTATAATAAGAGAAGAGGCCACACCTAGAATACTGCATCCAGTTTTGGTCACTACATTACAGAAAAAATGTGTGTGTGTGTGTGTGTGTGTGTGTATAGGATGTGTGTGTATATATATATAATAGTATCGAAAGGAACTCTCTATAGAGGGAAATATTGTTAGAAGAAATATGCTGTGGAAAACCAAAGATATCTTAGAGAATGTTCCCTTTCTCTGTCTGGAGATTTTCAGTCACCCAGGTCATGGTTGTCCCAAAGATGCTTTTTCAAAAGGTAATTGGACTTCCTTTATTTTTCCTTGAAGACATTTCATTTCTCATCCCCAAGAAGCATCTTCAGTTCTGACTGAATGGTGGAGAATTTATATTCCCAGCAGTCATCTGGTCATTAGCACTCTTTCTGAGAGTCTGTGCCCTCAAGGTCACCTGAATAGTACAAATAGGTGTGGAACCTTCATGGAACTGCTGAAAGGACTGTGTTGTAAACAGGAGATAGATGGTGTAGTATCTCTTCCCTCTCTCTGTTTTGGACAAGACCCACAATTCTTAATATTACTTCAGACTAATTGAAACTGAATTCAAAGACACATGAGCCATGGTGGCGCAATGGTTAGAATGCAGTACTGCAGGATACATCTGCTGACTGCCAGCTGATTGCAATTTGGCAGTTCAAATCTCACCAGGCTCAAGGTTGACTCCATCCTTCCGAGGTCAGTAAAATGAGGACCCAGATTGTTGGGGGCAATATGCTGACTCTGTAAACCACTTAGAGCGGGCTGTAAAGCATTGTGAAGCAGTGCTTTACAGCACTAAGTGCTATTGCTGTTGCTACATGTCTTGATATCAGGTTGCCTATGTCTTCTCTGTCTAGCTTAACTTATTTTTTTCTAACAGTTATGCATTATAAAACTATGTAACTCATAAAACTCATGGAAAAGATGTGAAACCCTTATGTTTTTCTGGCCCTTGTTTCTTAGCAACTGGCATTAAGCAGCAGCAGCCCACTGCTTTGTTCCTTGAGGGTAATATATACAGTAGCTTAATGATCAGTTGCAATTGATAAAGTTACCCAACCCATCTTTAGAACAGTCCAATGTAATGGCCTTTCTATTTGTGGCTAAATTCCTTTTTATCTGCCCCAATTTCCTCTCTTTTTATTAGCTTATATCTCCCTATAGTTAATACCTTTCCCAGCAATTTACAATAAATAGAAGAAAAGGTACATACCTCCAAGTAAGGATAAGTCAGTGAACAATGAGAAACAATCCAGACACTTAAAATAGGAAAGTCTAACAATTATCCTGTAGATAAAAAAAAGGCAATGTATTAGCAGAAAAATACAAGGAAAGAAGGTGTACAAGAATAAAAAAGATCTCCAAGATGAAGAGGTAAGAAAGGCAGAAAGAAGAGCAATTACCTGAGCACACTTGCAATAGTAATTCTACTCTGGTATCAGAATTTTGGTAGTTAAGAGATATGTGTCCTTAAAAGATCTACAGTCTTATCATCTTCAAGACCGCCTTTTACCGCATAGCTCCCAGCGACCGGTAAGATCCCACAGAGTTGGTCTCCTCCAGGTCCCGTCAGCTAAACAATGCTGGCTGGCAGGCCCACAGGGGAGAGCCTTCTCTGTGGCTGCCCCAGCTCTCTGGAACCAGTTACCTCCTGAGGTCCAGACCATCCCCACCCTATTGGCCTTCCGAAAAGTGGTGAAGACCTGGGTTTTCTGGCAGGCCTGGGGCCGTTGATCTTGCTCTTGCGATCTGGCGAGATCCGGCCATGAATGGTATGAATGAGTTTTAATGTTTTAATGTTTTTAATTTTTAAATGTTTTTTATTAGGATTTTAAATGTATTGTGAGCCGCCCTGAGTCTTCGGAGAGGGGAGGCATATAAATTGAATTAAATTGAAATTGAAAAATTGAAATCATCTTTCCTAAAAGGAGATTAATGTCTTCATAGGATGTTTTTAAAAAGGCTTCCTGAACTGTTGATTAAACAGTTTTAATCAATATTGGCCCTATGTATGAATTCTAAATACCTCACGCATATGAAAGTACTAGCTGGACACCCGTGCTTCGCTACGAAACTATGTGATCAGGCATGATAAATTGACACTTGAAGCCTGAAACTTAATGTAGAATGTGTAACTCCGTAGCATCAGAGCGTGTTAATATAAGGCAACTGACAGTTGGGACAAAGTTCCTTTCAGGTGGGGAGGGGGAGTAGAACATCTAACTCCTTAGCATCAGAGCATGTGAATATAATACTGTATATGAAATACTAATGATCTGATGGTCATTTCAAAAAAATCCTTTCTTAGCGAGCACCTAGAAGCCAGGAGGAACATACGTGCCAAATTTCAAGTTTGTAGGCTTTACCGTTCTGGAGATTTCGTGATGAGTGAATGGTATTTGGCTTATATATATATATATATATATATATAGATTGGCCCTATGTATGAATTCTAAACATCTCACGGATATGAAAGATCACACAGAAACTTAAGGTCTCTATGTGCATTAACGGATCTAGCAATGTCCCTGCTGTAAAATGTATTTCCCAAAAATCGAACATCATACATTTATGATATACACGTGTATTGTCAGACATGCACAAAAATCATGCAATTACATGCCCACATACTGTACATTCCCACACAAACATGTTGCTTTTGTGGCCATTGTTTATTCAATAGTAATTACATAATAGATAACATTTGAATATTAAACAGTTGGAATACTATTTAATTGGAATACTTTTAATGTGAACTGACCTTTGATATTGATTGCCATTCTTTCTGATCCTTACTTTAAACAAAACTCCAACTTTTAATGAGTTCTCATAGACCATGCTGGGTGTTTCTGGTATTATGGATCTCTTAAAGTTCTGCAGGGGTTTATACTATGCTTTTCTAAGAAATGAATAAAATTAAAGCCAAGTTTTCACTGAAGTTATAAACCTATGCATCAATAAGTTCCTGCATAGTGTCATATTACAGATGAGATTTTGCTTAATGCACTCCCATAGGAAAACAGAGTATCTGGTATTTAGATATGGTATCTGATGTGCCATTATTCCTAGCACCTCAAGTTTGGTGACCTTTTAGATGACCATTTAGTTAATGGGAGATATGAGTTGGTTGTTACATATTCTGGATGCTGTTACAATTACTAAAAGTATTAATGAGTTAATTTGTCATCTTTTGGGGACAATTATGTTAAATATGTATTACATTTTTCCTCCAGGAACTTAGTGTAGGAAATAGATCAGCTTTATGTCAATAATCATGGGAGATAGGATGGACTGAGAGATGCCAATATCTAACTTTTCCAACATCTAGGTTTCATATCACAGAATGACAAATTATGGTTTCCCCTAGTCCTACCACATTAATAGCCTAACAATAATGTGATAAACAGCCAGAAAATTTGATGCAGGTAGTACTTGAGTTACCTCTGTAATGGAACCTGCTCATTACATTTGCAAGTTGTGACAGTCATTGAGCAAGGTTCCCACCTGATCATCTATTTAATTATACCCAATCTCTGTTCTCCCTGATGCAAGTATGAGGTGCCTCAGGAGTGGGGAGGCCCTGGCAGGCCTAGCACAGGTCTAGACCAGACAGGTCTACCGCTTCAGAAGTGTGCACACTGTGCACGTTTCACGCTCCGTGCCATCTTCAGGTCTGATTTTGGACCCTTTGCGCATGTGCAAAGCCTTCTGTGCATGCGCAGAGGGTCAAAACCAGGTTGCTTCCTGGTTAAAACCAGGAAGTAACAACGTCCAAGTGGGTGGGCAGAGCCTTGTGTTGCCGACACTACCAGTTTGCCAAACCATGTGCCGACGCCACTACCGGTTCGCCTGAACCGGAGCAACTCCCAGCTCATAACGTGGCCTGTCCTGGGTCTCCCAAGGCTTCCCCCCCCCCGAGGCACCCTGTGCACCTCTGCCCTCAGGGTCCCCTTTGGGCTTGCTTCCAATCCCACTGGATACCACACCCTTTTTCCCACCATGGATTGCTCACTGACCTTTTGGGTAGATCTCCTTCTAGAAAAAGCTTGTTGACCACACAGCCTTCCTACACAATGGAGACAGAATGAATCCATTGCAGAAGCAGATGCCACTTTGCTTGTGAATTGCGGCTATTCTGAAATGGCACTGACTTCCAGGATGGCACCACATGGCCTCCACTGTAAAGGAAGGCCATGGGACCTGCTCTTATTCCTGAACACAATCTCTGGAGCTTTGAGGTGCCACTAATTTCTTTTCCATAAATTTTCACTGTAAATAAAGATATGCTACTATATTCAAGGTTGACTCAACCTTCCATCCTTCCAAGGTGGGTAAAATGAGAACCCAGATTGTTGGGGGCAATATGCTGAGTCTGTAAACCACTTAGAGAGGGATGTAAAAATCACTATGAAGCAGTATATACGTCTAAGTGCTATTGCTATTACAGATCTGTCTTGTCCATTAAATTTTATTGGGTTTTTAAAATTAATACTGCACATCAAAAACACAGACAGATTTCATCAAAATTGTTGCCTTTATCACCATTTATTGACACTCATCTACTTTTTTATACCTCTTTTGTTTATTCAACAATATTTGTTGAACAATATTTGGAAAATGTTTCTAGACAGATAACATTGATGCCTTAGGAGATACGATGTTCCAGAAGGGACCACTATGGGCAGGCAGCTATAATTTGCTCCCAGCAACATGTTATAGTACCCTTTCCATTTCCCCCCCACAATGAGTATCAACATTCTAATCTATCTTGTTCATACTTTACACTTGAAAAAGCATCTTTGGGACAACCATGACCTGGATGACTGAGAATCTCCACAGACATTCATATTTTACAGTATGTACATACAGAGCTCCTGCTTTGGGAGAATTTATTCTGTCCCAGATATAAAATATTTTTGCAAAACACAGATACATCCATCATACTTCCAGGATGTTTAGAAAGCATGAAAAAAATCACATTTCTCATTTAATATTTGCATGCCATACTTTGAAATTGTTCAATGCTTGAAAGTGCATGCATGCAGTTGAATATGGATTTATATTAGTTTCATTGAGTTTGACTGCATACATTTGTTTTCAAGTTGCAGTACCTTATTTTCTTGTCTGGAGTGGAAGACAGGCAGAACATAGTCTGAATTGTATAGGTGTCAGAAAAGGAGGAAGAATACAGCTGCTATCCAACAATGCACAGAACCAGAAATTTATCAATATATCAAAAATTGTTGGACTTTTCATAGGCTTTCCATAGAAGCAGTGTACACTTGGGTTTTACCACTTCTAAATATGATCCAACCAAAAGTAAGGTTTTTCTTCTTTATTTCAGTATGAAGATAATTAAATACCTAATGCTGCAACCATGTACCAACTTTCTTGGGGAAAAGCTTCATTTATTTCAGTGGTACTCATATATCTTTTTTTAAAAAAAGAAATCATATATTTTAGCATAAAAATGTCCCAGTTTTCATGACTACTTTTCCTCTTCACCAATATTAAAATTCAGTTCTAAAGATATACATCGAAAAGAGTAAATGCATACTCATTGCAATACACGTCCAAATTATAACAGTTTATCCAGAATGATTTTTCCCTCCAGGGTAAATATTCTACCAACTGAAAATCACAGGCAAATAATAGTTTGCAAATGCAACTTTGGATCAGTGATTTATTGATTTTCATGTAGTAACTGTTCATTTCTGGAACACTATTGTCCACTATTGGTTTAAATTGAAATGCCAGATTGTACATCTAATCCACTGTATGTTGTAGAGAGATGACATAGTATTAGTAAACATTTTGTTTGGGATATTTATCTGAAAACTGGCAGATAAATGTAAGAAAGCAGAAAACAGAGAAATCCAAACCATCTATGAATTTCTACCACAATAGAGGCAAATCAGGCTTCATCTACCCTATTTCCCCAAAAATAAGACATCCCCTGATAATAAGCCCAATTGGGCTTTTGAGTGCATGTGCTAAAATAAGCCTGGCCCTGAAAAAAGCTCTCCCCAAAAATATTTAAACACAGAGCTGGAAATCAGGTAAGACGGCAAGAGGAGCCCCATCTTGCTCCATGTTCCCCAAAATAATAAGACCTCCCCAAAAAGAAGGCCAAGCTCTTATTTTGGGGTTCAAAAAAATATAAGACTGGGTGTTATTTTCAGGGAAACATGGTATCATTTTTGTTAAACTCTGACAGATCTCCATACTGAATTAAAGGAGCATAACACTTAAATTTGGGCCATCTGGAGTCATTTCACCATTGCTTAAAAAGCAAAAGAAATGAACGCATGGCATTTTCACGTGAGGGGTAAACTTCCTGTCTTCTTCTACAGGGAAGAATCATGACTCAGCTGAAAGCCTAATCCATTTCTACTTTATCTTAAACAACAGCTTGTAAGCGGTGACATAAGACAGGTAATGCTTCTAAAAATGTGGCATTTTGTTTCATGATATTTCACAACAGAGACTTCTTTTTTTGAAAAATTGGAACTGTTTATGCAATGATTGATATTTCATATGCATGGGATATGCTTAGATTGTTTATAGCTTTATTCTCTCGTTTGCTATGGTTTACCGACAGGCCTTTTTTGTACTGTTTTAGTATCCTTGTGAATTCTTGTTTCAAACAGTTTATGACTGACCTACCAGATAAATAAATGACCATATTTTGTAAAATAAAATAAAATAAAAATCAAATGAGATCTATTAATCTTTAAAATTAAAAATACAAAGAGTCATGAGGCATATGATAATGAAGCAAAGAATCCCTTTGGCCTAACAAAATGGACTCAGACCAGATAAAATAACAGCTTGTGGAAAAGATAAAGGGAACTTAAGGAACAGTTGCTAGAACAGAGAAGTAGAACCTTAATAACGGAATGGGACAACTTGCCATGGCCAAGTCACCATGGCCAACCCTAACCCTGTAAAAAGCTTGTAGAATTAAAAGCCTGTTTTAATTTTATCCCTGTAGAATTAAAGCAAATGATTTAAAAAAGGAGAAATTAAGTTACCAGGGAGGGGGATTTAGTTCCTAAGGGGTTCTGCCTTTGCTCAAGTAAAAAAGATCACTACATAAGCTTTTGCAGAACTCTTTATTCTCCCCTTGGGCACTTACAATATACTTGACTTAGAGTAGGGGATATGGACTCCACTTATCCAAAAGGATAAGGGATTTGTTTTTCGCCAGCAATAATTATAGACTTTTTCAGGCATACACCTAAATGTTGAAAAACCCAGAATTTGGAGGTAGGTCAAGGCTCAATTATACTTCCTCAACTTTACAACTTCAGGTGTTGAACAGGGAAGTTAGAAATGGTATATTAGGAACATTCAATTGAAAGTGAATCAAAGTCTTCACATTATTACAGTGCCGAACATTTGAATCCACTCTTATTATCAAATCAGACTGAAAATGATCAAAGCAGAACACAGGAGTGGAAGAACTAGGAAAGTGAGTTTGTGTATCAGATATCTCTAAGAAGCGAGTCTGAATGAAAATACTCAACGGTAGGAGTTTTTGCGGCAATATCTGTGATTTTCAGCAGACATTTGAAAGGTTTTAATTGCAGCTTGCAATTTACAAGTCATCATTACTGCTGCACATTAACCAAGTCAGAGAACATTGAAAATGTGTTGAAAAGGCAGGAGGGAAGGGGTGGGAAGAAAAACCTCAAGCGGCATGTGGTTGAACAATGAACGTTAAACAGGCATAATTTGTTTTAATCTTTGTACAGCCGAGAATGTGTTAAGGAGAGTGAATATCAGCTCCTTTAATGGGTACTTGATTCAACATAGAGTTTATAAGCCTAGACCAAAGTAGAAACTACAAATAACTTGAATAGCTTTATACAACAGTCTAAGTTGTAATATTCTCAAAATGCCCAGGCAAAAATGGTATATAAGTGGCAATTTTATTGAGCAAATGAGACAATACAAATATCTGGGCATAATATTTCAGGATTCAGGGACATGGTATACTCAAATCCAACAACAATTGCCCAAGATCTTTATTTTTTTAAAATAACTTTTATTAAACAGTTTGTCTTTAAAAACAACACAAAAAACAATCACACATATATAAAAACAAAACATGTCAAAAGGTAACGTATTGAACATTACATAACATTAATGGTAATTTTACAGCATTTCGTATCAACTTACGTACTTTGCTTTTGTACTTCACTATTCTATCATTTCTATTTACTACTCAATAGTAAAATAATCGCATTATATACACACATTATAATGTTCATTTGTTCTTATCTACACATTTATATTTGTTTATATTTACCTCTCTTTATTTAATGTTGTTTTAATTTAAGTTTAATCAATATTAAGTTAAACACTTCTTGTTCTGATTTCTATTTTCGGGCCAACTGTACAATTTATTCCATATTTCATAATAGTCCAAATCCTCAAGATCTTTATGGCAAACAGACTTGCCCCTATAAACACAAAGACTTCCATCATTTTAAAAAAGTACGATCTAGATTCCTAAGTGTGATTTTTAGTATTCCCTGTTTGGTATTCCGAAATGATGTTCTATGGGCATTATTTTCAAAGAATTGGCAAAGCAGACCTGTACATGAGCTTCAGATTAAACTGATACATTGTTCAGAAGGCCTAGCCTTCTTAACTTTGCATGATCAACATCATTCTATATGGATAATTTCATTAGAATCAAAACTAAGGAGTTGTAGTCTTTCTCAATTCTTATGGCGTCCTCTGGACAAGCAAAAGTCAAATTAACATAAAATGGGATAGGTTGTTAAGTTTAGTAGAACCATCTAAGTACAGTTAGAAATCCAATTATGTTCCTTCCCCAACCATATTTTTTACTGATAATTTTTCAAGGCGGAGATATGGACAATCCCAGATCTTTGCGCTTTCCGCCGTGCCCTCAAGAGGTTTCTATTCCAGCAGGCTGGCCTGGACTAACCTCTTCTAAAACTGCTCTTAAATTCTTAAATCTTAATCTCATAAATTTAGAGTTTTAATTTTAGGTTCAAGACCAAATTACTTAATTGTATTTTAATCAATCTTTAAAATATTTGTATTATATGTATTTTATCATTTGACTGTACACCACCCTGAGTCCCCCGGGAGTAGAGCGGTATATAAATATAATAATAATAATAATAATAATAATAATAATAATAATAATAATGCACTAATATACTTTTTTTTTGGCCTTTTCAATGTCTTTTAAAAAAGATCACTGTCTTTGAGTCAGTGATTCTGATAATTGCAAGGACAAGTCCCTGCAGTTCTCTGGGGCAAGATTTTGGAAATAATTTGACATTGCCTTCTTTCTAGGACTGAAAGAGAGTCTCTGGTCCAAAGTCACCCAGGTGGCTTTCATATCTAAGGCAGGACTAGAACTCACAGTATGCCATTTTGTAGCCCTGTGCCTTAACCAGTACCTCAAACTGTTCTCATTTTAAGTGCATTACTCTCTGCAATTATGTAATGTAGGGTATCTGCTGATATCTTGTATGATAAATGTGCATGCTCTTTTCCCCCTGGGATCTGCTAAATCAGTGACACCCAGGGGCACCCAACATCTATCCTAAGGAAATATCCAGCCAGATATTTTTCGTGTCAACCTCCTTTTACCAGATTTAATCCCTTATTCTACCTATAAAGTGGTGACATTTGTCGCTGGCTTTTTGGCTATTAGAGAATAACAAGGTGTAAAAGTGATTTTTTTGCTTAAGTTCAACTTTTCTCTTGTTGCCTTGGCTTGTTCTTTGCTCTTTATGTCTTCTTTTCACTTATGGACCTTTGTTAAATTAAGTTGTTAAATTGTTAAATTAAATAAACCAAATCTACACTTTCATATTACAGATGTAAATTCTAATTATTAGGATTTGTTATACTTGCTGATCTAGATTGCTTGATCTGCTGATAGTTTATAATCTTTAGTTTCATTTTATTCATCTTGGTTACTGTGTTTTATCAGTACCTTGCATTGTTCTTAGTGTATAGTATATCCGTGATTCATTTGGAGGGAGGATCAGCTAAGGTCAGCTATGTATTGCCATTATCTGAACACTGTTTTAGTAGTTCAGGCTAGTTACTATTTCTCCTTATCATTCTAAATTTAAAGGAGTGTGTACATTCCTGAATTACTGTAAATCAGATGGGTGTTCTGCTGAAACTATGGTGTATCCATTATAATAATCCACTAAAGCCAATGAGCATTTCGCCCAATACATATCTACTGTACTGAAAATCGCTAAAGAAGGGATGTGTTACTTATTTGATCTTCATCTAAGATTCCATTACTTGAAATAGTGGCTTTGGCCAAAAGGTCCATCTTCTCATTTTAGTCTAAAGAATATTACCATAAGGGAATTATTTTCTTGCAGGTACTCTGATCAAAATTGTGATGCAGCCCATTAGAATCTGAACACTGCATAACATTTAGAAATTCCTGACAGAGGAAGTCGAAAGCTTTCATCAGTACAATTGCCATCACAGCATTTAACCAGGTAAAAGAAATATATGATTTTGATTTCCCAGGAACCAAACCTAAATGCAATTTATAACCCCTATCATATAAACTTACATTTCAGCTTAGTATTTATTTAATGCAAACAACACCATAATTTCATTTCTTGTATATTTAAAGAGACATATGTTGGATTTCTCAGGATTATATACATAGTATTCAGTAATATGTTTACTTAGATTTGTCTCCCATTTATTTATTTAATTATTTAATGTTTCGTTATGTATAAAATGGAGAAAAACAAGTAAATATAGACACCTAGTTTTAGATGCATCAGCTCATTGCATTCTTCAGCAGAGTATCTCCTTTAAACACCAGGATATGTAATATATACTGAAATCATTTTAGAAAATATATAAACATCCCAGGGTAGATGAGCATGTGGGTCGATAGCAATGAAAAAGAAAGGTATTTTGAAAAGGCATCTTCCTGGGTTTTCCTGACATTCTTTTAGCCCCAACATAGATGCCATTAATCCAGTGGAAAGGTAATTTGAGTTAAGGAAAGTGGTAATGAATTTTTTCCTCTCTCATTGAATTATTGACCCAGGACTTTATTACAGAAAATGAAGGATGGAAATCACATGGTTTTCTTGTTTACTTGAAGAGTGCCCTGATTCTACTTATAGCAAAAACATTTAAAAATACACTCGGTGCCAGGCTTACAACTGTTCAGAACTGTATTCCATATTTATGCTGGGCGCTGAGTTTGAAGGCAAGAGAAAGAAAAAAAAGGAAACCATTCTACACCTAGGAAAGAATAGAAAAAGGGTTGGTGGTAACAAGTGCTCCATTGTAAGCTTCTCGTTCGATTTTAACTCCAAACAATACGTTGCACAGAAATGAGCTGAAGCTTTGACCAACAGATTTTTTTTTAAAAGCCAGGAAAGGAGAAGGATAAATGATGTAATGCATTTTCTTCCTTTCATTTTCCTGGTCTAAATAGTCCCACCCCATAGTTGCCTTCATGTGGGTTTAAGGAAAGCTGTGTGACCTCCATTGTTGAGGGGTTTTTTTTCCCCTCTTAAGTTTACTTCCATTGCAAAAGAAACTTCTGTGACTCTGCCTTGTTTTCAGGGAGGTCGAGAATTTCTTTTAAATTTCTGCAAGTGGTATTTTTGTTCTTAATGTGTTATTGGAGGTAGCTGCTACAGCTAATGCTATTTTCTCTGTTGCAGTTTTCCATCACTCTGAAAGCCTTCCAGTCTGAAGAAGCGCAATGGAAAGAGAAGCCCCTGGGGATTGGAGTGAAGTATAAGAAGACAATAAGGTTGCAAAGTACTGGAAATATGATTATACAATCAGAGAAACAGTATCCATGCATACCTTTTTGGTGCCTTGTTTTATAAAAGTTCAAGAATATTATACTGTACCTGTCACCAGACACCTGTCATTTCTCATCAATTCGCTTCCCCTATGAAATATTTTCTAAAGCAAATCCTCTTTCACTTTGAAAAAAAAATGGTAGCAAAAATACAGACTTTTCTCCCTTGGTGAGCAATTTTAATGACAGAAACATCAAACTATTTGTTGGAATTTCGGAATTTAGACAGTATCAAATTTTCAATGAATTATCACATCCTTTCTCAAAATTTACAGTAGATTTGTTATAGGATGGAATACATGCTTAATACATGAATTTTTATTTTTTTTTAAAAAAAATATGTTTCTCAGAATCCTCTGCAGATCATATAAATACAAACAATTTTAATCTTTGGAAGCCTCCTGAATTCACAAGTACTTGAGAGACATCTGCTATTGGTAGTATTTCATCACAACATATTGCAGGCATGAGGTCATCAATTAAACAGGCATCGTGAACAGAGAAGATTCATATAATTCCAGATCCAGAAATTGGACATTGAATGTGAATTCTATGTACCCGAACATACCTACAATATAATCTTGTAATAGATGAAAGTTTATTCTTGAAAATTGTCCAGAGATAGTATACACAGTGAAACACTATGGACCAAAGAGATAAAAGTGAAACTTGTTGAACTAGGACTTCAAAAAGAGTTCATGGGCTTTAGCCCACCTCAAAGAAATATCTATGTTTACTGAGGCTCAGACGAAATACAAACTAGGGAATATATGTTTGTTCTCTAGGTTCACCATCGCAGAAAAAGATGAGCAAAGTCAGGTAGGGATTATGGAGGATTGGGCAGTCAAACCTGACATTACTTTGTCCATCTAAATCCTCAAAAAGAGAGAAGAGCAAAGCTCAAAAGATCCATTTCAGTTTACTAGCCACTTTGGCTGGGCAATCCTCTGAGTTAGTGCAATTTTCTGTGGATTTTTTTTTAAAAAAATGGACATTTGTCCATTTATTCATCTCATTCTCCTCCCACTTTTTAGAACTTTGAATTTGATTACAATTAGATTTTTTTAAAAAAAACACACACCGTATACCCTACAGAACCCACTGGTTTATGTAATATATGTAGCATGCACAATTCTGTAATAGATGCAGTTCTAAAACAATTTTTCACAATTTTAATATATTTGTGTTAAGTATTTTCATTGCATTCATGAATGTATGCATTTTGTGTATACTTCCTGCTGGTATATGCATTTTTCTTTAGTTTTTGATTATGGAATTGCATTGTAAAAATATTTTAAAATGCATACCTTGAAATATAGCCTTTTCTTTTCGCCTAGAGGAATAACTTCAAAGTGCAAAATTTAGGTAAATTTGCATCAAAAAATGAACTGAATATTCTCTATTTTTGCACAAATTTAGCAGAAATGTTAATCCCAAGAGTTAATACTGATTTACTTAGGATTTCTTTTTCTTTCTGACTAAATGAACCACACTTTTGAAAATAAAATACTTGGTCTTGCTAGAATAACCCACTGAATTTTATAAACTCTTTTTATAATATCTTATATCTTATGTTATGAGTTAGCAATATAAAATCTCTCAATTCTGTGAAATTCAGAAGGTTCAGCATTGAGGGAGCCTGAGCTGTAATACAATATACAAAATACCAATCAGCTTTGACTCTTCTTACCAACAGATTCTAAGGAGTCTTTAATTGGGTAGATGTAGTTGAGATAAGATAATCCTTAATTTACAATTAATGTTTTATACCGTTTCCATGTTTCAACTCTCCGAACTGATAACTCCTGTTTGAAGAGTAGTTATGACTTGCACAGCTTTATGTTGTGTGACAGTTTATTGTATTGCTGGACTGGGTGGGTTTCCTGACAGTTATTAATTCTCTGGTCACTTCCCAGTTAGATTATTGCAACATGCTACACATGGGGCTATCTTGAAGAGTATTTGGAAACTTCAGCTGATACAAAATATGACAAGGCAACCTATTATGTGTATCTTTAGAATGGCACATGTTATACCTCTGCTCCATTAGCTGCATTGGTTGCCACTTTGTTTCTGGATCCAATTCAGTTTTGATCTTTATGGCATGGGGATGGATTACTTGAGGGATCATCTCCATATAATTATATCTGCCCATATCATCAGGCTTGACGAACTCAAGGAAGTAGTGAAGTCGTGCAAAGGTTGAATTGCTGTCATGGTAGCATTCTGTGCTACTCTGTCATTGATAACCTTGACTGGTATTTTTAATTGTTGAATGCTTTTTTGTTAGTTTTGAATGATGCCTTTTTATTGTATGCCACTCAGAGTCATGTTCCTTGAGAGGGGCAGCTATATAAATTGTGATAAATAAATAAATTTAGAAAATTTTGGTTTTCTTCCAGAAAACTAAAGTGCTACTCATATGCAAAAAAAATAAATAAAACAATAAAGAGATACCTTACTTGATGTCTTAATGTTAAATACTAGATAGGTAAATTAATGTGTGTATTGTTGGCATTCATCCTAGTAGGATCAACTATCTAAAGGAGTTAAAAACAATGCCAGTAGAGTTGCCACAAAGGCCTTGGAAAATATATTCATAGGGTGGAATGTGTCTATACCTTCAAAAATCAAAACTATGCTAGCAATGGTTCTCCTTGTGATGTTCTACAGAAGCAAAAATGAAGAAGCAAGTTTGCAAGAGTATTGATACTTTTGACCTTTGAACAAATGGATCATTGAACAAATCAACCCAGATTATTCATTCTAGGGACATATGACCAGTCTCAATTTACCAAATTTAGGACACATAATGTGAAGATTTAGCTTCTGAATCTGTATCTATATCTGAATATGAATATGTAATTGTGGGAAAATTGGAAGAAAGAGAAGAAGAAGATCAGCAACAAGATGGATGGACTGAATTATAGTAACAATGGGTAAACCATTGGAAGACTTGAAGGACCAGGTTAGGGACAGATTCTCCTGGATAGAATCCATCTATGTGGTCATATCAGTCAACAGTGAGTTAATGTTACATAATCAATGATTCGATCAAACTAATTTGAGGCATGGATAAATAACAAGAACATTGGAGTTTAGTGCTAACCTTGTTAAATCTATGTGGTTTACGGAAATAATTTTAAAAGGCACACAAACTAGTAATAAGTGAATTGCTACCCGACAGTGAATCTCAGAAAAGTGACCTTTACATTATGGGGGGAAAGATATATAATGAAATATAATGAAAAAATGGGAGGAGAAATATTGTTATGGATAATATTTCTGTTACAAGCTACTAAAGATGCCAATAAGTTTGTGACTAGGAATTATATCAAATCAAGATTTTTTGAGTGATCATTATACTCAACACCTGGGTAATTCTCTCTCTCTCTTTATTTAATTAGGAAAGAGAAAACATCAGAAATTCAAATCTACCTTTATTGTTTGCAAAGCAAAATTGTTTTCACCTGCATTTCTCCCAATTAAGGAAATGTTAATATCATTTTTCTATAAAGCTTTAACTTAAATGTTTTGAATATCCAAATCTGTTTGAATGATTATAAGATATAATCATTTGTACCTTTGAAAACATTTGCATAATGATCAGGTGCAAACTGATGGGAATGAGACAGGGTAGTTCCTAATATTTGCATTGAACAGGAATGGTTTTCCTCATTCCTAGGTGGCACTGCATTTGTTCAATTTTTCTTGCTGTAGCTTTTTTTTTATTATTGATATTTGTTATAAGACAAATTCCTTGTGTTTCCAATCACACTTGGCCAATAAAAGTTCTATTCTATTCTATTCTATTCTATTCTATTCTATTCTATTCTATTCTATTCTATTCTATTCTATTCTATTCTATTCTACTCTACTCTACTCTACTCTACTCTACTCTACTCTACTCTACTCTACTCTACTCTACTCTAATTGTTCTTTTAACTGGGTGAACTTCAGAAGACTTCTGCCAATTTTCCATTTCCAGTTCAAGTGACAGGAAGAACAATACACCTTTTCCCTCCCCACATCAGCCCTCCAAAAATAAACCCATAGGAGAAAAAACAATTAGCTTTTGTTCTTCATGGCCTAGGTAGGGAGGAAAACCAAGTTGATGGATCCGTCAGTTGAAGGCAGTCTCAACATACATATATGTACAGAACATCTCGCCATCCATTGTGTCTAAAATGGAAGAAGGGCCTGAAATCCCAAAACCGATTTGATAAGCCAGCTCCAATAAATCAAATAAAATGTATTGATGGTCTAAGACCTAACAGGATAAAAAGATAAGCAATACAAGTCACTCTCACTCAACTCTAGGAAGGAGGCAGTGGCGAACCACTTCAAAAATGTTGACTAGAAAACTGCAGAGACTAATCCAGGCAGTTGGTAGGAGTCAACACTGTCTGGAAAGCAGAATAAAGCCAGAAAAAAAAAGTCTATAAGCTTTCATACTCTTTGTGATCAGGAATTTCAAGGCCAGCTTAATTTATAGACAGTGTCAGGTTCTGCCATTGTCTTAAATAAATCACATTTTCCAAACAAATGGTCTTTGATGAAATCTTTCATTTATTTAGAACAAACATGTCTGGTCCCGACTTTGTCGGTGCCAGTATTGACCTGCTAACCCCCAAACCCTTCCATTTCCGTCCCTCAATTCTCAGTGTCTCATTGGCTATCTTCTAAGTCACTCTCACTGGAATGTCCCCCTCATATCCCATCTCCTAGGTGACATTATCTGCCGGTTAAGTAAATAGGTGAAAAGTCAAACTGCTTCTTCTCTTTCCTTTCCTTTTTTCTTTTTCCTTCATGTCAGCACTGGGACGAATGAAACTTGGGGTGCTGAAATCCAGCCCCTCCCCCTTCCTTTTTCCCCCAAAGGGGAAAACAACAAGGTAATTACTGTTATCCCGTCCGAGGGTGTGTCCCCCCCCTCCCGGCTATAAAGCGGTCAGCTTGGATGTTTGTGCTCTTCACCCAGGAGGCCTCTGATAATGGGTAACCCTTCCATTTAATTAAGTATTGGAGGCGCCCCCTGTGCCATCTTGAATCGAGAATTCGCTGTACCGCATAGTGAGTTTGGCCCCCAACGACCAGGGGCCAGTTTATGTATGAGAGATAAATGCAGAAGATCCCAGAATCCTATGCATTCCAGAATGCGAATGGTTGTACTTTTGGTAGGAAAAGGTCAGATCAAACCAGGGGTGGTATTCACTTACCCTTGCTACCAGTTCACAAATGTGAGCGTGCATGCTTGCGTGCTTGCTTCGCTCGCACGCGCCACCTTCGAAACATGCGCATAGCCTTCCGTGCATGCACAGAGGGTCAAAAACAGGACGTGATGACATCTGGGTGGGTAGGCAGAGCCTCCCGCAGCTGCTGCTACCGGTTCACCCAAACTGGATAGAACCAGCTGAATACCACCACTGGATCAAACCAGTGGTGAAATCCAAATGTTTTTGCTACCGGTTCTGTGGGCGTGGCTTGGTGGGTGTGGTGTGGCTTGATGGGCATGGCAGGGGAAGGATACTGCAAAATCTCCATTCCCTTCCCAATTCTTGGGGAAGGATATTGCAAAATCTCCATTCCCACCCCACTCTGGGACCAGCCAGAGGTGGTATTTGCCGGTTCTCCGAACTACTCAAAATTTCCGCTACCGGTTCTTCAGAACCTGTCAGAACCTGCTGGATTTCACCCCTTAGACAAGATGTTTAAATTCAAAATTTGAGGCAGAAAAATATATACATAATCAGTGTGTGTGTGTGTGTGTGTGTGTGAATGTGTGTGCGTATGTGTGCGGGTGTATATGCATAGACAATGAATATGTAGTTTCCCCAGAAATAGCTTTCCAACCAAAAGCCATTGAAATATGTTGGACTGCTCCTTACAGAACTACCAGGCAATATTGTGAACCAATATTTCATACAATAAGTTAACAATCAGGTTAACTTTTGAAGCATCCTTAAATAATTACAGGTAGTCCTTGACTTATGGCCACAATTGAGACCAGAGATTATGTTGTTAAGCAAGGTGATTGTTAAGTGATTCAAAGCCAATTTTACAACATTTTCCCCATGGTTGTAAAGCAAACCATTGCAGTTGTTAAATGAATCATGCAGCCATTTAGCAAATCCGGCTTCGCCCATTGACTGCTTGCTTGAAGGTTGGGAAAGTCATGAATGGTGTTCACATGACCCTGATACACTGCAACCGTTGTAAATACATGTCAGTTGCCAAATACCCAAATTTTGAACACATGATCATGGGGATGCTGTGTCAGTTGCAAGGGGGAGGGCCAGTTGTAAGTTACTTTTTTCAGTGCCACTGTAACTTTGAATAGTTGCTAACTAAATGGTTGAAAGTCAAGGACTATCTGATTATACAAGCCCTCTAGGTTCCTGTTGTGACCCCGACTCCCGAGCCTGTCCTAACAGAGGAAGAGGACTCAGAAGGTGATGGGGAGGAACTGATAAGGCCTCCTTCTCCAGGACCCTCCTATCTGACAATGCCTCAGGTTCTATCCGAAGGCCAAGAGGAACAGCCTGGGATATGCCAGGAGGAAAGCATATCGGAACAACAACAGATAGGGAGCGAAGATGTTGAATCCTGGTTTGATCCCAGGCAGCATCGGAGGGAGAAGCGTGCACAGCAACGAAAGAGGCGTGGGAGGGCCAGAGATTGAGCTGAGTCACTGAGCCACACCCCACAAGGAATAAAAGTGGGTGTGATTGTTCTTCAGGCTTTGTGATGGTCAAAGTTAAAAAGCTGAGAGTCACATCACGTTACCTGAAATCTGGCTTGTGCATATTTGGATTGGACCTTGACTAACTCTTGGATTACTTTTTGCTACTGAACCGGACTGAGGAGAAATTCTCTCTTGCTGACTGTGAGTGAAAACTGACTTGGCAGGCATTTTGCACTTTACTGCCAAAACTCTTATCTGCAAAGGTTTCTAGTTTGATTGCTTAATAAAATCTTGGCAGGCATGCCTGGTTGTGTGTTTGCCTGTGTGGGGAAGGGGGACAGAACAGTTCCTTTCAGGGTACTCACACCCAGAACAAAGAAACCAAATGTGCAACCTTTCACTGATTTTAGATATACCCAACTGACAATTTGCCTTGAATGATGAACAATAAATGTATAATAAAATGACCATAAATTCAAGAAGGAAGGGGCAAAACCATAGCGCACAATAAAAATCGAGAACAGCATTGAAGTTGGGAGTATTAAAATATAATATAACTCAATTACAAAGAACATTGGCTACTCTCAACATTGTGATGGCTGCTAAGTATCTCAGTTCACTTAACTTCAGACTCGGTCAGCCATGGGTTGGTGGTGGATTATCTCCTACCACTTTCTGTAGAACACATCTCTGCATTTCTGACTAGTTCTTTCCCTAGTCACAAGACTCTGGTTGCTCAGCTATATTGGCCCTACAGGGAATTTTTATCTGGATTCAACATTTTAATACAGGTATTCCTCGACAGTTCATTTAGTGAACTTACAACAGTTCATTTAGTGACCATTCAAGGTTACAATGGCAGTTTTAAAAAGTGACCTATGACCATTTTTCACACTTATGACTGTTGCAGCCTCCCCATGCTGACATGACCAAAATTCAGATGCTTAGCAACTGACTCATATGTATGACGGTTGCAATATCCCAGGGTCATGTGATCACCTTTTGTGAACTTCTGTCAAGCAAAGTCAATGGGGAAGCCAGATTCACTGAACAACCAAGTTAATAGCTGCAGTGATTCACTTAACAACTGTGGCAAGAAAAGTTGTAAAATGGGTCAAACTCACTTGACAAATGTCTTGCTTAGCAACAGAAATTTTGGGCTCAATCATGGTTGTAAATCAGGGGCTACCTGTGTAGCAGCTCCTCATCTTCTTAAAGATACCTCTGATATTCATCTATTTTTTTTCCACCTAATGTTCCTTATCCCTCCCCAATCCCTCTAATATCATCATCTAATATTCTATTGGTGATTAGCCTACCCTACTCTAGTAGTATCATAGCTCTTGAATTACAAGGCAGGAAAAAAAAAGGATAAAAATTGGACCTGGACTGAAATAAAATCTTATGACCCTAACATTCATGGAGGACCACAAGATGAGGAAGGTTCATTTTGTGCTATCTCTGAGAACTCAAATTAGTTGATTTCTTCTGAGATAGCTTTATTATCTTATTACTTTCTCAAATCACATTAACATGTATCTTTGGCATCAAGCTGGGCTGTTTCTGAAAAGATGAAAATAATATTTGTACTTCTCCCTTCCATTTTTCTGGCCCAAAGAAGCCACAATTAAATTGTGGTCCACATATTATTATTATTATGGTCTGTCACCCAGTTAGCCAGATGTTCAGACTGGATTGGGCATTTTTGTCCATCTATTGAGTCCTTCCCAAGGACCTGGGATGTTATTATTATTATGGTTTGTTGGACAGTCAGCCAGATGTTAAAACTGGATTTGTGATGTTAACTACCTATTGAGTGCTTCCCAAGAAATGGGATAGGCAGATGTTGTTTTTGATAGTGTTAAAGATATTGTTGCAAGATGTAAGCTGTTCCAAATAAAGCTACCTTTTGCATTTGATTGATGGTTATTTTGTCAATGCCGATGGTGTTCAAGTACTCAAGATGCTTTTCTCTTTTCAATTGTTGTATATTTGTGATGGGAAAACATTTTTTTCTGAAGTAGTTCTGCAGCTGCTGATCCTGATTGCTCAGCTAACATTCCTGAATTTGTCACCAGATGTCTAGGAACTCCAATCTAGTTGGAGCTACTTGTTGACTTGAACAAAAACTGATGTCAGGTTCCAAACCTCCAGCACCAGGAAACAGCAAGCAACTGTTTGTTTGATGCATTTAATGTAGGCTTAGACATTCGGCACAAAGCAGTGGTGAAATGTAAAATTTATTACTACCAGTTCTGTGGCCATGGCTTGGTGGGGGAGTGGGGGGGGGGGGTAATGTGACTGGCCAACTTTTTTTTTTTTTACTTTTAAAAGCATTTTTTCTACAACCTCTTTGGCCAAAGAGGTTGTAAAAAATGCTTTTAAAAGCCTCTGATGATCCCAGTCGAGTTGCCTGATCAGCTGAAGAGGTTGTAAAAAAATGCTTTTAAAAGCCTCTGACGATCCCAGCTGAGCCGCGTGATCATCAGAGTCTTTTTTTTTACTTTTAAAAGCATTTTTCGGCCGAAGAGGTTGTAGAAAAAATGCTTTTAAAAGTTAAAAAAAAAAGACTCTGATGATCACGTGACTCAGCTGGACATGGGAGGGGGGTGCAGAGATTTTTGCTACCGGTTCTCCAAACCACCCGCCGCGATCGCCACTCGGGAGATCTGGTCCAAACCGGGAGCATTTCACCCCGGCACAAAGTGACTGCAATCAAAGTCAGCACTAAGCACTGCTGCTTTCCCGGTGCTTTAAACCCCTGCATGCGCACTCCCTACTCCACAGCTTCTGGATGCCAAGAAAGGCCGAGAAGCTTTGGCCACACCTAATCTATCTTTCTGCTGGCCTGCCTGCTGTCTAGCTGGCTCATCAGTAGATCGGTGCCCCAAGCTTCCAGCTGATCAGTGCTGATTCCCCAGCTAATCATCGGCCTGATTTCTCTGCCACTGGATGCCTCCCACGTCATACGAGTCCATATTAAACTGGCCTCCCCCTCCATCCCTTCTCCCCTATGAATGGAAATTCCCCCCCCCCCAAATGGCAACCCAAAATGGCTCACTGGATATTTGCCATTTTGGGAGTTGACAACTGATTTGGTATGGATTTCTGTAAATTACATCCCACCATG
This sequence comes from Ptyas mucosa, assembly GCA_012654045.1. NCBI lineage: Eukaryota > Metazoa > Chordata > Lepidosauria > Squamata > Colubridae > Ptyas > Ptyas mucosa. The sequence goes on from WNWU01000004.1 coordinate 50,879,867, forward strand.
TTATTTTTAAGAGTATTAAAGTTTGTGATAATAAATCTGACTCTCAATGAGATGTACAAACATGTCATTTTGGGACAGTTCACTTTTGTCACTTTTAGAATGTTCTGGAATCTTCTCCACGTGACTCTCAGTTCACAACAGCCTTTGGTTACTACAGTGCTTGAGAAACTATACAGCACTAATGCTTCAATGATTTTCTGCAGGCCACACAAAATAAATCTAGAAACAAATGAAAGAATATGTCTGTGTCTTTAAACGGAAGGCAAACATTGACTCAGAGAATTAAATTCATTCCATCCACTTCGCATTTTTAATTCCAAAGAAACCAGCAACAGTCCTTGTTTTCAAAAATCTGTCTGTGTGAAAAAGTTCAAATGGCATCCCTAAAGATTAGAGTCACTTTGCTGAAATGGCCAATGTAAAAATTGGATGGACCGATGGATAAATAGATGATAGATGGATGGATGGATGATATAATCTGCGGACATAGCTCTCATTTAATGTACACTTAGGATAAGTAAAAAATAAAGTCTTGACTCATTTTTAGTGAAAAAAGTCAAAAGAAAAGATATGCACACAGTGATATAGCTGACATACAGTCTCTGATGCAATGCTGGAAATGTTGTAAAGGAAGATTTAGCTTTTTGAACACCTTTAATAGGCTTCCTCAGAGTTTTAATTAGTCAAAGTTCCAAGCAGTAGCTGACAGCTGGCAGAATCTCCCGTTTCCAGTTAAAGTCAAGCTAATTAAGATTCTAAGAAGAAAACATATTCTGTCCAGCACTCTTAATCAGTCAGCTTTGGTTAGAAAAGCAATATGGAATCTTTTGCCTTGACAACTTCATAACCTTGGAAATGTGGACCTTCTAAATAATAATGAACCAATTTCTCAACATGGTCACTGCAGGTATCTTATCTGATGTATTAGCTGTTTCCCCCACCTGCTATTTAATTTTCTAGTATTGAGTTTGTTTAGGATCTAATTTTGAATGAGAAACCTTTGAAAGAAAAGTTTTTGCTCAATAACCCAGACATATTGAACTGTTTCCCCATCTATTCATTTTCTGCCTAGGTTTATGGTCTACTTTGGGATTTGGCAAACTGTTGTTAAAGTCTATCTTGAAAGGAATCTGGGCTGAATTTTGCAGATCTTCTTAGGGAAGATTAACATTAGTAAACCCATTAGATATTAACATAAATAAAATATTTTCATGAAAAAAACTGGTTCTTGACAAATAAAAAAAATAGAAATACATAAAAATAGAAACCAGATGACTATGAGTTCTAGTTTCACCTTAGGCATGAAAGCAGGTTAGGTGATTTTGATCCAGTCATTTCGTCTCTGCCCAATTCACCTCACAGGGTTGTTGTGAGGGAAAAACAGGGGAAGGAAGCAGCATGAGTATGTTCACTGCCAGGAGTTCTTCATAAAATAATAAGGGCAAGATATAAGCAAATAAATAAATAAATAATAAAACGAAGAATGAGAAGAATAAGAAGAATGGCATTGTTTTAAATTTTTGCAAGTATTTCCAAAATCTGGCAAATAATTTTAATTTGGCAGATCCTAAAAGGAACTTGGAGGATCCCCAGGTGTTCTCAGATCACACTTTGAGAAATATTGCTCTAACAGCTGGGCTCTGGGGGTGGTATGCACAAATATACCTGCAGTCTCAGCCTCTGTAGAAAATTCCTTATTGTGTTATGTTTGGAAAATCTAAGGGGAAGAAAAATTTATTTTTTTTAGAAGTGTTTTGAAGAGAAGGACTAGAAGTGACATGATAGCAGTCTTCCAATATTTGAGGTGCTGACACAGAGAAGAGGGGTCAATTTATTATCCAAAGCACTGGAGGTCTTTTTTTTTTAAAAAAAAATCACTCATGCAAATCAAGGGGGGAGTTTTGTTTATTCGTTTTCCCAGATTTGATATCTTTGTTTTTTATTTCTTGACATTAAACTTAGGAAATGAAATTGTGCATCTTGTTTCCCTTGTCATGCTTTGCTGTTAGGGGAGGTTGACCAGAGGTTTCCACTCATCCTAGAAAGACTCATCAATAATTTTGAAATGCAATGAAATTCAGATCAAAGTGGCTTTGTATTAAAAGGAAAGGACACACATGGCACTGCAAGCTGAACCACTGACAGCATGGATGGGCCAGGCCATTGTCTGTGGAAATCTATGCCCTGCTGTGAAAGTAATGGATGACATTTGAGTTTCAAACATCTCTTTCATCTAAAATAATGTTGGACATTTTTATGTCAAGGACCATGTTAACTCGTAGGTAAGCTGTTGGGGGAAATATAATAGGCATGCCAAAACCAGTTGTGGATTGGACCACAGCCAAATGAGATAAAGGATACTGATTTTTCCCCCCTTTCTCTTTTTTGATATTCTCCTCAAATGAGGAGGCTGTGTGGAAAATACAAATAACCAAAGGTCTAAATTAAGCTGTTGTTTAAATGAGCAAAAGTTAATGGGTAGGGATGTGCAAAGCAGTTCATCAGTACAACATTCTGATCTGGCTTTATAAGCCCTAAAACAAAATGTTATGTATGTATCTTGGGAGGTGTGTGTGTGTGTGTGTGTGTGTGTGTGTGTGTGGCTTTGGGTGGCTTTTTGAAATCCAAAATGGCTATCTATCTACTCTGGATCAATTATTTCTGAGTTGCTATTGGTTTCAATTGAATGGGATAATATGACAGCACAGTGTTTAGAAGACAGCCATTAAATACACAGGCAGAATACTCACCACTGTACACCTTTAGATTCTAAGTCATTTCCTGTTCTTTCTTTTTAATTCTACTTGGAGTCAAAGGTAGATAAATATGTTCACTGCATGCTTGCATGCATTTGTGTGCATGTGTGCACCAGTAGTGGGATTCAAATCCCGTCGCTACTGGTTTGCTCGTAGGTGTGCTCACGCTTGTGGGCACGCATGCCGCCTCTACACATGCACAGAGACAACCAGGTGGGTGGGTGGAGCCTCCCACCGCTACCGGTTTGCCCAGGGGTGAAATCCAGCAGGTTCTGACAGGTTCTGGAGAACTGATAGTGGAAATTTTGAGCAGTTCGGAGAGCTGGTAGCAGAAATTTTGAGTAGTTCGGAGAACAGGCAGATACCACCTCTGGGTGGCCCCAGAGTGGGGTGGGAATGGAGATTTTGCAGTATCCTTCCCTTGCCACGCCCATCAAGCCATGCCCACCAAGCCACACCATGCCCAGTGTTGAATCGTGGGCGCTAGAATGGACAGGACATGCAGTAGAATCAAACACTTTTATTAGCTCTGTAAATCGCAATGGGGAATCCTAGCCGCGGCCGCTCCTTTTATAGCTAGGAGCTGTCCGCGGCTTCAGCCACTGATGTTATTCTGAATTTCCCGCTCACATCCCTGATTGGTCCGTTCAAATCTGCCATTCAATACTCAACATCCACCAAGCCACACCACGTCCACCAAGCCACGCCCACAGAACCGGTAGTAAAAAAATTTGGATTTCACCACTGGGTTTGCCTGATCCGGGGCGAACCGGTAGTAACCCATCACTGGTCTGCACGTGTGTGTGTGTGTGTGTGTGTGTGTGTGTGTGTGTGTGTGTATCTCCCTTCCACCCTCTTGGTATCTCTCTGTCGCTCTATCATCTCTCTATATCTAGAGGGAGAGGGAGAGAGAGAGAGAGAGAGAGAGCACTATGGTTTAATTTGCAGGAAGGTGATGGAAAGATATCTACATGCGCTACAATTCATGCTAATGCATGCCTGTTTAAAGATTACCAGAATGTGCTGGTTTGGTCAGTTGGTTAAGCTTTAGTTTTCTCTCGTAACTCTTGCGAAACCAAATTCATGCATTTTAAAATGTAAAGATGTTGTATTCGTTTGGGGAAATTAGTTGAGCTTTGCTATGTGTTTAACATCTTGTCTTTTATCATTGGTAATAGTACTATTATTCATGCAATTAAAAAGCATTAGCCTTCTTTCTTTTTCAACCTTCAGGAATCCATCTGCGCAAGCAAAACATTACTGTAGAACAATTACACTTGCTTTTTCTGCCCTTGCATCTGTCAGAGAGGCTAGAAACAAACACGCTAAATGTGTTGCTTGAACTTCCTTAAGCATTAGGAAAAAAAATGGATAAGGGGATTTTTCTATCCTTGTACAGGATAGGTGCTAACTGAAGGAAAAGTTAAAGAGAAATTGCTTTGTTTTGTAATCTATTATCTCTGCGATTTGGAGATTTACTGAAATTTGGGATAACACTGAGAAGACAGTCAAAAATAAATTAGATTGATTCCCATTGTTTCCCATAGGAATGTATTTTAATACTTAAAAGCTGAGGGTGAAGGTTATTTCTCTGAGCCTGTGGGTTGGTTTCCGAATGTTTCATTAGGCTAGATAACATATTCAATGGAATTTAAAGCCCTTTTAAGCAGAAGAACAGTGACATCCCCTAAATTCCCCTGAAGATGTTACCTAGCCTGGTAATGAAATGTTCAGAAACCAACTCACAAGCTCTGAGAACAAACATCCACCCTCATTCTACACCTGAGCTACAGATATTCACCACTACCACATACTTAAAAGTTCTTTAAAATTAAACTTTCAGATAATTTTTTTATAATATGGATGGCAAGTAGCATTTGACGTGGATTACAAGCCACTCTTGTGGTCCTGTTATGAAAACCAAAGGAGCAGAAGTTAATCCTGAGTCTCTGCTGCTGGGACATGGAATTTTTTTTGACTTTACTTAGAACACTTAAGCTGTTTTGAATTTGTTTTGTTTATGATGGGTTTTCCCCAGTGGTGGGATTCAGGTTGTTCAGGCCAGTTCAGGCGAACCGGTTGTTAAATGGCTGGGTGGCCCCTCCCTCCCCTTCCACGTGCCCCATTTTGGCTCCCAGGGAGTGCAGGGAGACCTATTAGGCCCAAAACGGGGTGAGGGGGGGATGTGGTGCGTCCCCCCATGGCCTGTTTTTGCTTCCAGGAGGCTGCAGGGAGGCCTACTAGGCCCAAAATGGGGCATGGGGGGAGGCACAGCCCCCCCGGCCCATTTTTGCTCCCAGGAGACTGCAGGGAGGCCTACTAGGTCCAAAACGGGGCACAGGGGGACGGCGCCACCCCATGGCCCATTTTTACTCCCAGGAGACTGCAGGAGGCTGAGTGCTGCCTATCACAACCCCTGGCCACCATGGCCACACCCACCCAGCCGGTAATTAGCGCAGAGAACCGGTTGTTAAATTATTTGAATTCCACCATTGGTTTTCCCCCCTAGAGCTCAACACAAAACAAGCTGATGTGTTCTAGATATAAATCACAGAGTATAAAAATGTAAACATTCAAAAGACAGGGTAATAGAGTTGTGCAGTAGAGATGGTGCAATAATTAGAATACAATATTGCAGGTTAACTCTGCCCACAACCAGGAGTTCGATCCTGACTGGCTCAAGGTTGACTGGGCCTTCTGTTCTTCTGAGTTCGGTAAAATGAAGACCCAGAGTGTTGGGGGCAATATGCTGACTCTGTAAACCACTATAAAGTGCTGTAAAGCGCTATGAAGCGGTATATAAGTTTAAGTGATTTTGCTTATTGCTGTGACCATTATGCCGCACATACCACTTTTCTACATGGCATCTTGTTACATCATTTTAAGCAAGTATGGGGCAACATAATTGTAATGTTGCATTACCCCACAGCAGCAATTAGAGGTACCTGAATTTCTAATTGCTGCTGTGGGGTAATGCAACATTACATTACAGTAGAGGTTTCTGACTGATATACTGTACATTTCTCCACATTGTAGAGGTGGGAGAATTTAGGAAACTGTCCTTCAAAAGCTAAAGTTTAATGCAGACAAATTGAAGACTGAAATAAAATGAAGTCACCAGAGCCCTGGTGGCGCAGCAGACTAAAGCACTGTTATTAACATCAGCTGCCTGCAATTACTGCAAGTTCAAATCTCACCAGGCTCAAGGTTGACTCAGCCTTCCATCCTTTCAAAGGTAGGTAAAATGAGTATATAAATATATACAAAAGTATGAAGGCTATTGCTTAACACATTGTAAGCCGCCCTGAGTCTCCGGAGAAGCAGCCTTCAGAGCACAATAAAATGAGAAATAGCTTAATATAGCAATTTATTTTGGGAAAGGAAAAATAATTATAGACTAAAACAGCATACCTAATTAAAGGTTTTGCACAGTTGTATAACCTGGTGAAGATATTTGGCTACTAGATATGTGAGTGTAGAGTTAGCATCCTTTAAAAAATAATGAATATAAAATTTATCTGTATGGACCTCATATTTGGAAATGATTGGAGGGGGATCAGAGCACATCTTGGGGCATCAAAGAAAGGGCATTGTATGATGATATGACCTAGAGTTTCTACCTCCCTAGATCCACAAGGACAAAGTGTCTACAGATAAGGAGTCCCATGAAATCTTCCCATCAGTAGAGATAAGGGGAAGGCATCAAAGCAAGCTCTGGAAAAAGCCCTTCTATATTCACTTTGGGTTAAATTGTACAGATACCCCATAATAGAGGGCTTGTGGTCATCTAATAGAGATCAGGAGCACTGGTGAGGTTATTTGGGCAACCAATGTCCCTGATTCTCTCTTTTGCTCTTTTGCTCTTTTACTCTTTACTATTAGGGATGGTTTAAGATGCTGGGCTTGTCAGCTGGAAAAGTGGGCAGCCTAGTTTCGAGACCCAAGCTCCACCTAAAGGGGTGAGTTCTCGTCTGCACCCCAGTTCCTGCCAATCTAGCAGTTTGAAAGCATGCAACTGCAAGTAGATAACTAGGTACCACTTCAGTGGGAAAGTAACAGCGCTCTGTGATGTCAAGCTTATTATGGACGGACGTACCTAAGAATTTGCATGACCACCACGGATTGGATGAAATTTGCGGCAAGAAAAATAAATAATTGTTAGTGGCCGGCTGGCAAGCCGAACGGCTTTAAAAGTTAAGCCGCGGCTGCCAAGCTGGCAGTTCTTATTCTGCAATGATCTGATTAAACTGAGAGAAAGAGTTCTGGAGTCCGTCTCTTCCTTTCCCGCACTTCGAACATAACAATGCTGGTCACATGACTGCAGAAATGTCTTTGGACAGCCCTGGCTCAATGACTTTGAAATGGAGGTGAGCACTGCCCCCTATAGTCGGCAATGACTAGCAGAGTGAAATCTGCAGAGATTACTTCCCTTTCCCTTTTACTGTTTACTATTCATCCTTCTCAGGGTTAATTGGCCTAAATATTCAGGAGAGAGGCCAAGATTACAAAGTTCTGTTATATAGGTGTGATGTCCCTGAGATTAGTAATTATCTGACAGCAGCAGAGGCATCAGACCTGTAGGATCAAACATGAATTTAAATCCTAAAAATTAGAATCCTAATGCAGGCCTGAGCTTCAATCCTCAATACTGCATTGGAGGTGCATTTTTAAGATGCCAAACAAGTTCCCGAGTTTGAAGATTCAACAATGAATATGTTGAATATAGTGCTGTATCAATCTAGTGGTCATCCAGAGAATCAGAAATAGCATAAAGTCAAGAAGCTGGGATGAATGTTTCATAGTTGTTTTCCAAAAATAGTCTGACTCTCAAGCCTTTCTTTTTATAGCACTGATTCAGATATGTCTATTTTCCTGAGTCATACCTCTCTTTTGAACATCTCTTTTGATTCACTTGATCTTCCTATATAAGGACAAAGGATCTTTCTAGGTCAGGTGACTCAGCTTTCTACAGTGCTTCTGCAGCTGGTGGCTGACAAACCTGCCTGCTGCAGTCCCAAAGGTGCTTTTTCAAGAGACAACTGGACTTTCTTTTTAAAACAAGAAAGTCCAGTTGCCTCTTGAAAAAGCACTTTTGGGACAACCATGATCTGGATGACTGAGAATCTCCATAGTCATCGACCTTGTAGGACTGCAGGCTCATTTTCCCACAAGTTCTTCCTGTACATCATCTACAGATGTTTGAGAGCCTTCTACAAGATCAGAGCCTGTCAAGGCTCATTCTTCCAATTCAGAATTTGACTCATCAAACTGGTCCATAACATATATTTTCGTTGGTTCATTTCTCACAGGAATTCGGCATATTACTCTTTTTCAATTAGCTCTAAGCACTGGCATATAATATGATTTTATTTGTTTTGAGGAAAACTCCCAAAAGGACAACAACAAAAATCAACAACTAAGACTAAAGTAAAGAATAAAGTTAATATATATTATTTGTGATGTAGAGGTAATCATGGATGATCATGAAACCCAATTTAGGTTTTTGAGAAACGTTGAGATTATAGGAATGTTTTGTTTAGTTTGCTTTTAAAAATCAATATTTACTAAACATACAAGGATAATGCAATAATATACAGAGAAATAAGGGATCTCAACATGGAGGAAACTTAGTCTGTATTCTGGGAACTTTTCTGCTAGTCATTGATACGGGAGTTTTTTATAAGTCAGTTCACACTTATGTTAAACAACTGCTTGGTATATTTAAGTATAACTATGTGTTTTTGTAAACCTCTCCTTACACTGCCTACCTTAAAAAAAATCACTTTTCTATGAACTGACACAATATGTATTTTAAAGCCTACCATTCTCAGAATTATATACAAACAAAAATGCAAAGAAATATATACTAAAAGAAATCTTGCCAAAAATTCATTTGAGATTATGCTGTTATCTTATCATCTGAAGTAACAAGGCAGTTAATTTTTGCTTTGCACAGCAATTTTAAAATTAATATTTTGAAGAGTAAAATCACAAATTACAATTTATACTTTCACATAGAATGGTAAATGATTCTTTGCTGCAAATCACTGTACATTTAATTAAGTATACATTTATTAAGTATGCAAGGAAAAAGGCGTAGATTTGTTCCTGTAACACTAAATTGTAATTTTATATATTATAATTAATCATACAAAGAGAAACACTTTATTTTGATTTCTATATTGGCATTTACAATATTCTGATTGTTCCAAAGTTGAGTTCTGATATTGAAAGCAGATATCCATGCTAATTCTGGAATGTATTAAATTAAAGTTTGGAAGACTATTCCATAAGACATTTTTAGCATTTCTTAGGAATTAGTTCAAAGTTTGATAAAAAAAAAGGACAAAGATAATAATGAAAGATATTAGATAATAATGGGTTCAATAATGGAAGATACTAGAGAAAAATCTATCAGCAAAACTACTGATGATTAGTAAAATGGCATTTCTACCTCTTCTTTACTCAATTTATCCTTGAGATGAGAATCCTGGATAATAAATTTACATTCCACTCATTCAATTAAATCTATGAAATGAATCCCTTTTTGAAGTCTGAAAACAGCCTGAGGCACAATTTGCAAACTCTTCCAAGCTCTGGGAAATATCTGTTCATAGCACATAAGAGGAAACTCTTTTCCAAAGTACAGCTCTGTAGGGAATACTTTTGGCCCTTTTAGGTCCAAAAAATCCGAAAGCCTTAATGGTGGAAGTCTATTTAAGTAAGATTTGGATATTAATTTAGTCAGCTTTGGAAGGAAGGGAGGGAGGGAGGGAGAGGGAGAGGGAGAGGGAGAGGGAGAGGGAGAGGGAGAGGGAGAGAGAGAGAGAGAGAGAGAGAGAGAGAGAGAGAGAGAGAGAGAGAGAGAGAGATACTGTCCTGAAAATATTGTAGCTTTACTTATGACTACAATGGAGCCCAAAAGTTCTCTTGCTGAGTAAGACTCTTGTTAAATGAGTTGTGCCCATTTTTTGCAAGTTTGCAAGTTTTGCAAGTTTTAAAGCAAATCATTGCAGGTAAGTGAATTAATAATAATAATAACTTTATTGCCATTGTACGTGTATACACAGTATACCCATACAGCAAAATTCACTTAACACCCAAAGACCAAGTCCAACACACATAACAATCTCCAAACACACTCCCACCCACCACAATTCCCCACCCCTAAACCACCCAAACATCAACACAACAGACCAAGTGATACTGTCCAACAGCTCACTGATGGTGGCCTTTTAGTTCATTGTTGAGTGCAATTATAGCTCTGGGATAAAAACTATTCAGAAAATGTGTGGTCCGAATTTTAATTGTTCTGTATCTTCTACCAGAAGACAACAGTCCAAAAAGATTGTAAGCAGGATGGGAAGAATCTCTGAGAATGTTATGCAACTTTCTCTAACAGCGAGATTCGAAGATGTCGTCCAAGGCTGGTAGCTGGAGTCCAATGATATTCTGGGCAGTTTTAATGATTCTCTGTAGAGCATTTTTGTCTGCTACAGAGCTGCTCCCATACCATGCAAGAATGCCGTATGTCAGGACACTCTCAATGGTGCTGCAATAGTAGGACAGAAGTAAATGCTGAGATAGATTTATCTTCCTGAGCATTCTCAGGAAGTACAGCCTCTTCTGTGCCTTCTTCACAAGCATGTTAGCATTCATAGTCCATGAGAGGTCCTTCAAGATATAAATGCCCAGAAATTTAAAACTACCAACCCTCTCTACCTCTTCACCATTTATGTACAATGGTAGTGTACATCTCTCTTCCTCCTGAAGCCAATTATAAATTCTTTAGTTTTTGTGGTGTTAAGTGTGAGATTATTTTCATTACACCACAATGTCAGCTCTTCCTGTACTTCCTTCCTGTAAGCAGACTCATTGTTCTTATTAATGAGCCCCACCACTGTTGTGTCATCCACAAATTTAATAATTGTGTTGATGTTATACAATGGGGTGCAGTCATGTGTGTTCAAGGAATAAAGGAAAGGGTTTAGCACACAACCCTGGGGGGCTCCTGTACTTAGAATTATGTAGTCATTACTAGTAATGTAGTCATTACTGAGGACCTGGTTGTGGGGGCAATAAGCTGACTTTGTATAAAAATATACAAAAATATGAAGGCTATTGCTTAACGCATTGTAAGCCGCCCTGAGTCTCCGGAGAACGGTGGCATATAAATAAAATTTAAAAAAAAAAAATAAGCAAATCTGGTTTCCCCCATTGATTTTGCTTTATTTGAAGCCAGCTGGGAAGGTTACAAATGGTGATCACATGACCCTGAGACAGTGAAACTGTCATCAATACATGTCAATTGTCAAGTGCTCGAATTCTGATCATATGATGCTGCAGCTTTCATGTGAAAAATGGTCATAAGTCACTTTTCTTAGTGCTGTTATAACTTCAAATAGTCACTAAACGAATGGTTGTAAGTTGACGACAACCTGTATAGGTGGCATCAATATCTTGAATTGTACCCAGAAGTCCACTAATAATCAGTGTAGCTCATGCCATAACAATGTTACATGACTGTACTATTTGCATTGCCGCATTCTGGACCAACCATAGTGTCCAAGTAGACTTCAAGGGTAGCCTCTTGGAGAGTGCATTGCAACCATCCAGATAAGAGGTAATGAGGCAGGCTCAAGTAACTATAACCAATCCAGGAATGCATATATGTGGCATACAGGATGGTCCTAACCATGCTAACTGCTGTTCAAGCAGGAACTGAAGATCTAAAACTCATTAGTTTTGTCTGGGAAAATGCATCATCATCCAGGATCAGAGAGGAGAAGCCTTCAGAGTCTAAGTACATTTACAAACAATGAACAACTACAACAATTTAATATTTTTCTAGGTGATACATCAGTGTTCTCTTTCTGCTCTTATTTTTAGAGGAACAACCATCATTTTAGGCACTTTATTCCATTTTTTGTCCCTCATTACCATCTTTGCTTACTGAACATTTTAGACTAACTTGCTGTGGTTTCTTCCTTATTTATTTATTTCTGTTAATCCTAGAATTCCCCAATGCTTCTTGTACTCTCTCTGTATGTACATCTCCCTCTGTTGTTTAATTAGTAGTTGCTTTGACTAAAAAGAATATACACTTGAAAAAGAAATCTACCCATATACAACACAGGGCTTACATAAAAATAGAATTACTTGAGATTCTAGAATTATCTCAGACAGAATTATCTGAGTGCTTCTTCCCACCTGTTATCTTTCACCAATTGTTTTTTTTTTTTTTTTGCATCATCTTCTCTTCAAAATGCTTTAGCTGTTTGGCTGTTTTTCATCTATTTAGTATCTTTATTCAGAAACCCTTCTTTATATACTTAGCAGTTTTTAAGCTTATATTGTTTCTGCTGAAAAAAAAAGAAATAGAAAAGAATAGTAATCTCCCTTTATGATTTCACACATTCATGAAGTACCAGGTATTTGGAATTGTTTCTTTTTCTGTCCCTACTTTCACATAGTTCCAATAATATTGGCCTGATATCCTTTTATAGATATATTTTAATGTCTTTTTTTTATTTACATTTATATAAATGTAAATAAATAAATATATTTTCATATTCCTTTAATGACCTTGTCATCCTTTTATTTGGGGTGGAATTGGGGTGACTGAACAGAGCTGAGCGTTTACTGGCCAGATGCCCTTCTTGATGCTTATGTGGAGTTCATAGCAGATATTTTCTCTTTGAGCCCTGAAACAGAAACATCTTTGCAATAGTGGTGAATATCTGTCACTGACTAGGATTGAACTCTAAATCTTCATAGTGAGAGGTAAGCATCATCACCATGCCACTCATTATATTATTAATATATATAAGGTAAAGGTAAAGGTTCACACATATGTGCTAGTCATTCCTGACTCTAGGGGGCAGTGCTCATCTCTGTTTCAAAGCCAAAGAGCCAGCACTGTCCGAAGACGACTCCGTGGTCATGTGGCCGGCATGACTAAATGCCAAAAGCACACAGAACGCTGTTACCTTCCCACCAAAGGTGGTCCCTATTTTTCTACTTGCATTTTTTATGTGCTTTTGAACTGCTACGTTGGCAGAAGCTGGGACAAGTAACGGGAGCTCACCCCGATATGTGGCACTAGGGATTCAAACTACTGAACTGCCGACCTTTCGATCGACAAGCTGTGTCTGAGCCACCATGTCCCATTAATGTATATATTCATACATTAATATATACATGTATATAAATATATTATATATTTTATTATATTATAATATAAATTTACTTTGGTCTCTTCATTCAAGAATTCCATGGATATTTTCTTTGACTGGCTTAGTTTTAGACCAGGGGTGTCAAACTCATGTCATTATGTGACATGTGGCGTCTCATGATGTATCAGGACTTTTTCCCCCTTCAATAAACTAGGAATGGGCATGACCAGCTCATGACACATCTGGCCCAGGGGCCCAGAGTTTGATAGCCCTGTTTTAGAGGATTTACATATGTCATCTCCTTTCAATGGAAAGAAGAGAAAAATTGCACATTTTGATGCAAGAACTATTATTCTAAATTTGTAGGTTACCCATTTTTTTTAAAAAAATGATTTATATGCCGCCCTTCTCTGGAGATTCAGGGCAGCTTACAATGCGTTAAGCAATAGCCTTCATACTTTTGTATATTTATACAAAGTCAGCTTATTGCCCCCACAATCTGGGTCCTCATTTTACCTACCTTAGAAAGGATGGAAGGCTGAGTCAACCTTGAGCCTGGTGAGATTCGAACTTACAGTAATTGCAGACAGGTGGTGTTGATCACTATGCTTTTAGTCTGCTGAGCTAAACCAGGCTCCATAATCCAATTTAATTGCAATTTAATTGCATTTGTTCCATAACCACAAAGTTATTTCTTCTAGACTTAGTTATTTTTTTAACTATTTATCTTAAGTACATTAATTATATTTCCTACACAATTTACATTCAGAAAATATGATCTTCAAATTGTAGCCCTCATTTACATTAAAGACATTATAACTTTAATATGAATCTGACTCAGGGCTAGAAACAATGTGTGGAAAAACATATTAGGAAAATTGTTTGCAAAAATGAAATCTTTATTTCTGGAATGCATACACTGCCTTTCTAAACAGACTTCACCAACCTGACATGCAACTAAATACATTAAAAAAAATTAAACTGACATTTAAATTATAAATTTAAAATAGAGGACTAATGAGACTATAGACAAAGAAAACAAGTAAATTATCTTCAAAGACACTGAAAAAAAATCCATTAAAATTATCACCTACGGTATCTACTAAACAGCAGCAACTACAATGGTAAATATATGAGTTATCTGAAGACCACTCTCCTGCTCATCTGTGGCAATTTGAATAAAAGGGCCTCAAAGAATAAAAATGTCTCAATCTGATGCTGAAAAGGCATCTGAGGAGGGAACCAGATGTATTTCTCCAAGCTCTATTACCTTTTCCATTGACAAGGATCACTCCCAAGTGGTATGACCTGCCATAGTTCAAATGGGAGATACAGAGCTTTGAAAATAAACCTAGGACACAGTATCTGAGAACACTCTGCTTCAAATACCATCACCCTTTTGTGATGGAACCTGGAGAATCAGTGGATGGAGGTTTTGGCCACACAGAGCTTTGCCAGGGAGGAGGCAGTAAAGCTCATTGGAGAGAGGCCAAGATTTAGAGACTGCACAGTCCTGAGTTGGATGGTTGAAGGCAGGGGTGAAATCTAAAATTTGTTACTACCGGTTCTGTGGGTGTGGCTTGGTGGTGGTGGTGGGTAATGTGACTGGGTGGGCGTGGCCATTTTTTTTTTACTTTTAAAACCATTTTTTACATGTAAAACCATGTAAAGAAATGCTTTCAAAAGGCTCTGACGATCCCAGCTGAGTTGCCTGATCGGCAGGCAACTCAGCTGGGATTGTCAGAGCTTGGATCATCAGAGCCATTTAAAAGAAAAAACTTTTTTCCTTTTAAATGGCTCTGGCAATCCAAGCTGAGTTGCTCAGCTAGGATCGTCAGAGCTTGGATCGTCAGAGCCATTTAAAAGAAAAAAAAAGGCTCTGATAATCGCGCGGCTCAGCTGGGCATGGGGGGGGGCGGGGCCAGGGATTTTTGCTACCGGTTCTCCAAACTGCCTGCCGCCATCGCTACCTATTCGCCCGAGCCGGTCTGAGCTGGTCCCCTGATTGAAGGGGAAAGAGGGTCAGAGTGTCCACACCTTAAAATCTCTCAGGATATATCTAGGAGGTTAGGTTATAGTTTTACTTTGGCAAGTTTCTGTCCATTTGCTGTAAGCAAATAAAGGAATGGACTCGACTGCATTTTGCTGTGTCGTCTTTGGGCTTGGGCCTGAGAGCTTTATAGTCTAACAACTTAGAAATGGACTTGGAAACTATGCTGTGATGCCTACTGTAATCATAATTTCCAGATCCAATCAGTGCTCCAGTTGCCATATTTTCTACTAACATGGTTTCCTGAACTGAAGATCTAGCTGTACAGTTCAGTAGTTGGTATATGAACCTAAACTGGTGAAAAGCAGTGAAACTTCTGACAATGCATTTGCCTTAAATGGGCAAAGATGAATCTATGAGTAGCTACGAGCTATGAATGTTATCCTTTTATGATGAGTTGCAATCCTTTCTCAAACAGGATGAACATCATTCATCAATCATAGGCATCATCTATTTACAGATCTTTTTGTTTTCTCTGGATTGGATTTAGGAAAAGTGTATAAAAATGCAAGCAGTGGAAGGGCAAACAAAATTATGCATGATTTTTTTGGGTGTGTGTGTGTGTGTGTAGGCTTTAAAAAAAATCATTCCAAACTCCAAAAACTCAAGACAGTGGAATAAACCTAATAGTTTAAAAAAAAAAAATAGAAGCTTTGTGAAATCAAAACTGACAGTTCCAGCAGTTCCTGGGAATGACATTGCCTAGCAGAGCTGGATAGACCCTGGTAGTTTTGAATGACATATCATGCTCACTTCAGACAGAGCAAGGCAATCAATTCTCATGAATACCCAATGCTTTTCAATATAAACAGGAAAAGAAGGAAAAGTAGGACTCCCCCCCCTTAGAAGCATTTCCTGAATACAAAGAAATGCAACCGATGAAACCACATAATTTACATTGACAATTCATCATTAAATGCTAAGATAAATTAATAAACAGCACCTTCGGGTGTAGCCATTGCATTCAGTTTCTGCCATGGCTGATTACAATATCTGACTAAGCTGCAGTAAATTGCAGAATGTATATTAATATACGATAGTTACTCTTTGTTTAGTTAGTGCCGAATGATTACTATTTATTCCTTCTACCAATCACCATTTTCTCATAAACATTGAATGTTTCTTTCTCTTGCTTCAACGTGGAAATAAAAAGGGTCATCATTCACATTTTATGGTTGCCCCGAGTCTTTATGCTATTGTGAAATATAAGCATTATGTAAATCGTAATAGGTAACAAAGTTGCTTAACTAATCAGGTTTGCTCAAGAATGTATGATTAGCAAGGTTAGGTGAAAGCTGTATGCACGGACATCCTGTAAATTTAATCCTGGCATGCTCACCCACTAATTGTAGGAATAGCCCAAAAAGACATCTGTCACATCATTCTTTTTCATCAAACAAGTGAGAACCCCCCCTCCCCACTTGTGATTGATCAATGTACTATGCTACCACTGCTGCCCTTTTCAAAATAAGTTTAGGTCAAGCTAATTTGATTTCTTGGTTGTTGAGTTCCTTGAAAATAAAAGTTGATTTTCAAAGAGTGGTCTCCATTTTTTTTATAATCCACTGGGATATTGGCTGTTTCTTTTCCAAGTCTCCTTCTTTTATACATGCTAATGCAGTTTTGTTTTAGGATGCATGAGCGCCTCCATATATTAAGTCTTCTGATCACTTCAGTTGAAAGATTTTCTTCTACACAGAATAGTGGTTTATTGCTATTCTCTGATCATGGGTTTATACAGCAGTCTCTATTAAATATGCACTCCTCCAAGTCAGAAGATATCCAATCTAGTACTAGCAAACAGGGCAAATACTAATAGAACTGATAGCTTATGATGTGGCAACATTAAAGCCAAAAGGATATCAAGCTGCTGATGTGCCCCAGTGGCAAAACAAAAATTTGAAACTACAAAGATAAATATGAAGTGTCAGAACCACAAAAGATGGCAAGCATATTTCAGAGCTGTGATGGAAAGTACAAGAATGTGGTTTCCTAGGAGGGAGGGAGTGAATTCCAGAGGAGTAAGAGGCAACTCAGTCCAGAGAGAGCTGTGGTGGCACAGTGGTTAGAAGGCAGTACTGCAGACTAATTCTGCATTCCACTGCCAGCAGTTCGATCCTGACTGACTCAACATTGACTAAGGCTTCCATCCTTCTGAGGTCAGCAAAATGAGGACCCAGATTGTTGGGGGCAATTGTTCTGACCTAGGCTTCCTGAGACAGTAAAAAGCACACAATTAGTCCCAAAAACCCTCTTTTTATTTCAACAGCTGTGAATTCTGTTCCTTCCCAGCCCATCATGAGTCACAAATAGTTTGTAAAGAGTTTGACAGACGTCTGCCACAGTCCTTCGGGATAAGGCTGATAAGCACCCACCTTTAACTCCCTTGACATGCTGCCAAAGACCTAATTGGCAATTAGCTTTGCAAGGCCACACGGAGCACAGTGTCAAAACGCAGCTTCAGAATTTAAATTGACCATAACAAAAAAAGTTGCTTCCTGCAAAGGCTCATGTGCCTTTGCTCTTATTTTAAGCCTTATGGGAGGGGCCAATCATGTCCAAGCCTTACTCCCGAGTTGCCACTTTTGTCTTAACTGTTCTTGCCTTCTGGCAGCTCTGTGCATGTGCGCACTGAAAACAGGCTCCACCTGTTCCTCTGCCTCGCTGACGTCAGACTCTGGAGGTCCAGAGTCAGTACATAACTCCCAGATGGCCCTGGCCCCATCTCTGCCTCCGATGCAGAGCCCTCGTCTGAGCCTTCCCCAGACTCCAGGACTGGTCCATGTTCCTCCCCAGCCTCCTCACTGTCGACTCTGCTGCCAGCTCCGCAGACTGCCGGCGGACCACAACGGCAATATTCTGACTCTATAAACTGCTTAGAAAAAGCTGTAAAGCACTGTGAAGTGGTATATAAGTCTAAGTGCTATTGCTATTTATATGATGGAAAGAGGATAAAGACAGCCCCTTCCTAATAGTTCAGCCCTTCCCTAATAGTTCAGGGTAGTAGATAATACATTGTAGTATATCGTAGATATAAATAGTTGAGTGCTCAGTATGGCAAAGATTTGTCTATAGTTGTGAAACAATAAAGAATTCACTGTGAAAGAATCACCATGTGTCATTCTTGGTTTTGGGCCTGACAAGCACAGAAATCTCAAGACTGAATACTGACATTCAGAGAATCAGTGAGATGAAATGAACTGGAATGGATCACTTCACATTGAAAAAGCATCAGATGTGCTATTGCCAAAAAAGAAAATCATAGAAGGAATGGAGCCAGCATCATTAGTAAGAAGGTGTTCAAATATCTCTCCCCCAAATGATAGTCTTAATCTGAGATCAATTATGCTATCATAGTCATCCATGTCTATGTTCTCACAAAGACACAGAAAAAAGTATAATATTTTGATGACAAAATGTCAAAAGATATCATTTTCATTAACAGACAACCAAAATGATAAAGTTGCATATAAAATAGCCTACTGGAATAATAAGGAAATTTTATTTCAGTGTATAAAACAAAGTGGGAGTTTTATAGAATTCTATCAAAAATAGAGTGTGTATAGCAATTATCTTCTTTATAAAATCTAAAATATGATTCAACTGTAAACATGGACATCACTGGATGGACAATATCAAAAAATCAGATTGACTAGACTGTATCATTGGCAAACAAAAACAGAGAAGCACTATTCAGTGAGCAAAAAAACCAAGGACAAAGAAAACAGAAATAGCAATAGCAATACACCTATATACCGCTTCACAGTGCTTTTACAGCTCCTCTCTAAGTGATTTATAGAGTCAACATATTGCCCCTCACTATCTGGATCCTCATTGTGCTTAAAGATACTTTGCGCTGTTAGGGACTGTTAGGGACTATGAAGTAATAATGTTGAAGGGAAAGCATAATGAAGCTAAATTGCAGAAGTTTAGGCAATCTAAGTTAAACATTGTACAAGATGCAAGCCTAATCAGAATCTTGGAAAACAAGTCTAGAGGATTTAGTCAAAGAAATGAATAAGTTATTAAGAAAATAAAAGTTGTGGACTTAACAATTGGAATGAATATTTGTCTTTGAAATACATAAACACAATCAAAATGGGGTTTTTTTTGTTTTTTGCTTAAAAAGCAAATGAAAATGGGAGTTTTAAAACAGGCTAGGAGACAGCTACTGCACAAGTGGAAGGAAGGCTTATCTGGGAAGTTGTACGATATTTTGCATTTCCCAGGCTTGTAGTAAGCTTTTGTGGGGAAATATAATGCTTTACCCAATTGCTAGTAGTGGCTGCAGTTGCTACCAGTGGAAGCCCATGCCTGGAGGAATCACTTTGCCAGGGGCTTCTCAATCTGGAACTGCAGCATGTCAGTCTCTCTTCCCTTTTCAATCATATTCATTGCAGCAACAGAATTCAAATTCTGTGGGAATTCAAATGGAATGTGGGTTGTATGTGTGAGGAGTGGGGGAAGATAGGGAGAATTTTGCAGATGTCTTTGTCTCTATGTTAGCTTTGTAGTGGTAAACCATCCCCTCCCTTGACATAAGAAGGTTTATTCACTATCAATACCCCTTCTCCGCACCCCCACCCCTAATATTGTATTGTATGCATGCTCCTATACTTATTTTGTATCTTTGAAGTGATTTGTTTCCTTTAAGTGAGGCAGATTTTGGCTGCCACAGACCCCTTCCTCCAACTTTCTGCAAGTCTGTGTCAAACCCAGATTTTAGTAGGCAGTTCTGCCACCATTATCTGTTGATTGATATTGTTAAAAATGGGGACACTTCCACAGAGAGAATTAAAAAAAATGTCTGTGGGGCTCTGTTCTATTTGAAAACCAGCCACTTTTTATGCATAAAATGTAATATGTCTGTGGAATAATGAGTACCATGATGATGCTTATGTTTCTTAAAATTCACAGAAAAGTATAGAAACAGCACTTTTTTTTTGTTAAAAGGAACACGAAGAAAGAAAGATCTTTCAAGTGAATTGAAAATTATAAGAGTATAATGGGGGCATACAGTCTTGAAGATTTTCCTAGGCTCAGTGATTAGGCCTGCTCTGTGTTCTCCCTGATATCTGTAGTTTGGATGAGATATTTTCACGACATTTCTGTAAGTCTCAACGTAATGTATTAAATCCGTTCCTGGGGAGAAAAGTGGGATATTTTCTGAAAGGAGAAGAGACTAAACTAAGAAGGGATTTAGCTTTGCAAATGTGATTTGAGTAAATAGGACAGGAGGAAGATACCCAATACAATAGAATATAAATAAGTGAAAAGGAGAAGCGTACTATTTTAAATAACTAGACTGAAAATTTATATAATTTAGTGCTGTCTTTTCAAAATACAGTCTGTTTAAGATTAGACAAGATTAGGATTTTTGGTTTGCTGAAGAAAGGCTGTGGCAAATATGGATATAACTTAAATAACTTCCAACATGTTTACTAATAATTTTGCAGGGTATTGGTTGGGAGTTTGAAAGTACAATTCAACAGTAGCTGCATTTGAGAATGCCTTGTAATATTCCTCTAAATTAGGGATGGGCAGTGTTTTAAAAATTAGGGCTTCCAACTTGTAAATGTTACAATTGAAATGATGTTTAGAACTTTTTTTTCTAAAAAAAATTGGATGATAGAGAAAGCAAAACTCGTGGACACATTGATCAAGGTGGAAAGTTTTGAATGATGGGCTCTTGCCAATCTGGTTTGATTATTTAGCCATTAAGCTTCCCATTTATTTTCTGTAGTCTCCACATCTTTTAAGAATTACTTGGCAAACAGTACAAATTAACTTTCCTGATGTTTAGAAACCTCCTCAATTGGCTGCTGTAGATGGGTGGTGTGGTTGTTCAGCTCTTAAAAAGAAAAAAATAGAACATAAGAAAACTTGAACAAATCTTTGCAAGCAGTCCAGAACGAACTAGAAGAAATTAAACTAAATGGGGAGATGGAAAGACACAGACCTTTCTACGTTGAAATGATGTGGCTTCAAAGAAGAGTGCTGCTGAGATTTAAATTCAGTTGCCACAGATTGAAGCAAAAAATATGGGTGAAATCATTTTGGGGGAATCACTATAGACACTAGTCTCTAGCATCTTTATTTATAAGAATGCCTCTAGATTCCATATAGCCTCACGGGCAGTGGGGAATCACATTTAGCCTCTGTGGGAAAGTAAGGAGGTTTGTGCCCATTCGTCTGAGCAGATAGCACAGTAGAGATGAGGAATTGCATAGTGCATATTTTTTCCAATATTCATATTTTATTGACTTCATTTGTATCTGAGTAGGGAGTTACTTGACACCTACCTTGTAACTGATAATCTGTGATTGGAGTCTCTTTATTCCTGTACAGTGAGTACAGTGCAGCTTGTAGCTGGTGGTGGGAAAGGAGTCCTTCAATTTGGGAGTTTTGTTATGTTCTTTGTGTGAGCGACCAGGCTCTGAAGACTCTTCCAAATAAACTTATTTATTGTTTATTTATTTATTTATTGGTTCGATTTATATGCCGCCCTTCTCCGGAGACTCAGGGCGGCTTACAATGCGTTAAGCAATAGCCTTCATACTTTTGTATATACCTGCTTAGTAGGGCTTTTGCCCCCCCCCCCCCCAAAGCAGTGTTCTTTTTTTAAAATACAAAGTCAGCTTATTGCCCCCACAATCCGGGTCCTCATTTTACCTACCTCGGAAGGATGGAAGGCTGAGTCAACCTTGAGCCTGGTGAGATTTGAACTCACAGTAATTGCAGGCAACTATTCTGGAGACTGAATATTGGGTTTTTGGTCTTCACTGAGTAGAAGGATGGATCTTTCTATAGAAGAGAGAGACAGCTGTAATGTTCTTGAGTTTTCTCCCATTTCTCCCAAACTTTATGTAATAGGATGCTCCATAGAACTCTTATCTGTCTCAATTAATAAATGAATTTAAAAGATTGAATTGGATGGATGCTGATGTCTACAAATAGCTTTATTTTCCAAGTAATTTAGCAGCGACTGAAACTTCATATCTTAATTCTACCTACTGATCCTATTTCTCTTCCCTGTGTCTGCTATCTATATTTAAAGTTGCATTTATTTAACTTCTTTGAAGAGAAAAGTATGTCTGATCAGAACACATTCTGTTGTGAAATATGTACTAAATGTTGCTACCTTGTTATAATTGATAGGAGGATTTTCTGATATGTAGATTTGCTACATAAATTATTTGTGGCCTGTTGCAGATGGTGATAACGGGGCCACAAAGATAACAAACATTCTTTTTAGAGGCCAGGATCTGTTGTGTGAAACAATTTGCAGGTGTATGCCAATGGCCTACTACACTTTATCCTGATTAAGCAGGATTAAGAGGACATATGAGGTAAACTACTTAGTGTTGTTACATTAGCTCCTTGTCCACAAAGAGAAAAGGAGCATTGTGGTATGTACAGGAGTTAAATCACTGCTGACCTATCCAGCAATTCAGCATTTACACACAATCAACTTTATACCTTCCAGTGAACTAGATATTTTATGGGGAGGCCAAAGTACAGCAAATATTATTTAAGCAAGCTGCATAATAATTCAATAGAGGAATCCCTTTTCCCACTATCATTTTTTATTGCCTATCACTGCTTAAAATGGATGGCCTCTACCCACAGTAACATTTCTCAGTTCAGCAACCTCAATATGTGTGTTGCTGAAGACGAATGGAGAAGGTGTTTAGAGTTAATGATCTGTATCATATTGCTTCCGTTTAGCTAAAGATATATAATCCCACACGGTTTGGTTTATATTGACTCTCATTCAAAGAGCCACGTTTGCAAAGGCCATCATGCTTCCCTGACAGGTTTGGAAGATTAAAATAAATAAGTCAGGAAAGTCGCTCTTTTTATTTTTGTTTTAGATCAACTCTCTGGAGAATTTGATACTTCTTTGCTCCTTCATGTTTTACATGGATATTAGAATTACCTATTGCCAAATTGCTGT
Organism: Ptyas mucosa; assembly: GCA_012654045.1. Lineage (NCBI taxonomy): Eukaryota > Metazoa > Chordata > Lepidosauria > Squamata > Colubridae > Ptyas > Ptyas mucosa. Next base: position 50,902,805 of record WNWU01000004.1, read on the forward strand.
CACAATGTGTTTTGTCATTTCAGTTGCATTACTAGGAGGATAAAGGCGAGTGAACATATTTCTGCTATCCAAATGTGTTTTATTCTCCTACCGTGATTCCAAGAAGATGCCACTGAACATGAACATGTAAAGCTTTTATATCTCCAAGGGGATTTTGTAACCTAGGCACAGACACTACAGGTAAAGTCAAAGTGATGGGGGATGCGGAACATGGGTATGTCACATAAGAACTTCAAGGTCTTGCGTTCTTTTGTCCTCAGTAAAGCAGATTTCTGTTTGGGCTTTTCAGTGTCAAATGATCCTTCCTCAACCATTTTGTTCTTCGCATCTTAAACTGAATGAGCATTAACAATGGTTTCCGTTCGAAATCCAGAAGCTTCAGATTGTTCAAGGAAGAAACTTGCTAGAGTTGATCAACTTACTGCACAATGTTCTCCTGCCTCAGAAAACTCAGAAAACAGTTGATATTGGACCAATAGGGTGCCCTACTTTATAAATGTAGAGCTAATTAGAAGCTGAGTTTAAGCCCCTCCCCTTCTGTTGTGTTAAATGATATTCCACCCATCTTTCCTGATGGCACTTAAAGTGTCTAACAATTTTTAAAAAAACATATATAATCTGATGAAAACATTTTGTTAAAAATCATTACTAATTAACAATTCACCCAAAAGACCCAGCTAAAGCTCATAAAGTATCATTTATATCTTTGGATATAATTTAAAACAGCTATTGGAAGGGAAGAACATTTTCACAGCAGTGATGAAGAACCTGACATATCTTATGTATATGACAGGATATCACCATTATTTTTCTAGAGGTGAAGATTATGAATATTGAAAAAGAAATACTAGTTCTTTCAGTGTGTGTGTGTGTGATATATAGATACAGTGTGTGTGTGTGTGTGTATGTATAAATATATATATTCTGTCTTTCCACAATAATTGACGCAGAAGGTTCAAAAATTAAAGCTCATTAAAAATGAAAAAACAACCTCTCCCCCATATTTCATCAGTAAAAAACACCCATCTTCATGTTAAATTCAGACCAAAGTCGCAGAATGAAGGTTTTGAGAGAATTTTCTTTAGAATAAACACACACAGTCTCAGTAATGTTGTAGCTTCGTGTAAATGTTTATTCTTGTCAAAGCAGCCCCTTTGCTTATTTTTGAACTACCATTCAGTCATGCTGACCTCCCTGCAAGCATTCAGAGGTTGACTCTGTCCAATTCAGAAGAGCTTTTGCCATGGTTTTGTTTTGTAGACCACAGCAAGGAATATATAGCAAAGAAACCAGATTAAATTGCAGGGATAATAAAGTAAAGAACAAAAATCAACAATTGCTCCAAATTAACCATATTGTAAGATAAAACAGAATCAGGCCTATTTCTGTTAAGTGGGCCTCATATTAAATATTTCAAGGCGAGTGTGCCTAGCTTGCTCTGCCTCAGAATGGAAGTATTTTTTTATTTCTCTTGGGAGATTTCTTCCCCACACGCTTCAGTTTGCTTATGAATGCTGTGTTCGTCATGTTATGTCATTTATTTATTTATTAACGTTATGATGCCATCCAAAATTATCATCAAAAGCAGATTTTATGGCTTATCGGATGCACATCTGCTTCAGAATTTATTTCACCCTCACCCTATTCATAGCTATAATTTTGACAGGTTTATCAAATATATAGAATTTTGAGTATTGAGGTTTTTTTGTTTTTGTTTTTATTCTTATTTATATGCCGCCCTTCTCCGGAGACTCAGGGCAGCTACAATGCATTAAGCAATAGCCTTCATACTTTTGTATATTTTATACAAAGTCAGCTTATTGCCCCCACAAACCGGGTCCTCATTTTACCCACCTTAGAAAGGATGGAAGGTTGAGTCAACCTTGAGCCTGGTGAGATTCGAATTTACAATAATTGCAGGCAGCTGGATGTTAAATGCTGCCTTGTAGGAGGCATTAGCCTCCTACGCCACTCAGGCTCTTATCCTGCTGACCTTTTAATGTACATTCAAAGACCTGATTCTTCCCCAAACTTTGGGCCAGGCTGTTATTCTGGGTTGGCTGGCACTGGATTAATACTCCATTCCTCAGATGGTTATGCCTACAGCAGCAATATCTGGTAACCTTCCCTGTTTTGGAACATGCTCTCCAAATGCAAAATCAAATGTCTAATGCCTAATGGGATCTGTGGCTGATTTTTGCAGGATTGCGCTGCACCTAACTGTAAAGTTTGGAATTAAGCCATGCATGTGACATACTTCAAAAGTGTATGTGTGCACTATGCAAATACTATCATTGTTGTTATGGTCGATTGCACAGTCAACCAGACATTTAGACAGAATTTGGCATTTTGTATCTACCCAACAAGTCCTTTTCAACAATCTGGGGAAAACGTATGTTTTTGTATTGTTGCAGGATTTAAGCTGTTCCAAGCAAAATAATTATTATTATTGTTGCTAGGAGGCACTTTCTAAAGGTCAATTTGTAATTTTAAACAACCTCCTGGATATCATGTAGCACTTTGAACCAGAGAAAATCCTGAAAACATCAGAAATCAGGAATCATTATATAGTCTTCCCATGTCTAGAATGGAGCTACTGAAGCTCTTCATCTGGGATGAACCATCTCAGTAGATCATCATTTTATAAGACTAACAAGCTTTTGGAGAATTCAGAGAACCAATTTGTCCTAAAGATCTTCATTAAGCTGAAGCAGAGTCTTTTTGTGGTAAACAAATATGACTGATCCCATTCAAGCTTTCATCCTGGAACCCGGATGGATTGGCTTCAGAGACAAATAAGAGGGTTATTCTTAGATTCTCTACAAATGAACTGGAGTAGTATCCTAAATTGGAACAGGTGGTAGAGTATGATACCCCAATATTCACTGTAATATTGCATGGTAAATTCTGAATATATTTCTTATGCCACCATTCCATTAACCTGATCCTGGTTTACAATTATAAGAGAGCAAAAATTCTCAAATATAATTTCCTAGCTAATCACTCCTTACTTGTACAAAGTTAAATATTGCTAAATTCAAGTCAGATTAATAATTTTTTTAAATTTTTCAGTGTAATTTTTCAGTATGAAGATCGGTAGTTAAATTTGGGCCTGAAGACATATGGAATATTCATGGGGTTTTTTGCATTCCTAATCATTTTCAGGCATTACATCTGAGGTTTTTTTAGGAGGTTATGCCCTATATAAGCTGGCTCTAATATTTAAAAGTCCATTAGAAAGTTAGAAGAATGAGATAGTCCTTATCAAATTGTGTCCCAAGTTTGGAACACAGCTGGACATGCATCTTTTCTGGAGCCAATCTATTTTACTTGCTTTAAGAAGGTTAAATTACTTTTACTTTCACTCTCTGAATTCTTTCTTCCTGTTAAGAAGTGGGGACAGAAAAAGTGCATACTTCTAAGGGAGATGACTTTTAAAATCTTAACGTAGGAGTTCACCTCATTGCAAAGTGGATATAGTTTCTAATCGGAGTTATACATTTTGGAGTTTCAGAATTACATCAGCTCAAATTTTCACAGCGGTAAGGGAAAATGTTGTAGAGTTCCAAACAATCTTTTTTTATCTAGCTATGACACCTGAGAGTGTTAAATTACAAAATAATTTTGAAGTTGTATTCCCCCACAAGGAGGGGGAAAATATTTTGTCTGAAAAGGAGGGAATGGGGCTTATCTACAAATAAGGTGAATTTTTAGCATAGTTACTGATAACTATGACAATTAAAAATATTCTTTCTTATATTAGAATTTATTTTTATTCTTATATAGGTAGCATCTTTAAAATTAAAAACATCAAAGAGGAAAAGACTCTGGGAATCAGAGAAAACATCACTGTGAATCAGACTTATTAGACTAAACTGGGATTGGATCCAGGTATTAGTTGTGTTCAGATTAAATCCAATGAAATGACTTAGACTTTTAAAATCTAAATTAAGTTTAATTTCATTAATTTCCAAGAGTTCTCACTAATCTGCTTCTTCAAGGTTTAGAATAGAGGAGAAGAATCAAAAGGTTATTTACAGTATTTGATTTTATCCCACCTTTACCTTTAGGGATAAAACTCAAGGCAGCATATATATCTAATGATTCTGCCTCTATTTTCCCCACAACAATATCTCTGTGAAGTGGATTGGAATTAGAGAAAATAACTAACCAAAGTCACCCAGCCAATTTTCATACATAAGGAAGGGCTAGAACTCACTATCTCCTGGTTTTTAGCCCAGTACTTCAGCTACTACACCAATTTGGCTCCCAATAAATGAAAAATATGACATTATAGATGAACTGGATTACATCAGCTATTGCCTTGCCAACATTGATTTTGCTCACCTTCATGCTCTAGAGCAGTGATGGCTAACCTTTTTGCCATCGCGTGCCAAAAGTGGGGGGGAGTTGGGGGGATTGCGTGCGCGTGTGCCCACACCCATAATTCAATATGCCCCATCCTCCCATGCATGAGTGCGTGACCCTCCCCCCCCGCTTTTGGCACGCAATGGCATGTTGGGCCCAGTAGGCCCATTTGTTGTCCTCCCCAGGCTCGAGGCTTTCTAGGAGCCTGGGGAGGGCAAAAATGGCCTTCCCCACCCCCCCTGGAGGCCCTCTGGAGGCCTGGAAACAGCCCATTTCCCAACTTCCAGTGGGCCCAGAAGGCCCGAAAATCAGCTGGCCAGAGTGCTGGACTGAGGTAGGGCAATGCTCGCATGCCCACAGATATGGTTCTGTGTGCCACCTGTGGCACCCGTGCCATAGGTTCGCCATCACGGCTCTAGAATATAGTTATCTTGGTGTTATGTATAGTGTTCTGCCTACTTGTGTCTCAAAAGGTGTTGAAAATGCTTTTACTCAGTTGTGTCTTTGGACTTAAATAAGTGTTCCATAATATAGTTTCCTCCAAATGCATTGGATTACAATTCCTATGAGCTCCAGTCAATGAGGTCAATGATCAAGAATTAAGAGAGTAATAATGAAGAGCACACCAGATTTAGACCAGCCATGGTGTTCTGACCCAGCCTTAATAGAAGCAAGAAGCAGACTCCTTGTCTCGAAAACCCCCTCTTTATTTACCTCTTGTGAATTAATGGCATTCACCCACCAAAAAGTCCAAGCAAGAGTCCTGCAAGGAGTTAGATGCAGCAATAGACCCTATCAGTTCCTTGCGATAATTGCAATGCCATGAGCTCCCAGCTGAAAAGCTGCAAATTAAGTTCTGGCAAGCAGTCTTTGATTCACAAAACACAATGAGCAAAATCTTCAGAAATATGAACTGTTGTCTCCTACAACAACCACTCCCCTTTCTTTCTATTTATTCCCCAGCCAGGGAGGGGCCATTTAGTGTCTGTATGTGCTTTGCTTCCTGAGTTGACTCCTTGTCCTCAATTGTTCACCTCTCCTAACTGCTCTGCGCATACATGCATCTGGAACAGGCCCCAGCTGTTCTTCCTCCTCACTAATCTCAGCCTCCAAAGGCAACTGCTTCTCTGGTGGCTAGGAAATGTCAGACGGCCCTGGCTCTATCTCTGCGTCCAATGCAGAACATCCATCAGAGCCTTCCCCAACTCCAGAACTGGCCCAAGTTCCTCCCCAACCTCCTCCTCATCTGAGTCTGCCACCAGCTCCACTGGCAGCTGGCGGGCCACAACACATGGAACATCACACATACACTCCCAATTTTGAGCACTTCTCATTGGCATCATCATTTTGGTTGTAAAAGGTCAAAATGTGAAAGTAACAGTTCTTTGATTGTAATCAATCCATTTCAACAGCCAGCTAGACCAATCTGTTCAACACTGAACCACATTCAGGTGTTTCGTCAGAAAGTTTCATTGTTCGGTTAGACTTTATTGTGCTTTAAGGTTGTCTGAGGTTCAGTTCATTTACATTTCAGGCATTTCTGTAAGATTCTCCTGGCACAGTTAAAAAGTGTTTATGCGTCACCAAGTCAGAACAGTACCCATGGATGTGGCATTCAAATTTATTTGATTAGAGCCCTGTAGGCCTTTCCTTTCTGTTCATCATAACTGATGGCCAATGCAATAGGGAGACCTTAGAGGCTGAGAGCACATCAACTGATGCAATGCAATGAAGGAGATAAAATTCAAGTAAGCTTTTTACAAGGACAAGGATCTGTCTGGCCCTGTCTGTCGACTCCTACTAAATCTTGATTTAAACCTCTTCTGAAAGCTTTTGGAGTCAACATTACCCTTTTCATTTCCATTTCTAAAAGTGGATTTCATTTCAAAGGGAGCTAAGGAAGGTTGAAAATAAAGGTTAACTGAATGCTCTAAAGGCTTGATACGACTCTAAATGCAAATGTATCTAAGGTGCTGGTTTTCCAAATGTTAGAAATGAGTTTAACTCTGCCAGGAAAGGAAGGAAGGAAGGAAGGAAGGAAGGAAGGAAGGGAGGGAGGGAGGGAGGGAGGGAGGGAGGGAGGGAGGGAGGGAGGGATTCTATTCAGCAGTCTAAAATATACTGTTCATGAGAAATGTTGGGTTAATGAGACTTTTGAGAGAGAATATTTTTAAATGTACTTCAAGATATGCAGAAAGAAAGATGGATACCAAGCAATTTGCCCTTTTCCCACCCCACTGATCTATTATTAGATGCATCATACTACTGTCTGTTGAGGTCCATACAATAAAAAAAAAATCAAAAGTAGAGACACTACAAAACTTGAAATCAATTAAGATCAACAATTAACACCAACAATTAAACACTTGTTTTAAAAGATGTTGTTTTGGAGCTTTTTAAAGAGTAAAGAGGATAAGCATTCCGGCTGAGAAAGGGATGCCTTCTAAAGAATTAGAGAAGGAATGGCCTCCAGTCTTGAGCTAACTAGTGGCAATTGTAGCTAAAGCTTACATGATTTCAGTGAAAGGGGACAAAAAGAAGAATCCCATAGAAAAAGGCATCCTCTTGAGTTTGGAACTAAGCCATATAGATTTCTTATTTTTCTGCAATAGATTAATAGAGCTGAGATGTTGTAAATCAATACCACCATCTTCTGCCAAGAAAGTTGGGTGATTATCCAACTGGACCCAGCTGGTCCAATGTTTTCTTCATATCTCATCAACTTAGATCTTGCTAATGTGTGAACATTTGGCAGCCTTCTTCAGAATCAAATCCTGTACGGTGGGATTATTACTATTTTTTTTTTTACCAGTCATTAATCTGTTATTGATCAACACCTCATAAAGCAGCTGCTTGTCATTTAGAATTTAGAACCAGGCATAGAACAGTTTTTATTCTTCATTAATAGAAGGTCTATAAAATGTATTCTTAGATGCCAGATCCAGAAATGGTCACTGCTTGGGGATCTTTTCATATGTTTGGAGATGATAAACAATAGTAATAATTTGATTTAAAAAGGACAAAGATTATTTACAAAATGTTTATCTAATTTCTCCAGATGAAAGTATCCAATAAGGTTGAGATAAGCTTCTCTTGGTTAGCGATATAAAAAGAGAGATAGTAATAGGTTGATACAAGGTAATACAAGGTTGATCAAGGCTTTGATATCCTCAACAGATTTTATTTATTTATTGGTTCGATTTATATGCTGCCCTTCTCCAGAGACTCAGGGCGGTTTACAATGCGTTAAGCAATAGCCTTCATACTTTTGTATATACCTGCTTAGCAGGGGTTTCGGCCCCCCCCTCCCCAAGCAGTGTTCTTTTTTATATAAAGTCAGTTTATTGCCCCCACAATCCGGGTCCTCATTTTACCTACCTCGAAAGGATGGAAGGCTGAGTCAACTTTGAGCTTGGTGAGATTCGAACTTGCAGTAATTGCAGGCAGCTGGTGCTACTTAACAGCACTTTAGTCTGCTGTGCCACCAAGGCTCTTTGCACCGTATCTTGCACAGTATCTTGTATAATATAGAAGATTTTGGAAAAATACCGGTAAAATTGTTTGCTCATCCATTTATATGGGCATCCAATTTCCAAAGCAACTTTAAGCTGGTAGAATAAAATTTTAAAAAGTAACAATAATTAATAATTTCAAATATTGATTATTGCAAATCCAGCATTCATTGCCCAAGATTGGGATATGTAGTAGGTTATAAAGTAATTCTAAGGTACTGAAAAGAAATTCCAAAATATTATATTAGAAATGTAAAATATGAACTGAAATCTCAACTATTTCTATTTGTAACTGTTCTAGAATAATTAATGAACAGTTTCTATAAACAAATAATATGTTGACAGCTATAGGGATAAATCTGGCACAACACTGGAAAAGGGACACTGCCAAAAATATCAGGAAAACTAAACTTGGAAATAGGCAGCAAGGGCTAAATTAACTAAATATTCATAAGCTTAACTAAATTCAAGCAAAAATGGCTACCTTACATGTCACATATTATTCAACACAAAGCCAAACCTAGACATTTAAAGTAGCCTTTCTAAAGAAAAAAGACAAATTAAAATAGAAGATAGGATTCAAGGAGAACTGAGACATTTCTTTATTACATTGGTTACAATCAACAGCCATGATATAATGGGAGAAAGAGTACAATTAATAACAATTTGGTTCTCGGCTCCGCTAGGCTGCCGGTGCAGACTCCCGGGAAATACAAACAGCCAACACTCAGTAAAGAAAACTCAGTTTATTTTCGTGCTACTCGACAGCTTCTAGTCAACACCGGATCGATAAGATGAACAAAGTCGGCGCTGAGGGCATCCGCCACTCAGCGCCTCTTTATAGTTCTGCCCTGCTCTAATTGCCGGTTGTGCAGTTTCCTAAGCATATCCAGCCAACGGTCGTTTGTTTTGAATCTGCCACTGATGCAGTCAGTGTGGTTGTGGGATGGTGACATCACCAGCCTGCCATACATTAATCAGAGGTGCCTGCTATGCCTCCGATATTCACTACCCGACATCCAACATGAGTCCTTCTATTCCCACCACCAGTGTCTTCATGGCCCACCTATAATTATCCTATCCCCATCACTTTCACTCGTGCCCATCAACCCCCCTCCCGCATCATTCATTTGGCTTGTGACATGATGGCCTTCTGTCAGGTCATTGAGGTATCGAGGGTTGCTTGACACTCGACTTTGGTTTTATAATATATTTGATTTATTTTTATTGCATATCAATAAAATTGTGCCTGTTTGTAAATTTTATAATGACTAATTAAAAACACATATAAGAATTGCATCAATTCCTATTGACACCAGATAATCTTTAAGAATGACCATTATCCATGCTCCTTTAAAGGAATTCTTTCACTAGTGATTCTCTAGGAATTTATTAAAATATAATTTTATGTCATTTTATTCTATTTTATATATTTATGTATTAAATTATATTTTATCTTATCCTATAACTATTGTATTTTACCCTACTCTTATTTTAAATTGTTTTTATCAGATTTTAGTAATAATTTGTGTCTGGAACTCTACACTTTGATATGGCCCAAGCAATAAAGTAAAGTGAGAATTTATTTATTAAATGTTTATGTTACCTGCAAACCGTATAAGGAGATTCTGGGCAGAGCCCTAGTGATGCAGTGGTCAGAATGCCATATTGTAATCTAACTCTGCCCAGAGCCTGGAGTTCGATCCTGATGGGGCTCAAGGTTGACTCACCCTTCAATCCTTCTGAGATCAGTAAAGTGAGGACCCAGATTGTTGGGGAAATATTCTGACTCTGTAAACCACTCATAGAGTGCTGTAAAGCACTATGGGGTGGTATAGAAGTCTAAGTGCTATCGATATCAGTATTGGTATAAGGATTTTTTTCTGCTTCATTCACTGAAGTCTGTAGAGATTCTTTGTTATCCAGGTCATGGTTGTCCCAAAGTTGCTTTTTCAGGAGGCAACTGGATTTTCTTATTTTTCATTCACCAAAGATCCTCTGAACCAAAATAATAATAATAAAAGTGTAGGTAGGGAGGCTGGTACAACAGCAGCAATCCTATTCTGATCCTGAGAGCCCAACTTCACAAAAAGTGCCCTACATCCAGGCATGGGATGGTGGGTGGGACACACCTCAAACCTGCATAAGCCTGTAAATTGCTTTGCTCTATGCCCAGACAGATCTCAATTATATATGACAGATGAACCCTTTCATCCATTTTTGACTCATGGATGAAATAACTTTATTATAGACCAATCTGGCGTTAAGTAGCAATAGCTGAAGTCCAGGTCTGCCTAAAGGAATTTGAATGGGAATTGGAGCAGAGAACTGGGAGCTGAAATACAGAATTGTTATAAGGCACCAAGACCAATGGTGAAATCCAATTTTTTTTACTACCGGTTCTGTGGGCACAGTTTGGTGGGCATGGTGTGGCTTGGTGGGCGTGGCAGGGAAAGGATACTGCAAAATCCCCATCCCCACCCCATTCCTGGGGGAAGGATATTGCAAAAACTCCATTCCCACCCCACTCTGGAGCCAGCCAGAGGTGGTATTTGCCAGTTCTCTGAACTGCTCAAAATTTCCGCTACCGGTTCTCCAGAACCTGTCAGAACCTGCTGTATTTCACCCCTGACCAAGACCCCATTCCCTGAGGGTGGCCTGTCTTGTACCATAAGTCCTTTAAGCCATGGCGGGGCAGTGGTTAGAATACAATATTGCAGGCTATTTCTCCTGTCTGCTGGCTGCCTGCAATTTGGCAGTTTGGATCTCACCAGGTTCAAGGTTGACTCAGCTTTCCATCCTTCTGAGGTCAGTAAAATGAGGACGAAGATTGTTGAGAGGCAATATGCTGACTCTGTAAACTGCTTAGAGAGGACTGTAAAGCACTATGAAGTGGTATATAAGTCTAAGTGCTATTGCTATTGGTATTGCTACTGCCACCAATGATGTTCTCACCTACCCACTCCCTCAGTTTGGTTACTCTCAATATCATTTAATACCAATACCATTTAAATAATACTCAGAAGTGATTCAGACAGGCATCTCCCTAATTCACTGAACTATAAGGAGGAAGAGCAACATAATCAGACTTGCATGATTCTGTTATTATTACCATTCTCAATAAATTCTCTCATGTAAATGGATCTGGAAATAATTGGTTACGAACAATTAGCCATACATACTGTAAGTTATTAACTGGAAAAATAAATTGGCCTGGTATTAGATAGAAGAATAATACCCCACTTATATTAGAATACGGATGTCAAACTGGCGGCCTGCAGGCCAGATGCGTCATGTGCCGACCACAGCCACCCCAGCTCCATGAAGGGGGAAAATGTCACAAAACATCATGTGACAGCAATGTGATGCAGCGAGTTTCTAACACATGTGTTAGAACAATCCAAATCTATCACTTCTGAAAGTTATAGGCAGTGAAAATGACACTTAATACATGGGCTGTGACCAATTAGATGATAAAGCCTAGTTAAGTCTAGCTGGTCAGAAAAAGTTAACCACAGCAACAGATGTGCTTATTCTTTGGATGGGAGGCTGAAAGTGGATTTCAGGACTGCAGGCTAAAGTGAGGGGTCAAAAACATTCTAAACATGCTACATTTAATTTAGTCGTGTTTCTGAAAATAGCACTCCTTCCTGCTCACCAACTTTGATTGATTTTGCACAAAATAATGCAGTCACTGAAACTGGCTACTCCATAGAATTCAGTTTTTCAGGCCTATTCAGTTCTATCATGCAACAAACAGCTGATACCTAAAGCAGTGGCGCTCAAACTTTTCTTCACCATCGACACCATTTGTGGCCATGGACCATGGCCTCGGACCACCAAGTCTTAACTCCAGATTTAAAGCATTAGACTGCATCAAACCTTTGTGGACTCCCTGTGATGCCATCCCAGCCCCTCCACAGGCCACAGGTTGAGAACCACTGATCTAAAAAGTAATAGATGTTCTGTTTTTTCATAAAGCAATGGAGAAATTTGAAACCTCATGGTTTTTTGCCCTCCTTCAATTAAACACACAGAGAAAAGCTTTACTCTTGATTGCTGTTAAGGATATTGATGTTGTTTTACCAACCAGCAGAGTAACTGCACAAGGAAACGTTGAGAGCAATGAATAAGAAAACTGGTTTAGCAAAAGTGTACTTTATCGTAGGAAAAAGCAGTAGCGTAGTCATAAACAAATCCCAAGTCTTCACCAATAAATCAGTCCAGTAAATCAGTCCAAACAACTCACTCTGGTTAACAAACCATGATGGTAGCAGATCCATCAACAGATAGCAACTCCTTCACAATAGCAGCTTCTTCACAACAGTTCATAGCAGCAGCAGTTCATAGCAGCAGCTTCTAACAGACCAGGTTACAATACTTTGTTTAAATATACTCCCAACTAGTCATTATCCAATTACAGCATGACTCAGCAAGAACGTAACATTTACAGCTTAAAGCTACAGTATACATATATTGCCTGAACAACTGGTTCTAACATTATATACATCATATAGAATCCTAACAATTGCTCTGCATTTTGGCTTGCTGTTTGGCCAAGGCAGTCCCTCCAAGCCCTTTCTGCTGGAGAAAAACAACCAATCCATCTGTTCTTCCCCCACCCTTAGAACACAGCGGTCCTAGTTCAGAAATACAGTAAAACATATGGACCAACCTAGTGGTGAAATCCAAATTTTTTTACTACCAGTTCTGTGGACGTGGCTTGGTGGGAGTGGTTTGATGGGCGTGGTGTGGCTTAGTGGGCATGGCTTGGTGGGGATGGCAGGGGAAGGATACTGCAAAATCTCCATTCCCACCCCACTCTGGGGCCAGCCAGAGGTAGTATTTGCCGGTTCTCTGAATTACTCAAAATTTCCACTACCGGTTCTCCGAACTGCTCAAAATTTCCGCTACCAGTTCTCCAGAACTTGTCAGAACCTGTTGGATGTCACCCCTGCCTGTGGTACTCCACTGCATGCCTCCCCCCATGTAGATGCAGTTCCATTGAGGACTACATGTTGAGTGTGCTTGGTCATCCAGTTATGAATCCATCTGGTGGTGATGCTGTCTAACCCACATTTTTCTATTTTACCAAGTAGTAGGTTATGTTCTACTTTGTCAAATGCCTTACTGAAGTCCAAGTAAATTATAGTGTACAATTTTTTTTAAAAAAATACTTTTTACATCACCCAGAGTCCTTCTGTGAGGGAGATGGACAGTTTCTAAATTTGATATATAAATAAAAATCCTCAATTATTTCAGTTGGTAGTTATAACTGGTTGGTCCCAGAGTGGGGTGGGAATGGAGATTTTGCAATATTCTTCTCTCAGGAGTGGGGAGGGAATGGGGATTTTGCAGGAGTGGGGAGGGAATGGGGATCCTTCCCTTGGAGTGGGGTGGGAATGGAGATTTTGCAGTATCCTTCCCCTGCCATGCCCACCAAGGCACACCACGCCCACCAGACCACGCCCACAGAACCGGTAGTAAAAAAAATTGGATTTCACTACTGACCCCAGGGCTCTATTTTAGGCCCAGTACTCTTCAACATATTCATCAATGATTTGGATGAGGGGATAGATGGGGAACTCATCAAATTTGCAGATGCCAAGCTAGCAGGAATAGCCAACATTCTGGAAGATAGGCTTTAGATACAGAAGAATCTTGACAGACTTGAACATTGGGCACTATCTAACAAAATGAAATTCAATGGTGAAAAAAGTAAGGTTCTACATTTTGGCAAGAAAAACAAAATGCACAGGTACAGTATATGTGGTACCTTGCTCAATAGTGGTGACTGTAAGAGGGATCTTGGAGTTCTAGTGGACAATCACTTAAATATGAGCCAGCAGTGTGCTGCAGCTGCTTTAAAAAAAGCCAACACAGTTCTAGATTGCATTAACAGAGGGATAGAATCAAGATCACGTGAAGTGTTAATACCACTTTATAATACCTTGGTAAGGCCACACTTGGAATACTGCATCCAATTTTGGTCGCCACGATGTAAAAAAGATGTTGAGACTCTAGAAAGAGTGCAGAGAAGAGCAACAAGATGATTAGGGGACTGGAGGCTAAAACATATAAAGAACGGTTGCTGGAACTAGATATGTCTAGTCTTATGAAAAGAAGGACTAGGGGAGACATGGTAGCAGTGTTCTGATATCTCAGGGGTTGCCACAAAAAGAGGGAATCTAACTATTCTCCAAAGCACCTGAGGGTAGAACAAGAAACAATGGGTGGATCAAGGAGTGAAGCAACAAAGGAGAAATTTCCTGACAGAACAATTAATCAGTGCAACAACTTACCTCCAGAAGTTATAAATGTTCCAACACTGGAAGTTTTTAAGAAGAGATTAGATAACTATTTGTCTGAAGTGGTGTAGGGTTTCCTGCCTAAGCAGGGGGTTGGACTAGAAGACCTCCAAAGTCCCTTCCAACTCTGTTATTCTATTCCACATGGCAAGCTAAGTATTATATAGTTTCCTAGGATTTCAATTCACAATTATTAAAGAGACCCAAACATTTTCAATAAAAAGTACAGTAAAAGTCAAGATCACATCTTTCTTAAGGTGATTCCTTAAGTAGGTTCATATGATCTAATTGTCTCTCTTTCCAACTTAATTGTCCATCTATAGATATTTGCCAAGTTTATTTACTTATTCTCCTTTAACTTCCACTATAGTTATGTTTACAGTAGAGGGGGGGCATATTCAGCATGAGCATTCATGGAATATAATTGTACAGCATGGAAGTACAACATGAGTTGGTGACTTGGCTTGGTTTTAGAGGATGTTCTCTGATTCTTTAAGCTTCCATACTTGTACCAAGTAGAGTAAACAGAAGCCACCGAAGGCTTCTATGTCATCAATGAATGAAAAATAATGTAAGAAGCACAAGCTTCTGCACAAACAAGCAATGAGCTATTATTTTACCATTTGCCAAATATACTTCTGGCAGGTATAAAAGTACCCAGTAAGACTACTCCCTAAGCTGATACATTATGCAGACAGCGAGGCATAATGTTTAAAAATCTCCTCAACATTATTATAGTAGCTAAAGACCATGCCAAACCTTCCTTCACAGAAGCCTAGGAAATTTAGCATCAGTAAGGAAATTCAATCTGAAAAGTTTGCTCTAACTTGACAGGTTTAATACAATCTAGATGAGGTGAATTATTATTATTTTTTAACATAATGAGCCCTTTCTTGAGTGTCATCTTCCTGGTCACACCATATCAAGATAACTTTGACTGTTTGAGACTTGCGTCCTTCCCAGGCATAGCCATTAATGGCTTCTTAGCAATTCTGATTTAGAATATCTTTCTTACTTTTCAGTTCTTCACATTATATTTGGGTGACTGCTGTGCATGCAACTTAAAAAAGCAATAGTCCATATGGCTTTCAACCAAAACTTTGCAGCCTGTTAAGGAATTCGCAGAGCAACCCTTGAGTAGCAAGGGTGTGCACATGAAAAGCGATTGAGAGTAGTTAGGAAATAACACAGCCAACACACAGATACACTGAGTTGTGTTTACTTTCAGGAAATTGTAATGAGGCACAGTCCAGGTCATACACAGATAAAGTAGTAGATAGTAAAACAATAGTCCAGGGATAATCCAATAACAAAGTCTTCTTACCAGTCGTCGTAGTCATACACATTAACAGTTGCAAACAGTAGCAAACACAGCAAACAGCAAAGAGCATCAAAGAGAAAACAAACCATGTTTCTAGCTCACTCTTAAGGACATTGGCTACAGAGCTAACCAATCAGGACACAGTATGATGCAATACAGCAGTCTTAAAGCTATATTGATGGTTTATATATTGCCAACCCAACAAGTTAGGTAATAATCATTTCCTAACAAGCCTCTCGAAGTAACAGTAACAGAGTTGGAAGGAACCTTGGAAGCCATCTAATCAAACGGCCCTGCTCATCAGTAGACCTATACGAGGGATTCTCAGGTAGCTTTTGTGTTGTTGTTTTTTCAGTTTGAAAGTAATTATCTTGCTTTGGATGCCACAATTGTTTGCTTATTATTTTATCTGTAACCAAAAATGTAGATTTTATTTCCGTTTCTTTAAAAAAGAAGCTTCATTCTTGATGTCATCCAGAAAAATCACAGACAGCTGATGCCTGTTTCTTTGTGTTAGCAAAAATGGAAATGCATTTGTGCTGACATATATATTAGGCAGAGTGAAATTAAGGTCTTATTAACTTCAGGTTTATGCATGCAAAGCTACTTGAAGCTGTCATTTTTCTTTCTTTCAATGATCTCGTTGCAAAAAATTTTTGTGTGTGATCTTGAATGGGAAAAAGTCATCTAAGAAAGTGGGTCAAAGTGAATTCCAAGGTTAAACAAGCAAGTTACTAGTTCTATTTAAAGGACCAGCATTTTAAAGTGATCATCCAGAAATGGACAATTATAAATCTTCATTCTCCAGGCTTGTAAAATGGTCTGAAGAAAGCAGACTTCTGAAATTTGATAATAAAAGGGGAAAAAATAAAAGGCTTTTATTTTGACACATGTGCTCACAATTTGCTTCAGTAGGCTGAATACTAATAAAAGGCTTCACTCTTAATTATTTTTCTTGTAAAAGCTTATTGACTATAAAAGTGGGATTCTCTTTTGCCTCCAAGAATATATTATCTTGGATGGATGGATGGATGGATGAATATATGGATCCCACTTGATAAAAAGCAGCCACAAAAGAGACCTAAAACAAGATGGATTGATGACATCAGAAAGTATTGCAGGCCCAATTGGCAAAACATATGGAAGAGGCCCTCATCCCGTAGTGGATAGACAATGGCTAAAATGATGATGATGAAATGATTTTATTTATATATAAACTGGCCAGATGTCCTTCCTAATAACACATTACACACAACACACAATGCAACACACAGCACAAACAATCTTTACCTTTCATATTTCAGAAAACTCTTAGAGAAAAATAGTATGAAGGCCAAATTAGATGGAGCACAGGATAGCCATGTTCAGGATCTCTCGTGAAGCATGGTTCATTTGCTGTAGAGCAGGGGTGTCAAACTTGCAGCATCATGTTGTTGTCACATGACATATCACGACTTTCCCCTCCCTTTGCTAAAATAGAGGTGCTAACAAAGACAGCATGCGTGTGGCGATCACGAGCAAAGCGTGTGCGTGAAGAGAACCGGTGGTAACACCGGTTGGAACCCACCACTGAACAGTTAGTAGACTTTATGCAATTGAGACTGGGAGCAACAAAGCAAACTAAATGGGTTTACTCTTCTATGAGCAATATAATAATAGCAAAAATAGCAAAAATAGGAAGGTTTCTTCCTAACACATGCATAATATGCATTTGTTTTCACTTGGCAATCTGTCAGCAAAGCTCAACAAATAAATCAGTCAATATGTTTTTTGCATTTGTAAACCAAAAAGTTCAACATTAATACATCTGTAATGGCTGCACTTGGCAATATGCCTGCAAAACTCAACAAACAACACTGCTTTGCAGTGGACAATTTCCCTGGAAAAAAGAGCAAAATCTATCAATATATATGTACAGTGCATATTTTGCATTTGACCATAAGGGTCAACCATCAATGCAACAATATTAGCGTACAACCTGAAAACCCAACAGTATAATTACAGGAATTGTCAGAATTCCACTCAGTTGCTCAGTTTTCCACTGTGTCTGAAAAACAAAGTACAATGCTCAGGGAACACACAAAGTGAAAATATAACATTGGAATCTAAATTTCCAGCAGTAAACAGCAATAATCCAGTAAACATATATCAGACAAGAAACAGTTTTTATATAATGCCCATGTTTTCCCAAAAATAAGACCCTGACTTATATTTTTTTCTCACCAAAAAAGGCACCAGGTCTTATTTTCAGGGGATGTCATCCACTGACTAACCTCACTTGCGTGTGTCACCCCCGGCCTCCTTTTCGCTGTCAGAGGCCTTCAGGAACTTTTTCTTCTGCAGCCAGCAAGGCTTTCCTGAAGGCCTCTGCAGCCGATAACAGAGCTCCGGATCGATCTGGAGCTTTGTTATCAGCTACAGAGTCCTTCAAGAAAGCCTTGCCAGCCTTGCCAGCTGCAGGAGAAATGGGCCAGTGAGGCAAGTGTCGGGGTGTGCGAGACCTGGCTACAACTGTCCAAAGGTAGAGTAAGTGGTAGGGCAGCTCTACCCCCCTATCCCCCCCCCCCAGCTTAATTTTTACCTGTTCACTCTGGAGTGGGCGGATCTTAATTAGGGCTTATTTTGGTGGTAGGGCTTATATTGTGCGCACATGTAAAAATCAAGCTAGGACTTACTTTCATGGTAGGTTGTATTTTCAAGGAAACAGGGTACTAAAATGGTACTGAGACACTGAACCATTAATTTCTTAGTTAATTCAACTTTCCGCCCGTTCTGCTTCTCCATTCCTATGCAGCAAATACTCCATGAAAAACCTCAAGGAGGGAAAATATTAATTGGTCGATTAAATCAAATAGCTCTACTGAAAAGTAAGCATTATAAAGCTATAACTGAGTTGTTGGATCTGCACTTAACAATAGTTATGTGAAAGTATCACCCGTTTGAGGTAGACCAGAGTAGGAAACCAAAATTGCAAATGCTAATATTATGTTTATTATAAAGTTGCAGTAACTTTCAAAGGTCAATCCTAAAACACTTTTTCAAATTACACACCTGTCTTGGACTCAACATTTCTTTTTTTTCTGTGACTGGTGGTTGCTGTTCCTCCAGGTAATGAAGATTATTCTTATAGCCCATTACTATGTTTTGCACTATCCAGACTTAACAAAGCCATAATTAAGGATGAGTTTCATTTGGGAGGGAGGGTTGCCTAGCAACGCCAAGAGTATAACCTGACTTCATTGTGTTGATCTTACTGTCTATTTAAAACTAAGCTTTGGAGTATTTATCATGTGCAAAAATGCTGATGTAATCTTTATGCTTTATTCTAGCAATTTGGCATTTATTTTATCATAGATATTTGTTAGATTTTAATAAAGTCTTATTTTGTTAGTGGTGTTGTTTTGAAACTGTCAACACAGAAGTCAGCTCCATAAGGGTGGCTAAGTTATCAATAGGATAAAAAATGTCAACGTTCTGACTGATGAACCCAATCCAAGCAAGTACGGCTGAGACAATCCAATCTCTTAATGCAAAACTTTATTGAGTACATCATTTCGGCACAGATGAGGGCAGAAACAGATCTGACTCATTTCTGCGCAAACCCACATAATTAAAATATAAATTCTCCCTCCCCTTATTAGTCCAGTTCATATTGTCCAATTGAGACTCATTGTATTGTTATGGGAAAAAGTCTTTGACTTTGGCAAACACCTGCCAAAGTGTCCTTGGTTCTCACGGCTGTCTTCTTGATGTCTGGAGTCTACATTCCATCTCTCCTTTCCCCTCCCCCAGTTCATTGGCAACTGAGAAGCGAGAATGATTGCAACAGCAAAAGCATACTTCGAAACTTGACAGGAAGTTCAGGCAGAACACACTAGATTTCATTCAAAACAGAAGCTGGATAACTGAGCTTTGGAGTTGCTGGGCTGGAGCCCTTCCTCTGTGTTCAGGTAGACAAACTGAGGGCAATTGCAGGAGATTACTGGTAACTAACCTCCACAACAGCTGCCAAGAATTTATAGTTAACCTTTGACTTTTTTCTAACTATTCCTAGATCTTTTACTTTCTGGAAATAAAAGCTTGATCTGCTTGTTTGCTCACAATGTATATCTCATTATAGGTGTGAAGTCCAATTTTAAAACTTTCTTCCTATCTTGTACAGAAATTCCCCCTATATGCTAACCATACGCTAGCCAATATGTCTGTCATATAAACTAATACCTACTCCATGGAAGGGGTTGCTTGTATCTGGAGTCATGTATTTGATAGAGGAAGTAAACAAAGACTATAAGCCAGTCAAAAGAGAGTGGAATATCTGAAACTGTGTAGAACACAACGTGTCATATTTTGTTCTGAGCTCAGAAGAAATAAAGGGATTGTTGTCTTCCAAACTTTAAATTGTACTTTCTCAGCCTGGATGGATAATGCTGAGCCAGATGGATCGGACGGATGAGCCATGGTGATGCAGTGATTAGAATGCAGTACTGCAGGCTATTTCTGCTGACTGCCCGGCTGCCTGAAATTTGGCAGTACAAATCTCACCAAGCTCAAGGTTGACTCAGCCTTCCATCCTTCTGAGGTGGGTAAAATGAGAACCCAAATTTCTGGGAGCAATATGCTGACTCTTAAACCACTTAGTGCTGTAAACAACTTTGAAGTGGTATATAAGTTTAAGTGCTATTGCTATCAAAATTCTAAGTATTTTTTTATAGTTTTATGTATCTTCTGAATTATAGTATTTAGAAGATGCTAGGTAGAAATTTTTAAATATTTAATATCATAATTTATATGTTGTTAAACTCATGAATGATGATCTGGTTAATAGTTCTGGAATTTTGATATTAAAATGATTTGTTCCTTCAAAATTTTACAATAGCAGAGGAAGAGATCTTGATTGTAGGCAGGGCTGCTTCAGAACATGGATAAGATGTCACAAATGCATCAATTTCTTTGAGCAACGTAATTGGGTCTCTTCATGAGACAATTTACATGAAAGTAACATATGTAAAAAGATTGGGTATTGTAGACTGTACAATTAGAATTTGTCAAACATGTCAGTTTTCATTTCTCTGTTTCCATTTTTCCATCTTATAGATTTTTATAGATTTATACTTTGTAGATTTTTTTCATAAATGTTATATTTTTGATTCTAAGTTTGCCAGTAAGTTTCCAAATGCAACCCTTTTTTTTTTCACTAATGTGCACATATTTTGGAATCACAGTTTGGTTCATTTCAGGGGTTTTTTTTATTTAATATTCCTACAACCCCAGCCAAAACCATATTCTTTCTTTGTATATGATTGTTTGCCACAAATCAACATTTTGAGGAGGAGAGCTATTCATTTAAAATAGCTGCACTGGCAATGCGAAACATCATTGTACTTTGAAGAGTTTAGTGACATATTTTGATTTTTTCCCAAAGAAAAGTTTAAAAGTTTAAAAATTCATTCTGAGCTCACCCGTTTTTCACTCTTGCTTATTGAATAAAGGAACAGGGCTGGAGGGGAATCCTTCACATAGCTGCAAGCTTTTTCTATCTGTGAAAGTCTCAGACTTTGATTCCCATCCCAGAGTCCAGTGGTGGGATTCAAATTTTTTTACTACCGGTTCTGTGGGCATGGCGTGGCTTGGTGGGCATAGCAGGGGAACGACTGTAAAATCTCCATTCCCACCCCACTGCAAGGGGAAGGTTACTGTAAAATCCCCATTTTCTCCCGATCAGCTGGGACTCAGGAGACAGACAATAGATGGGGGCAGGGCCAGTCAGAGGTGGTATTTACCAGTTCTCTAAACTACTCAAAATTTCTGCTACCGGTTCTCCAGAACTGGTTAGAACCTACTGAATACCACTTCTGCCAGAGTCATGTGCCATTTGGTCAAGATCAGGTCTTCCAGTCTCATGACAATAGCACTGGAGCCATGAAACCAAGGTGCTAGCTTTTAATAAAAACCCTAGTACTGGCTTTAAGGTGGGAGCTTCTGCACAGAACCTAGCCCTGGCCACCCTTTTGAAATATCTCAGCTATCATTATTAAAGAGCTGTTGACCACTTGTAAGAGATTTGGGTACCATTTTGCTTGGTGTGTATGCTTCTTATATTTTTCTTTTAAATCTGCTTGCTTAAGTTAATAATCAAGCATAAAAAACTTTTTCTTCACTAGTGTGCTTATAGTTTCCATAAGGGTCCAAAAGAACTAACTGTCTGGGGCAGGGGTGAAATGCTCCCGGTTCAGACCAGATCACCCGATCCGGTAGCGATGGAGGCAGGTGGTTTGGAGAACCGGTAGCAAAAATCCCTGCCCCCTCCCATGCCCAGCTGAGCCGCACAATCATCAGAGGCTTTTAAAAAAAAAAAAATCAAAAGCATTTTTTCTACAACCTCTTTGGCATAAAAAATGCTTTTAAAAGTAAAAAAAAAAGCCTCTGATGATCACGCGGCTCAGCTGGGATCATCAAAGCCTTTTAAAAGCATTTTTTCTACAACCTCCTCAGATACAAGCTGAGTTGCCTAATCGGCAGAAGCTTTTTTTCTTTTAAATGCCTCTGACAATCCAAGCTGAGTTGCCTGATCGGCAGAGGCTTTTAAAAGAAAAAAAGCCTCTGATGATCAGGCAACTCAGCTGGGATTGTCAGAGCCATTTAAAAGCATTTTTTTACAACCTCTTCGCCGAAGAGGTTGTAGAAAAAATGGTTTTAAAAGTAAAAAAAAAAAATTGGCCACACCCACCCAGTCCCATTACCCCACCACCACCACCAAACCATGCCCACAGAACTGGTAGTAACAAATTTTAGATTTCAACACTGGTCTGCGCACCTGATCACTGCCCTGACATTTTGGCAAAAGAATAGCTTGGAAATGCTGCTTTAGCATGAGGTAGCATTGTTTTGGAGACTCAGTGGCTGAAGAAATGACTTGCCTTATAAAAGAAGGTAGCAAGAAAGTCAAGCCCCAGGAAAAAAAGTACCACAAAAAACTCCGGGGTGTGGGGTGGGGACTCTGGAAAAGCGCAATCTTTAGACAGAAAGTCTGGGCATAAGATTTACAATGTAACAAGCTTAACCCAGAGGCAGTTTCTGAAAACACTTAAAGCAGCAGGGCAATTAAGATAAGGATTAGGCTAGAAATACAGGCATACCAGAATGTTTCCTTCCTGCCTCCCTTGCAGGATTAGCCCTGTAAAGTGAGAAAAGCTTTCTTCCAACAATTGTTTTTTCCGAACTGCTCAGAAAATTAACATCTGATTCGGAAGAACTGGTGCAAAGCAATAGCAGCCCACCTCTGGCAATCTTTCTCTAAGCTGAATTAATTAATTTTGAGTCATAGTGACTCCAAAATGAGGCTGGAACAGACCAGTTTGGTTCAGAAGAAAGGATACATGCTCAGGCTGTTCTAACCCAGGTTAATGTAAGTTCCATTTGAGGTCTGAAGTAGTGGTGAAATCTAAAATTTGTTATTACCGGTTCTGTGGGCATGGCTTGGTGGTGGTGTGGGGCAATGTGATTGGGTGGGCATGGCCAATTTTTTTTTTTTTACTTTTAAAACCATTTTTTCTACAACCTCTTCGGCGAAGAGGTTGTAAAAAAATGCTTTCAAAAGGTTCTGATGATCCCAGCTGAGTTGCCTGATCAGCAGAGGCTTTTTTTCTTTTAAATGCCTCTGACGATCAGGCCACTCAGCTTGGATCGTCAGAGGCTTTTAAAAGAAAAAATGCCTCTGATGATCAGGCCACTCAGCTTGGATTGTCAGAGGCATTTAAAAGAAAAAATGCCTCTGCTGATCAGGCAACTCAGCTTGGATCGTCAGAGGCATTTAAAAGAAAAAAAGCCTCTGCAGATCAGGCAACTCAGCTGGGATCATCAGAGCCTTTTGAAAGGCTTTTTTTTCTTTTAAATGCCTCTGACAATCCAAGCTGAGGCTGGTCAGCAGAGGCTTTTTTTTTTAAATGCCTCTGACGATCAGGCAACTCAGCTGGGATCGTCAGAGACATTTAGAAGCATTTTTTCTACAACCTCTGAAGAGGTTGTAGAAAAAATGCTTTTAAAAGCCTTTGACGATCCCAGCTGACCCGTGCGATCATCAGAGGCTTTTTTTTTTACTTTTAAAAGCATTTTTTCGGCTGAAGAGGTTGTAGAAAAAATGCTTTTAAAAGTTAAAAAAAAAGCCTCTGATGATTATGCAGCTTAGTTGGGCATGGGAGGGGGGCAGGGATTTTTGCTACCGGTTCTCCGAACCACCCACCTCCATCGCTACTGGATCAGGCAAATCCGGTCCGAACCGGGAGCATTTCACCCCTGGTCTGAAGGGTTTAAGAGATGATATTTTAGGACACATTTACTAAGAATTAAATGACAGCATGTTCAGTGGGGCTGACTGCCTAGCAACTGTATATAAACCAGCAATGTCATTACCCACAAAGATAGAAGCTTAGGTTTCACCAGTATTTTTTTCTCTTGGTTGAGACTAACTTTGCCCAACTGAGTTTAGTGAAAATTTGTCAAGATTGGCATTTGCTGTTGTACCTAGTTCACATTTAATTAACTTAAGATTGTTTAAAATAAAAGGCTTCAGACTCCTTCAATTTCAAATTTAAAAGGACATTAAGCATTCTACAATTTTGTGTACTTTGATGGAACTGTCACCTGGTATAAATATTTAAATAACCCGTTTACAATTTGTAGAGCAATAGGAAACAATTTATTTCTATTCTCAATTATTCTGAAGTTCAGAAGTTAACACTGGAAGTTTTCAGCTTGCAAGTAAGTTCCTATAACAATAGAGATTTTAAAGCCCCATGGAAAAATATGTTGGAAATTGCCTGTTCAAAGAAATTTATGATTTTATTATAGCTGCATATTGACTATTCCTGCAATATCCTGAAGGCAGAACGAAACAGTTTATTTATTCAAACTGCAAATGAAATTGGGCAAGAAAAGTAATTAGCAAGCAACAAAAAATAATGGAAAAGCACCATAAAAGCAGCTTGGAATTTATGTAAGTTGTCAGATTGTTAGAAAAGAACAGCTTAAAATTTAAAAGATCAACTTTTTTATATGCATACCAACTGCATACAGCTTATATAGGTTTATCCCAAGTTCACTCAAAGAAAAATTCTACATCCTTGTTGAGGCAAAGATCCTGTTTCAACGTTGGGAGTACAAAGATCAGGTATATTCCTGCACGAGACTCCCATGTACATCTGATCTATCCCAATGCTTCATTTAATATTTGAAGTATCTCATATGCTTTTCTGATTGGATGGGATGGACCAGCTCTGTGTATATCAAGCATGGGTACGTATGAGATGGGAACGGCCGGAGTGGAAGAGCACAGCAGGCAAATGAAAATATGATAGCTTGACACAAGTATGCAATCATGGAATTTATGTAATTATGTCATTGTTTCAACATCTGCATTGTTTGCTGCAGATACCATTGGCCTGAATATATTTCTGGGTGCATGAAGTTTTTCTATGGGAGAAATATTACACTGTGTGTGTGTGTGCGTGCATGCGTGCATGTGTGGGTGCGTGTGTAAGTGCATGTGTGCCCAGTTTTCCCCAAAATAAGACCTATCCCCAAAATAAGCCCTACTTAAGAGCCTGCACAGCAGGCCAACCAAACCATTCTGTTTGGTTGCTCATGATGCCATGGCCATGAGGCAAGGCAGCATGGTTATGAAGCTGCCTCACACACCCAACACTGGCTTACCTCAGGGCCCCTGCAGCCAGGCCATCCACGCTCCGACACCTGCCTCGCAGTGACAGCACCAGCAGCCAGGTGCAGCAGGAGCCCACGTGGCTGTCGACCCACCTCTTCTGCTTGCTCGTGGCCACAATGGAGGAGGAGGCCAAGTAGTGTGGTGGTGCTGCAGCCGCAAGGCAAGGCAGGTGTCGGGGCATGGGTGGCCTAGCTGCAGGGATCCTGAGGTAAGCCAGAGCAGGGTGCATGGGGCAGCTCCACCCCCTGCCTCACAGTGGCAGCTCTGGCATGCCATGCAACTTCCTGCCCTGCCGCAAGCAAGCAGAATTGGGCCTCCCATACATGGGGGGGGAAATAACATACCCCTGAAAATAAGCCCTAGTGCTTATTTTGGAGCCCAAAAGAAAGTAAGACCTCTTGAAGTAACAGTAACAGTGTTGGAAGGGACCTTGGAGGTCATCTAGTCCAACCCCCCACTGGTCTTATTTTTGGGGAAACACAGGTAGTTTAAACACTTATTACTCTTATTGTTCTTTCATATGCATTATCAGACATGTTTTATTGGGGCTGATAAAAAGATGATGGCAAGTCAACATTATCTGGACTTGTAATTCTCAATGTCCAGAGCAACCAATTGGTCACTTATTACTAAAGTTACTTCCAAGGACTTCCTTCACCAAACTATTGTTTTGATTAAAGACATAATAAAGGTTTACCTACCAACCTATCATGCCAACATCTCTTCTGCTTCTATTTTCACCTGATAGTTGACATGTTTCACAAACACAGTTATTAGCATACTTTTAAACCATAGCCATCAAAGTATTTATGGCAACCATGGTACTTAAGTCACTTAAAGGTAATGATCCATACAACCAGATGTAACCATACCCATATAACCATATCAATACCAAGAGCATTGGCCATCTGTTCATATCATGCATATTTTCATGAGGTTCAAAAGGCAGGCAGTATCCTGACTGAAATCTAGCCATCCCAACCATCAGGGTTATTTTTTTTATGAGTGCCCTACTTTTAAAGGCAATAGTGTTAGGATAACAACTATAACAAATAGTGTTAAACCATTGTCATCTTTCTTTTCTGCATTCTTCAGAATGCCCTGATCCCTTTCTTTTTTAAAATGTACATATTTGCCATTCTAAATATTTTCAAATGGGTCTTTTAAATAATGGTTTTAAAAATATTTAGGACCAAGAATTTTAAAAATAGTTGTGGGTGTCTCTAGCAGTTCTCTTTTTGTATAAATACCTTGTTCTTATGGAGAAAAAGTAGAAAATGATGATTATTAATATTCTAATGAGTCAGCCTTTATTACTGGTCAAAATGTAAGTAGATAGCCTGTGTTTTCTGAACAAAAGGGTCAAATCCTATGCTTATTTCATTCATGCATACATAAATCTTGGTATTCATTCACTTTGTACAATGTTCTACTAGACTAATATATTATTTGTCCGTGCTTCTGTCCAAATTTGTAGTTGTATATGTCTTAATGATATATCCAAATCTACTTTCCATCTTATTTTTCTGAACTGAATAGAAAAATGAAAAATTTAAGAACTGCAGGATTGATTTCCAACACAAGATCCCTATATCTTTTAAGCACGGTAATTGAAATAATTTACCTTTTTCTTACTCCTCCTCATTTCAGCACACTGCCAATTTGATCAGGATGAAAACTAAATTTAAAAAATCATATTCTACCTATTGATTTTTTTTTTTTGTACAGCTAGGACCATTTTTTAACAAACAAGATCAATAGCATTTGGGGCAAATATTTGGATGCTTTCAGTTTATCCCTGAGCTCTTTCCTTGATGGTTTTATTTTTCATTTTGGTAGCGGAGTAACTCAACAAAGGAAAAATGCAAGGCAAAGAGCAATTAACTAAAGAAACATCACCTTCGGTAATAGATAATGACTTTACCTCTATTGGTTTCTGTGGAATATATATGGGTCCTGGACTAGACAACCTAGTACACTATGCACAATCAATTTTAAGGTGGTTAAATGTGTCTAATAGCCAGAATGATAAAATCAGTCATGAATGCTTCAATAGTTATCATAAAGAAAGAAGCGGAGGAATCTGTTTATCTAACAAATAGAAGTACTGGATAATCCATTTAGAAGAGTAAAGGGAAACTTGTGGGGGGAAAAGTTGCAAATGAATATAAAAGACATAAAAATGGCTTAAATATCAATTGGAAATGATTTTCTGACTAAACATGGTGTTTCAAAAGATCAAACAACCGCTGAAAGAGAAGCCATGACTGAAGATAAATGAATCATGAGACCCGCTTTACAGAGAGGGGGCTGCAACCTTTTAACTGGTTTGTTTAGATTTTTTTTTAAATCCTGTCTTTTTTATTTTCATAAATAATTCAAAGCAGCAAACCAGGGGTGAAATCCAGCAGGTTCTGACAGGTTCTGGAGAACCGGTAGTGGAAATTTTGAGCAGTTCGGAGAACCGGTAATGTTGTAACCCAGGCCCAAGTAGGTAGTAATCGAAGCAAACAGGTCCAAAACAAACAGACTTTATTAGAACAGCTGAGAATTAACTCATTCTCAGCGTAGTCCAAACTAAATTTAAAACAAACTCTTCATAACACAAATTCTTCAGTCTAATCACCAACCTTCGCATAATTAGGCAAACTGCCAAAGGCTTCTCTTGGCAAAAGTTCAAAAGCAGAAGACACCGACAAGAGATAAGTGCAGCAAGACTATCAACGTTGTTTTCTGACAAAGAGTTCAAGAGCCATTGCTGGTCTTTTAAGCCTTATGGGAGGGGCCAATCATCTCTTGGCCCTACTCCCGAGTCGTCCTCTTTGCTTTAGCTGTTCTTGCCTTCTGGCAGCTCTTCTCATATGTGCGCTAGAAACAGGCTCCTCCTGTTCCTCTACCTCTCTACTGTCAACCTCTGGAGGCTCCGGAGTCCGCACCTCACTCCCTGATGGCCCTGGCCCCATCTCTGCCTCTGACACAGAACCCTCATCCGGGCCTTCCCAGCCTCCAGGTCTGGCCCATGTTCTTCCTCAGCCTCATTGCTGTCCAACTCCACTGCCAGCTCTGCAGGCTGCTGGCGAACCACAATAGGTAGCGGAAATTTTGAGTAGTTTGGAGAATCAGCAAATACCACCTCTGGCTGGCCCTGGAGTGGGATGGGAATGGAGATTTTGCAATACCCTTCCCCTGGAATGGGGTGAAAATGGCAGGGGAATATCCTTCCCCTGCCACACCCACCAAGCCATGTCCACCAAGCCACACCACACCCACCAAGCCACACCCGCAGAACTGGTTGTAAAAAAAATTGGATTTCACCACTGCGGCAAACAAGGTAATATTCCCTCTCCTCCTATTTTTCCCACAACAACCTTATGAGATGGGTTGGGCTGAGAGACAGTGACTGATCTAAAGTCATCCAGTCAATGTTCATGCCTAAGGCAGGACGAGAATTCAGTTTCCTGCTTCCTAGGCCAGCACTGCTTTCTTAACCATTACACCAAAGTAGTTCATTACTACTACTATACCTCTCTACTACTACTATTACTAGATGGGTAGTCACATGTTATTTTTTGTGCACAGGAAGGTTGCTCTGGGTAGCTAGTATTTTGAAGGGGCCTGAAAACCAAAACACATCCATCAAGATAGGAGATGCAACAAGTTAAAGATAACACTCTCTCCTTGCTACATGAAACCTTTTACAGATGTGAAAGAAAATTATTTCGATGACAAACTTTTGAATGATGAAGGCAGCTGAGATGCAGCCCCAGGGAGATCAGAAAAGAGCATGTAGTTTTAAAAGGACATATTTGTCACCTTGAAACATTTGGGTTACTTTATTTTCATTGGCAGATTCCACAGAAGTATTTGCTGTCATGTTTGTTGGCACTGACCTAATCATCCCAGAGAAAAACAAAATGTAAGTACTACAGTAAATCTTCATTGTACTTCATTGATGAATAGAGCAGGGGATGTCCATTATGAAAAATGTCTGGTAAATTCTAGAGAACATTGTCAGATCCCAGAGATTTGCGTCATCCACATGATGACATTATTATTACTATACTGTTTGTATCATCTGATGTAATTTGCATCATAATGGAAAGGACAGAAGTGACATACTTTCTGTTTTTTCAGGTCTGGTAAATGGAAGTTTCATGATATCCAATAGGAAGGTGACAGTTTTCCCTCCAAATAATTTACTTCTGAATCCTGAAGGGAGGAAGATCAACTTATTGTCAGGGTTCCAAGTTACGCCCCCAATGAAAGAAGACTTTAAGCTTCGTAGTTCCTCAAAGTTCCATTTTATTAGAGATGTAATATTGGCACATCTGGGAAAACCCGAATCTGAAAGCTTCCAGGTTTTCCCCACCCATAGAAAAGTCCAAATCTCTGCCCAACACCCACAAGTCCATCACATGGCCCAATCAATGCAGTGTCTCTATTGAAGATGCCTACCAGTCACACCCCTCCAGGTGCAGGGCAAGATGTCCTTGGCTCTCAGAGAAAGGAATGACTATATACCTCCCCTGCTCCCGTGGTGGTATTCTGTCAGTTCTAAGCAGTTTGGGCGAACTAGTAGCGGTGGCGGCAAGAGGCTCTGTCCACCCACCCGGACATCAACACTCTCGCTCTGTGCATGCGCAGAAGGCACTCACGCACTCACATTTGCGAACCGGTAGTGAAGGCAAATGAATATCACCACTGCTCTGCTCCATACAATCCCCCATCCCAGTTTCCCACAGCACTAAATGTGGCAGGCTTGAAGATCCAATGCAAAGATGGCTTCCAGGCCTGACACTTATATTTGTCAAGAATGCATACTTGCTGTTGAGAACAAAACATGGACCAGTGATGGTTAACCTTTTTGCCATCACGTGCCAGGAAGGGGGGGCAGGGGCGGTTTGCAAGATGCACGTGCCCACACCCATAATTCTATGTGCCCCGCCCTGCGCATGCATGCATGAACCCCCTCCCTGCCCCCCCGCTCCTGGCACACAATGGCCAGGTAGGGCTGTTTTTCTTTCGTACCTGGCTCCAGATCCTCTCTATGCATCTGGGGAGGGCAAAAACAGCCTTCCCCACACCCTCAGAGGCCCAAAATGGCCCATTTCTCAACTTCCGGTTGGACAGGAAGTGACATTTTTTTGTTGTCCCCAGCCTCCAGAGACTCCTAGAGAGGCTGAGCTGGCATGCCAAGTGACATGGCCCCATGTGCCACCTGTGGCATGTGTGCCATAGGTTCACCATCACAGGGCTAGATTGTATATATCCTTGCTAAAAACATGGATTAATGTGAAAGCTAGCTACTCAGGGGCAAGGAATTGGACTTTTTCCTAATTGGCTGAATATAATACCTTATTTTGGAAAATCTGACAAGGCTGTTTTTTTCCTGTATGTCCTCCCCTGCCTAGTTATCTCTTGCCTTGTTTTCCAATTGTTTTTCAGTTCCTTTTTAATTCTCTATCCAGCAAAGCAACCCTTTTCCTTTTACTTAAAATCCAAAGTGGTTAATATTGTTGCTGTTGTTATTTGTGCCAGAAGGAATGGGGTGTGTTTTGGGTTTTGTTTTTTTTCCGAAGGTGTTATTTTATTGTGCTGTGTGGAAGGATGGTTTGTACGTGAAAGACACTATTGTCTCTCTCACACATCTTAGGAATTGACTGAGGATCAATTAATTGTGGAAAGGGACACTTTATTTTTAGGCAATTAATTTTCATTTACTGATTCATTTATTTATATGAAATAGAGCAGGGAAAAGCTAGAGTTTTATATTTTTTTACCTTGGCTTAGCAATATGTAGGATATTTTATTATGTTTTTTCCCCGTGTCTTCCCTTTATTTTGGGAGGGAAAGCGAAAAGTAGTCGATTAATTTGTTATGATAATAGGACCACAGCATGTTTCTGTCTTGACTAAAGTTAAATAAATGCAACATTTCCTACACAATATTGCAACAAAACTTAACATTAGCATTTGAAATAACTGGGGAACAATAATAGGGCTGGTATGCATCCTTCTATGCATTATTTATTTTGATGGCTTTTCAGACAATAATGCTAAGTAATGCTTTTGCAAGTCAAATCAATTTATTTATTGATCTGTTGTCTACAATCTATTTCTACCTACCTATTGTAGAATAAAATGTAGAAGTCCAAGTCAGGTATATGGTAAGATTGGTAATTATTCTCCCATTTTATAAGTAAAGCAATAAAAGTAATTTCTGCTTGTGTGGGAAACCATATTGGACTTAAATGGCAATGCTCATTTTCCTGAAATAAAAAATCTTCATCTGTGGCTATTTTCCCTCAGTGACAGGCTAGGAAGGGGATATAATTTAACTCTCTTCCCCATCACAGCAGTACATTCTGATTATGCCCTATTTTACATTTCACATCACTATTCTTGAGTGCTTCTGTAGTGGATCTGAGCCTTCCTTGGATGTAAGTTTGAAGGAGGAGAAAGAGGATGAGTCAGTAGAAGGGAGCAAAGAATCGTGTGGGACTTGGCTCAGGGATCAGTGGGCTTGAGCCCGATGGAGAAGCCACAGCTGATTGAACAAGGAACAGGCTGATCCAGGGGTGAAATTCACTTACCTCCCCTACTGGTTTGCAAATGTATACACACCGTCGTCTGCGCATGCACAGAGGCTTAAAATATCACAAAAAACAACATCATGATGTCTGTGTGGGTGGGTGGAACCTCCTACAGTTGCCGCTACTGGTTTTCCCAAGCCGGTGTTGTGGCCCATCAGCGGCCTGTGCAGCTAGTAGCTGATTTTGACAGCAAGGAGGCTGGTGGTGATGCTCCAGCAGCCTGTGCAGCTGGCACTCGAGTCAGACAATAAGGAGGCTGGGGAAGATGTGGTCCCAGAGATGGGGATTCAGCCAGGGCCTTCAGAACCTCCAGAATCTCCCATAAGTGAAGAAGAAGAAGAGGAGGAGCCTCTTCTTGATGCACGAGCGTGCAGAGCTGCCAAAAGGCAGGAGTGGCTCCTCGGGAGGTCTCCTCAAGAGTAAGGCTTGGGGCTAATTGGCCACTCCCCTAGCCTATTTAAGGAAGGACAACAACTGAGGCAATTTGCAGGAAACAACTTCGTTCATATTCCTTCGCGTCTTGATTCCAGAAAAGTTTGATTCGGCTCTTGTTTCCCTCTTGTCAGTTTTCCTGCAAATTGCTTCTGGGCATTCTGCCAACCACAGTAAGATTACAGTTATCTGAAATACTGGGCCTCAGAATTGAGTTATTATTCTTTGGATTCTTCTCGGCTGTTAATGAAGTTAGATTAACAGCCCTTGTTCAGAAAAGACTGATTTAAACTGTAGTTGTGTTCAAACAACTACTAAGAAAACTCATTAGTAGTCCTTAATTAGTAAACTAAGGTTTGTATGGACTTTGTCTGTGCTGTGTTCTTTGGGGTCCATAGCTGAGGCAGAACAGCTGGATAGAACCGGCTGAATTTCACCCCTGGGTTGATCCCAAGTGGAGAGAACCACAGTTGCAGTGAATTGTTCAGGAGGCTCCAGGATAGGATTGGGAACAGTTGCCAGCAGTTAGCAATGAGGGAGGAGATGGAATCCACGCCACATTCTGATCCAAGGATGCAAAGGTTGGAGAGGAGACAAGCGTGATGCTGGTAGCCTGACTACTTGCAAGGAGGAAATTTTGCCCCCTGTGAAGGGGTGCACCAGTGTTGCCTATTTAATCCTGCTCTGAGGAATTGAGCATCGCTGGGATGCATCGAGTTTCCAGCTGTGTGTTTTTGCATATTTTAACCGGTGACTTCCTGCTTTGACTTTTGGATTGCTCTCTTGGATTTAGATTGTGCCTTTTGGACTGGACTTGCTTAGTGCCTCTTGTGCCGGGTTTTGGGGACCAGACCTGTGGTGGGTTGCCCCCAGTTCGGACCGGTTCTATAGAACCGGTAGTAAAACTGGCGGGAGGCTCTGCCAACTGACCCTGACATCATCAGAAGTGATCTGCACATGTGCAGAAGCTTCTGCGCATGTAAGAAGCAAGGCGTGTGCACGAGCGAAGTGAGCCTGCACGCGCGATCCCATTGCGAACTGGTAGTAAAGGTAAGTAGAACCCACCCCTGGACCAGACCTGTTCAAAGTGTATGCCACCTGAAGACCAGTTGGGGGTCTTGAATAAAGAACTTAGAATTCTTCATGGTGTGTGCATACGTGTAGGAGCAGGGCAGCACAACTTCCCACGAAATCATTCAAGTTCCATTGGGAAGAAAAATCCTCTTACCGTCTATAAATCTTATACTATCTCCATCTGGAAATCTCAGAATTGCAGGATTTAAAATGTAATGATCAATTAACATTTAATCAATCCGTTCAGCTCCCTTGGGTCAATCAGTGGAACCATTTTATTTCTGGTTCTTATGCATGAAAGCACCATTTTGGCAATCATTTTGATTTTAATAGGCCAATATCATAGAATCGTGTAATTGGAAGAGACAGTTTGGTTTTCAAATTCAACGCCGCATTTTGTGCAGTAAATCACATTAAAGCATCCATTACATCTGCTGGTTCAGCCTTTCTTTGAGCTCATTCAGGGAAAGGAAGCTCTTCCTGGGTAATTGGGACCATTGTTGAATAGTATTCTTACTATTAGAACATTTCCTAACAATTCACTGGAATTTGTTCCATAACCTCTTTTGGAGGAAAGAGAAAGTTATGCCCTTTTTCTGTGACATCTTTAAAAATTATGATTGTATCTGTCTTCTTCTTGGGCAGAAATAGCCCAAGGTCTGTTTCTATCTCTATTCCTCTGATTATGCTTACTGATCGTTGAACTCCTTATAGTCGTCTGAATCCTTATTAAAGTGTGGTATCTAGAACTGGATAGAATGCTTGATTGACTATCCAGAATAAAATGGGACATTTTATGGATAAAGTCCAACTTGGAATTGCCCTTCTTAGCAGCAAGTTAAGGCTATTGACTCATATTCAATTTACAACTATGTCAGCCTATTTCTCACAATTACTTAGTGAAATGTCTTCTTGTTGGAAAAAAACCTGACCCAAAATAGGAACTAAGGTTTTTTTCCCCCCCTCTGTCTCCTTTTTATTACTTGTTAACGTTTTGCTATCCCACTGATCTGGTCCTGAATGATGAACTGGTTCTCGTTTTTGAACATAATTGAAGAAGCTCTTTCCATTCTTATCATCCTTTGTCAACTTGGCTTTGAGCTTTAATGTTTCTGATTCTGTGTGTAATGTATAATTATAAATAATCTCTGTGTCACTCCCACTTTCCATTTCTTCTTTCTATGCTTCTTATTTTTATTGTTTATAGATCTTCACAAAATTTCTTTACCATTTTTCCCCTTGCTATCTTCCTTTTCATACTATTACAAACTATTCCTCATTGGAATAGTTTGCAATTATCTCTTTAGTATCTTTTTAAAGAGGGACTCTCACCACCATGAGCTACATTTTCCACTGATTCTACTTCCACAGAACCCCACTCACTGTTCTCAGGTTATTAAAATCATTTTTTGAAGTTGAAGATACATGTTAGACTACCACTAATAACAATAGCACTTAGCAATAGCACTTAGACTTATATACCGCTTCACAGTGCTTTACAGCCCTCTCTAAGCGGTTTACAGAGTCAGCATATTGCCCCCAACAATCTGGGTCCTCTGCCCCCAACAGTCTGGATATAAATTATGGAAAAGAAACTAGGTACCTGTTTATGTTAAATGTAAATAAAATATTTAGATTAAGAGAATATATATATATATTATATATAGAGAAAATGTATAAATATAGATTACTGATGCAAAGATGTTGAAAAGAAGATGTAAATATCTATTTTTGTTTGTTGGTTTGTTTGTTTATTTGTTTGTATTAAAAAAATGTTCAATAAAAATTATTTTTAAAAAAACCAATGTGGGTCCTCATTTTACCCACCTCAGAAGAATGGAAAGCTGAGTCAACCTTGAGCAGCTGAGATTCGAATGGCCGAACTGCTGGCAATTGGCAGTCAGCAGAATTAGCTTGCAATACTGCACTCTAACCACTGCCCCACCACTAATTTTTAGTTAAGTTCACATCAAGAACTCCAGCAATATGTAGTTCATATTCTTGCTGCCTCCTCTTCCTTGTCTTCCTCATCTTTTGATGGTGATGAATGGGTATGTGTGTATAAGTCTTCTTTTTATGCACATTGTCCTTGGGTTACCTCATAAATCCCATGGTGTATGTAATGTTCATCTATGCCAGTGACATCTAATTCTACATCTGTGGTCCAGTATGTCTTCCTCCAGTGACGTATTTCTAGTGGCATCTAATCTCTTATCTTCAAGCCTGGGTCAAAACTCAATATATCAAAAACAAAATGTCTCATTTTCCTCTCAAATCCTCCCCCCGTTGTCAAACACTCCTGATGAGAGGAAAAGATCACCAATCACCCTCTTGAACTGACACAAAATCTTTTATTTTTTATGTCCTCTCTCTCTCTTTCTCTCTCTCTCCTTTGTTCCCCATATTGAGTCATGTCACTTCTCCTTTACAACATTATAAAAATATGTTCCTTCCTCTCT
This sequence comes from Ptyas mucosa, assembly GCA_012654045.1. NCBI lineage: Eukaryota > Metazoa > Chordata > Lepidosauria > Squamata > Colubridae > Ptyas > Ptyas mucosa. The sequence continues at coordinate 50,938,589 of WNWU01000004.1, forward strand.
AGCTCTTCAATGAAAGTTCTCATTCATGCCCTTGTCATCACTCACTTTTTCTGCTGTAGCCTTCTACTGTCTCACTTCATACTGTTAACTTTTCTCTACTGCTTGGCTGTCAACACTATTCTTCTCTTCTTTCTGATCACATATTGTCCCTCCGTAAACGCAAGGGCTGCCATTTTATCTTATCGTATCTCTGCCCTTCGTGTTTATATTGTTTCATCCTCCCCAGGGGTCATTTCTTTCAACCAACTCTACTTTGCCTCCTGAAATGAATGTATTTTACCTCTATTACTTCTGCCCTTAAAGTTCACTTGTTCTGTGAAGTCTTTTATTCAATTTCATAAGGTTCATTTCCACTCCAATCGATGCATATCTCAGACAGTTTATAATTATAAACTTTTCTACATAATGGTAGGTGGAAAGGGAAAACAAAATGCCCACAACTAAATATAATAGATTGAAAAACATAAGTTGGATTAGAAAATGGGAAAGAAATGGCCCAAGTGAATGCTCAGGGCTGGGAAGGGAGAAGGGAAAGAAAGAAACTCATTAAGATAAAATTAAAATCAGTGAGGAAAGAATAGCCTGAATAAAATAGATTTAATCACAGAGCTGATTGAGATGTCCATGAAAGCTCATAATGAGAGGCAATAAGATTTATAAGTAAATTAGGTATAATAAAAAGGTGTTAATTTTTAATGAGATGAGTTCTTCTTGTTAATGACTGAAAAGAAAGTCAGACATTTAAAGGTTTTTTTTTTCACTTTTTTCCCCTAAAAAGAACTGAATTTGGCTGCCAGTATACTGTATATCAATTCCCTTAACACCTTTATTGCCATCTCAGGAAACTGCAAAATGTTTGTTTGTTTTTAATTGAATGCTTGCATATCTACTAATAGCTTTATAAGGAATTTGTGAGCTATGAGCTATTGGATACAATTTTCAATTTCTACCTCATGATATGTACATGGCAGAAATTCCTTTTGTTTTGATTGCTTGTTTATTCATGTCAGTTAGCTTCATCTATTCCATATTACAGTAATGAAATTTCAACTGACCTTGTGAACATCTCATAGCTTCTCATAATGCGGAGGGAAGGAGTGAGTGAGAAAAAAAATCTATTTTTTCTCAGAGATCACAGTTTGGGTCTTAGCTCAATTAATCTGGAGAGAGACCACACATCCAGGGGAGCAATGAACTATTGGATGATGCTAGGATTAGTCTTAAGAAAATACTGTCCAGGATCATGCAACAATTACAGAAGGAATGGGAAAATATTCTTCTTCTTCTTCTTCTTCTTCTTCTTCTTCTTCTTCTTCTTCTTCTTCTTCTTCTTCTTCTTCCATGTCCAGGGGTAAAATGCTCCCAGTTTGGACAGGATCACCCGATCTGGTAGTGATGGAGATGGGTGGTTCGAAGAACCGGTAGCAAAAATCCTTCCCCCCACCCCCCCATACTGAGCTGGGCCACATAATCATCAGAGGCTTTTTCTTTACTTTTAAAAGCATTTTTTCTACAACCTCTTTGGCCGAAAAAATGCTTTTAAAAGTAAAAAAAAAGGCTCTGATGATCGCGCAGCTCAGCTGGGATCCTCAAAGGCTTTTAAAAGCATTTTTTCTATAACCTCTTCAGAGGTTGTAGAAAAAATGCTTTTAAATGGCTCTGATGATCCCAGCTGAGTTGCCTGATCGTCAGAGGCATTTAAAAGAAAAAAAGCCTCTGCTGATCAGGCAACTCAGCTTGGATTGTCAGAGGCATTTAAAAGAAAAAAAGACTTTTTCTTTTAAATGCCTCTGATGATCCCAGCTGAGTTGCCTGATCGTCAGAGGCAATTAAAATAAAAAAGCTTCTGCCGATCAGGCAACTCAGCTGGGATTGTCAGAGCCTTTTGAAAGCATTTTTTTACAACCTCTTCGCCGAAGAGGTTGTAGAAAAACTGGTTTTAAAAGTAAAAAAAAAATGGCCACGCCCATCCAGTCACATTACCCTTAAGATTTCAACACTGGCTATGTCCGTCATCGGACGTTGGCAATCATGTTGGCAATCCTATTTTTGTCAACAGCCATATGAAAAAGTGCTGCTAAGTTTTGCCCAAACCAGTCCCTTAAGTTTTGAAGTCAAGATGTTCTTCTGCCTGGGCCTTGTTTGACTTCAGTCTTTCCCTGGAGGATTAAGTGAAGGATGCTGTATTTTTCTGGGTGTCGTATTACATGTCCAAAATACTCTAACTTTAGGTTTTTAGTGGATTTGATGATTTCCCTTTGCTTTCCCAGGTGGCTTATCACCTCCTCATTTGTGATTTTGTTAACCCAGCTTATAGGTAACAGCCATCTGTAAATCCACATTTCAAATGCAAAATATTATTTCAAAAGTTTCTTCAAGTGGTTTTCTGTCAGACACCAACTCTTCACTCCATAGAGCAGGATAGAAAAGATGTAACATCTGACAAGCCTCATTTTCAGTCTTAGGCTTGTGTTGTGACTGCAGAAAACCTTTTTCATTTTGAAGAATGCTATTCGAGCTTTCTCCATCCTTGTCTTTACTTCACTGATCATGTCCCAGCAGGGAGAATATTACAAATCCAAATACAAGAAAGTAAGCATATTTAAGAAATATTTAAGGAATTAAGAAATTTGATGTAGAGGACAGGAAAAAAAATCCTCATTGAATTTACCAGTATTCATTCAGTACCATGTGTTCAAAAAACCTTGAAGAGAGTTACGGAGCTTTCTTTTTGTTTCTAATATGACTAGTAACCTGGCTAGTTCACTCTCCATTTGGTTCAGGGATGTCAGAAGGAACTTTATAGATGGGCAATCTTAAAAGTTTGAGTTCTATCCACCTAGAGGGGCACATAAAGGCTGACACTTTCAACTTATCTTGAATATGGATGAAGAAGCTAGTTGCATTAGCAGAAAAAGTTTGACAGAAAGCTCTTAAAGTCTCATGCTTTCCTGCATTCTTTCAGTATATTAGATTTATTTATTTGATTTATTCTGCCTCCAGTTTTGGGGAGTTCAAAGCAGTGCACATACCAAATGCTGCCACCTCTTATTCCCTCCTCCCCCCCTTAACAACAACCTTTAAGGTGAATTGGGATGAGAGAAAGAGACAGAGCACCAAACTACATTTAACTTGGCCAATAAAAAATTCTATTCTATTCTATTCTATTCTATTCTATTCTATTCTATTCTATTCTATTCTATTCTATTCTATTCTATTCT
>WNWU01000004.1:50942542-50962945 GCA_012654045.1 Ptyas mucosa
CCTATCCTATCCTATCCTATCCTATCCTATCCTATCCTATCCTATCCAGTTGGTTGACAAACTTCTTACAGCATATAAGATTGTGAAATGCACAATGTCACTGAAGATTCATTTTCTGCATTCACCCTTGGACTTCTTTCCTGAAAATGTAGAGACAGTCAGTGACAAATGTGGTGAAAGTTTTCATTAGGATATTGCTACTATGGAAAAATGGCATCTCAGGGCAACTGGAACCCATCAGTTGCTGGCTGACTATTTTTGGACCCTGCAGCAGAATGCATCAGGTATTTAGTACAAATAAAAATCAGTAGCAAAAAAAAAGTTTTAGGTCCTTTGAACTCACGCAGGATGTCAAAAACATTATGCGATTAAATACATTAATCATTAAATATATTTAAATAAATGTATTCAAATAAATGTATTTCATATTTTTCAAATTTCCTCAGTGATTCTGAAACTATATTTGTGTTTGGTTCATAATTACCAAAACTTTTTCAGGAAGCAATTATTTTTTTTTTTAAAGAAATGGTTGTTCGGTGATATGCAGCAATAGAAACGTCTGTCACTACTGGTTTTTATCCTTTGCTAGATTTGAAACCTACTTGGTTCCTTTTCAGGATTAAGTCAAGGTGACTTTCTACACAACACTATGCAAAGAGCCATGGCAATCAAACCCAGTGATGCAAAGCAGAACTTTTCTCTTTTCCCTTGTTCTCTACAGTAAATAGTATTGGCCTCTATGTATTCATGGTATTGATCGTTTTTAATGATATGCACAGAAAAGTAATTCCCAAATGTTTAGGCTGTCACTGTGACTAATCTCCCCTGCCCCCCATCTGGATATCACACCTTGAGAAACAGCTGTGTCAATGATGCTTTCCATTAAAGTGTCCTGCCGATGTCAAGAGAAACACATTAATGGCTAAAGAAACCTTATAAATGGCCAGTGTGCCATTTTAATGCTAAATAAAAGCAATAATCAATAGCAGAGGTAGCTGCAGGATATAAATTTGCCTTGTTTTTTAAATAATTTCCTGCAGTCACGTAAGATGAAAGTGCTGACTTTAATTCTCCTCTTCCCAAACTTTTTTATAGTCTGCCTGTTTTATTTATTCACTTATTTATTTAGCAGAGCGCATGAGGCTCTTCTTACTTATGGAACATATTTAAAATAGTTCAATGATTTCAGTTATAAATAATAGTTATGGCTACAGGAGGAATTTGATATTAGTAATTAGTGAAAAAGTATTATACCACTGTGATAAAGTGTAATGATACTGGGGAAATTCACTTTCTGCTGAAGAATTTTTATTGAATGTTAAATCAGCATCATAACCTGTTTAACTGTGAGTTCAGTATTTACTATAGAAATAAAGTCTCTATCTTTTGAAAGGTGACCAGTGATTTTATTATAGGAAACTTCTTAATATATTTACTATGTGTATTGATCTACTCAAACTGCAGAGAATCTGTTTTAGTCTTCATTTTGAAAAGGAGACAAGCAGTGCTATAGTCATTATTTGCACATATCCACAGAAAAGATAACTGGGGGAAAAACCTGAGCCCTGGGGATATCAAAAATGAGGAGTCCATGTGAAAGCTCACTCTTAATTCAAATTCTGTCCCAGAAATACTCTTGAACACATGCATTCAGGTCAGTGGTGGAATTCAATTTTTTTTACTTCTGTGGGCGTGGCTTGGTGGGCATGGTGTGGCTTGGTGGGCATGGCAGGGGAAGGATACTGCAAAATCTCCATTCCCACCCCACTGTGGGGCCAGCCAGAGGTGGCATTTACCGGTTCTCCAAACTACTCAAAATTTCTGCTACAGGTTCACCGGAACCTGTTAGAACCTGCTGAATAGCACCCCTGAGTCAGGTGCACATTTTGTGACGAGCCTTATGAGCAAATCCTGATCACCTTGGAGCCCCAGGCATGACAACATAGCCAAGACTTTGGGGCTTTTGTATATACCAAAATAGAGTTAGTCTAATTTTGGAGAGAAGAATGGTCCATAGGTTAAGGCCCCATGCTGCGTAGTATATAACCCAGCCCATGTTTGGTAATATCTTTATTCCTACTGACAGCAAATCAGCAGGAGATGGAGATTGAGAAAGATTTGTAAACTTTGTCCAAAAATGAACTATATTCCTCTGCTTGAAGAAGAAGAGGAATTCATTTAGATCAGCTCTTTCACCTCAATCACTTTGGGAAACAATGCAGGTTGGGTGGGTAGGAGGCATTGCAATTCCCTTTCTAGTATTTTTAAGCATCAGAAAGAGCCAAGTTTAAATTCTGTAAGGGGTCATGGAAAGAAAATGCAATATTGTGCTAAGAGGTTGAGCTCTTCTTTCCAATACTTTGTCCAAGAAGTTATTACACACAACCTTTGAATCTAATGCCACATGGTCATAGAGGCTCTAAAGCACTGCCTTTCCGTATAATAACTTGTGTGACTTCTAATATTTTAAGCATTTTATTTATTTTATTGCTGTAATATAGAGAAAGTGAGCAAAAAAGGAGGAAGGGGAAAAGTCTACAAAATATAATTTACACATACACACAGGCAAGAACCAAAATTGAGCAAGAACAAAAAGACAAATAGAACATCCCGAGGAAATAAAGCCCACAGTTATGCATAGACATATATTGCAGTAGGTGTACTGTATAAAAGAAACTCAATGTTTAAACATCAAATTAAAGTTTGACTGCACAGAATCATAATGAGCAGGATTTCCATTATGCCAATAGATATCCAGTTCAGACTGAGAGTAAACATTTTTTTAAAAAAATTGATTTATATGCCGCCCTTCTCCGGAGACTCAGGGCGGCTTACAATGTGCTAAGCAATAGCCTTCATACTTTTGTATATTTATACAAAGTCAGCTTATTGCCCCCACAAACTGGGTCCTCAATTTACCTACCTTAGAAAGGATGGAAGGCTGAGTCAACCTTGAGCCTTGGTGAGATTCGAACCTGCAATAATTGCAGGCAGCTGGTATTAATAACAGGGTGCATTAGACCACTGTACTATCCAAGGCTCTTCATTTTTCTTCTGACCAGGATTTTAAGTATAGGGTAGTAATTTCTTTCCAACAGCACAAAATTATCTTTATAGCTGTACTCCAGGGTCCATAAATCCAACCTTCTTCAGAGATGCACATTTGCTAAGATGTTCAATGGAGGCCCATGTTTTATGTCCCACCATTAGTAGATGCTGCTTTTCCAGCAATGGCAAAGTTGTCAAATGGTCTTGATCAGTGATGGGATTCAAATGTTTTTACTACCGGTTCTGTGGGCATGGCTTGGTGGGTATGGTTTGGTGAGCATGGCAGGGGAAGGATACTGTAAAATCTCCATTCCCTCCAGGGGAAGGTTACTCCAAAATCCCCATTTCTTCCCGGTCAGCTGGGACTCAGGAGGCAGAGAATACATGGGGGAGGGGCCAGTGATGGGATTCAATATTTTTAACAACTGGTTCTGTGGGCGGGGCTTAGTTGGGGGTGTGTGGCTTGGTGGTCATGTGACTTAGTGGGCATGGCTATATGGCTGAAAAAAGTGATTTCTGACAGGTCCTTGCACTTTTGACTGGTCATCATTTATGCCCATTGCAGCACTTAATTAAATTAATTAAATAAAAATGACCTGCTGGAGCGGTCAGAGGTAGTCCGAGGCGGGCGTTCGGGCCAGCTGCAGGGCAAGGTGATACAACCGGGGTAGGTAGGCCGCTGCTGCCCAGGTGGGAGGCGGGCGCAGGCCTACAGGGCTGGCTGCAGGATGAAGCAATTGGATGGGGTAGGTCAGGGGTCTGCAACTTTAAACATTCAACCTTAAACACATGTAAATACTTAAACACAACCTTAAACCTGGGTGGGCATTGCCAACTCCATATCACTTACTCCCACCCAGGTTTTGTGGCTCCCGGTATTTTCTTTTAAACAGGTATCTCTGTGTGTCTCTTTCATCTCTCTCATCTCTTTCTTTCTCCACCCCTCTCTTTCTTTCTCCTTCATCTCTCTTTCTCTCCTTCATCTCTCTTTCTCCCCCCTCTTTCTCTCCATCTCTCTTTCTCCCCCCTTATCTCTCCTTCATCTCTCTTTCTCTCCATCTTTCTCCCCCCTTCTCTCCTTCTCTCTCTCTCCATCTCTCTTTCTCCCCCACTTTCTCTCCTTCATCTCTCTTTCTCTCCATCTCTTTCTCCCCCCTTTTTTCTCCATCTCTCTTTCTCCCCCTTTCTCTCCTTCATCTCTCTTTCTCTCCATCTCTTTCTCCCCCTCTTTCTCTCCATCTCTCTTTCTCCCACCCTCTTTCTGTCCTTCAACTCTCTTTCTTTCCATCTCTTTCTCCCCCTTTTCTCTCCTTCATCTCTCCTTCTCTCCATCTCTCTTTCTCCCCCCCTTTCTCCCCTTCATCTCTCTTTCTCCTCTCCCTCCTGGGTGGCATCAGCATTGGTGGCAGTGGCAGCAGCGCACCTACTGCACCATTGGGTTGCCCCTCAGCCTGAAGGCAGCACCTTAAGCCTGTGCCCCACTGCGCGTGCGCCCACCCGCTGTGCCTGCAACCATCTCTGGTTGCTCTTACTGAGTTTTGCAATGGGGCAAACAGTGCCTCTCCTCCTCCTGGAACCCATTACGATGCAGAGCATCGGTTGCAGCCTGGACAGCCAGTGTTCCGAGGCAGAGAAAAGTCATGCATCTCCCCCAGTGATTGGATGGGGTAGGGTAGGCTGGCACTGCATGGGTGGGAGGTGGCTGCAGGACAGTCCTGCTGGGTCGGCACTTGGATGGGGTAACCAGTAGCCACCAGCCACTGGCCACCCGATCCAAGCACCTCACTGGCCATCCGATCCAAGCGCCTTGCTGGCCACCTGATCCAAGTGCCTTGCTGGCCACCTGATCCAAGTGCCTCGCTGGCCACATGGCTGCTGACCACAGCCTACCCAAATCTGAGCACCTTGCTAGTGGCTGGTGGCTGCGTGGCCAGCGAGGCGCTTGGATGGGGTAGCCAGCAGCTCGCAGCTGCTGGGCACCCCATCCAAGCACCTCGCTAGCCACGTGGCCACCAGCCACTAGCAAGGTGCTCAGATTTGGGTAGGCCATGGCCAACAGCTGTGCGGGCGCAGGTTGACCACCTTTCCCAGCTCCACTTCCCCGAGGGCAGCACTCGGCTGTACTTGCCTGTTCTGTTGCTGGAGTAGTCGGGGGCAGTCCGAGGTGGACATTTGGGAACAGAGTGGGCAAAGTTAGGAAAGCAGGCTGGGCCACATGGTTGAGGAGCCAAAGAATAACTGCAGGCAAGCTGTGCAACACTGCAAGTGAGGCCAGTAAATAGTGTTGGGGAGGCGAGGGGTGGGGCGGGCAAGCCAGTAATTTATCAAATGATTCGGTGTGCTGCGAGGCCAATAAATTACAAAAAAACACCGAACCATTTGTTAAATTGCTGGCTCGCCTGCCCTCGCCCCGCCCCGCCCAGCACTATTTATTGGCAATAAATAGTGGTGGGGAGGGGTGGGCGAGCCAGCAATTTAACAAACAGTTTGTGTGCTGTGAGGGCTGAGACCAATAAATAGTGATGTGGAGGGGCGGGGCAAGGAGCGGGGCAAACCAGCAATTTAACAAACAGTTTGGCCGAACCGCTTAGAACGGGAAGAATCCCACCACTGGATGGGGCCAGTCAGAGGTGGTATTTACCGGTTCTCCAGAACTGGTCAGAACCTGCTGAGTACCACATCTGGTCTTGACCCCCAAGATTAATGCTGCCTCTCTATTAAAATTGTCATTCCATAGAATATTAGCTCTTTATAAGCATGGCAGCCCTGAAGTTAAGCTAATAGGAGAAGCAGGAAAACAAATTCAGTTACATTCAGAGACAAAGTGGCTCATATACAGTAGTGGCCAAAGTTGTGGAAACCTTTTGGGGAAAGTGTGTTTTCTAAAACTAGCTAATAACACCACATTTTTTGGAGTAGTACCATAAAATTATATATCAATGGAAAAATAATTTAATCAAGAATGTAATGCAATAACTTTTATGACAGATTTGCTATTAGAATAGCAGTTACAGTATAAAGAAGAAAAGTGAAACATGTAGAAAAAACGAGATATACAAAAATCATCACCATGTCAATTAATACTTAGTTGGGTAACCTTTAGCATGAATTACGGCCTTACATTCTGCAGCTGTTATAATGTGAAACCAAGATTGAATGATTGCTTCAATTAACTGGGTTTTATTGCTGGGTCGCTTCTGACTTACAGTACATGTTTCTTTAGTTGGCTCCATAGATTTTCAATTGGGTTAAGGTCTGGACTATTCCCAGGCCATTCCCGCAGTGGAGTATGATTATCTTGAACAAAAAAAGAGTGGTGTTATTAGCCATCAAACCTCAAAAATACACTTTTCCCAGAAGGTTTCCACAATTTTGGCCACTACTGTAACTCAACTAGACTTTGTGGTTAGTTTTTGTTTTAATGCAGATAGCATGGAATTGCTAGTTGATTTATTTATTTTTTTAATTGTTTTCTCTTACACCTATGCTTATATGCTGGCTGTATGCTGGTGAAAGCAAGGGGCTGAAAATCAACTTTGCTGATAATAAAGCATTTTCAGATTCTATGGAAGCAACACTTTCCCAGGAGATCTTGCTTGGGGTTTGAAAGGCTACCATCAGAGGAGAGGGCTAAGATTTGGGGACAAGCAAGTGCTTATTGGGGGGGGGGGAAGCACTTTTCTTACTTGAGGCTCTTCTCTTTGTTGAGACTGCATAGGACCCCTTCATTCACACTTAACACTCTTAAAAGACCAGCATTAAGAGAATGAAAATGTGCTGAAAATATATATTTCCTGGCTGTTTTCTTTATCTCCTGGGTGTGGAGATGAGATTTCCTTGATTTTTACTACAATTTCTTGATTTGATTTGATCTAATTTCATATGATTTGTATGGCTGCTTATTTCAACAAGAGACCCTGGGCAACCATGCAGACAGAATAAATAAATAAATAAATAAATAAATAAATAAATAAATAAATAAATAAATAATGCTATTTATCATATCGATATGTATTTATGTGGTCTTAATGCTTTAAAATCACCATCACTATTACCAGAAGAATTTTACTGAAAAGTCTGAATTCCCCCTCTCCCCTTTTGGATTCCCCTCTAGCCCCAAAGGCGAAGATGAGATGAGATTTTCATTGATTAAGTATCTTAAGGTGTTTTTTTTCTTAGCTTCAGAATCACTTGTGTGTTTGTTGCCTTGCATATTTCAATCATCACTCCAGAAACGTGTAGTCTCCCAAGCTTTCTTTGCTTCCAAGGGAAGAGTTCATAAGGAAACTCCCAGTGGTGGGATTCAACTGGTGTAACAACTAGTTCACTGAGTGCGCGCTTCATGCGCTGCACGCACTGCACGTGCTCAGTGCTTTAGAAAAAACCATTACAAGCAGTGTTAAAAGCACTAAAAACAGCTGAGGCACAGCAATCTGCTCTGCCACGCCAATCAGCTGGGCTTCAAACAAACAAAATAAAGGTAGGTATAGCGCAGGGACAGTTCGCTCTCAGCTGATCGTCAGAGCAACCGGCTCACCCGAACCGGACCAAATAGGCTGAATCCCACCCCTGGTCAAACTCCGCTATTGAATAATTTTGCAGAACAAAAAGTAGAGGAAGCTTGGAAGGCTTCAAAGTGTTGGTGGTGGTGGTGGGTGTTGGTGGTGATGATGATATGGTGGTTGGAGATGAAAGTCAAGTCGAGGTGGTATTTTCATCTGAGACCACCAGGAAATCCCAGCATCATAGATCAGGGAGAAGGAAAATAGTAACAGTGAACAATTTGATACTATTCTCTACAATGGAGAACAAAGCAAGACTTTATCAAATGTCCTTGAAACATATTACTCGAGAGTTTGGACTTTAAGTGCCCATCTATATATCTACTCCAATTAATTAGGGTTCATTTTACTTATGCATACTGTATATAAACCTGAATGAACTCAAGGATTCTGACCAGGATAACTGTGTTAAAAAGGGAGAAAAAACTAATTAGAAGCTTAGTTGTCTTGTAATGACAAGGCAGTCTTAAAATCATCAATAAAATAATTAAATGGATAAATTCTCTAAGATTGAAGTAAGAAGAAAGAAACCTCTAGGACTGGGGAAGAAAACCATTGACAGAATGAAAGACAAATTCCAGTACAATATTAATCGGCCCCACATCCATTAGAAGAGAGGTAGCATATTCCAAAGCATGCCAAAAATGATGGTGGGGAACCCTGCCTTTTCCAATCAACCTGATCTTTTAAAGGAGAAAAATAGTTTTATCTGTTACCACCCTGTGATTCACTGCCAACTGGAGAAATTCCATATGGGAGCTTTGTAAGCATAATTTGCCCACTAGCTGTCAGATCAGGTTTTCTAAAATCAGTGAAGCATTAAACAACAAAAGGTTTACAATTTAATCTCGCCAAGCTCACAACACTGAGGGGAAACCTTCACCAGTCACTCCTCTTATGAGAAAGATAGATCAGCAGTGCAGAGTATTTCTAAGCATCACTTTGTATGTTCTGTTCCCCATAGGGTGACATGTGCTGAAGCCACATTTTAAATGCAAAGCGTTCCTAGCAGAATCACAAAAAACACTTTTTAAATTTAAAAAAAGTACTCAGCTTGATGTGTGCCAACCTTCTCCCTAATCAACAGGTTCTTTCACAAATAAAATGAAAAATCTCAACAATAAGTGACTTGGCAGAAGTAATGAAAGATTAAGCTCAATATTCCTTGCACTTTGCCATTCAGAAGCTGCTGGTGACAATTCTGCAAAAAGGACCCTGGCTCTCCATGTATGTTCTACTGGATCCTGACCTTTAAGTTTTGACCAAGGCAGCCTATCATCTGAGCAGCTAAAATCCTTTCATAAGAAAATTATATCTTTGGAAACTAAAAGTTTTTTGCATCTGAAAATTGAAATATATACCCTTAATGTAATATATAGAGCGAATAGGATGGTGGTCTAGTGGTGAATATGCTCGTCTCCCACTCGGAAGGTTAATCCTAGATAGCAACAAATATTTTTTTCTCTTAGGGCACAAAAAGGAGGGCACAAAACTAGGAGCCTGTAGTACAGTGGTTTAAAGCACCCTGTTATTAACATCTATTAACATCTGCTGCTTGCAATTACTGCAAGTTCGAATCCCACCAGGCTCAAGGTTGACTCAGCCTTCCATCCTTTCTAAGGTGGGTAAAATGAGGACCCAGATTGTGGGGGCAATAAGCTGACTTTGTATAAATATACAAAAGTATGAAGGCTATTGCTTAACGCACTGTAAGCCGCCCTGAGTCTCCGGAGAAGGGCGGCATATAAATCAAATTTTAAAAAAAATCTGCTATGAACTCTGCGTAGCATCAGGAAGGGCATCTGGCCAGTAAATGCTCATCTCCATCCAGTTGTTCTGACTTTACCACGAATTAAGGGATCATAGGCTTGTAAAAAGCGAGTTATTTTTAATGTCATAGATAAATACATAAATAGAGATGATAGAGACATAGATAGATAGAGATATAGATTAGATTTAGATAGATACAGATATGTGTATACAGTATATTGCATATATAAATACATATACATATATACATAGCAGTGGTGGGTTTCAACCGGTGTTACCACTGGTTCACTTCGCACATGCACTTTGTGCGCGATCGCCATGCACGTGCTCACTTTGCTCGCATGCGCGCCAAACTTGCGCTCTGCGCAAGCACATTAGATTTCTGCCCAGCTGAGGTGCAGCAATCCACTCTGCCGCGCCTATCAGCTGGTCTAAAAAATGACAAATAAAGGTAGGTATAACGCGGGGGCGGGTGGGAGGGGCCAGCTCACAGTCATAGAGAACCAGTTCGCTGACGTCACATCATCAGCACTACCGGCTCGCCTAAACTGGGCTGAACTGGGAGCAACCCACCACTGATACATAGGTAATCCTCGACTCACACACATTCATTTAGTGATTGTTCAAAGTTACAACACCACTGAAAAAAAATGACTTATGATTGTTTTTCATATTTATGACTGTTGCATCACCCCCGCCCCCCGGTCATATGATCAAAATTTGGCTGCTTGGCAACTGGCATGTGTTTATAATGATTGCAGTGTCCTCGGGTCCTGTGATCATCTTTTGTGACTTTCTGACAAGAAAACTTAATGGGGAAACCAGATTCTCTTAACAACCTTGTTACTATTTTAACAACTTCAGCGATTCACTTAAAAAGTGTGGGAAGAAAGATTGTAAATTGGGACAAAATGCAACAACCAACTTGCTCAGCAATAGGAATGTTGGGCTGCTAAATTGAGGAGGATTACCTGTTTATATGACATTGAAGATGTTTCAATACAATAAAAAGCTTCTATATCAACCATTTATTGGCCACAAGATGAAGGTGATCATTTGGTCTTCAATGGCACTTACAATACTGGGTAAACTTGGGTAAACACTAGAATTGGAAATGCGTTTGTCAGATTCAAAAGGGAGGATAAAAGGAAGGAATGAAAAGGGAATTATCTGAACAGTGTAGGTGCATCACCACTATCTTTTATTAAAAGAACACATGTATATTCTATCCTCTGCAACACTGACAATACTCAGAATGACAGTTGTGTTTGATTTGAAAGTATGTCAATCAAAGCTATAGAAAGAAGAATGGATGAGACAGATAGACGTGTTTTGAAAATGGAGAATGCTTTGCTACATTATTTATATGTTTTAACAGATGATAATATGATACGGAACTGGACTGTTCCTTTTCCTGGAGCTATCTACACTTTTCTTTGATCTTAAAGCAAAAGCCAAAATATTGAGCCTCCAGTTACTCAAGGGAATCTACAAACATTTCAGAAATGTCCCTAGATTAAATAAATTAATCTTCAGTACTCTGCTTCCCTTCATACTCATTTCTTCATCAGACTATTTAGCTAATCATTCTCTTCATTCCCAGCTAGAATAAGTCAGGCCATAATGTTTTGGTATGATCAAAATTATTGCTTAAGATCCCTGAAACAGTGGTGGGTTGCCCCTGGTTCAGACCGGTTCTATAGAACTGGTAGTAAAACCGGTGGGAGGTTCTGCCCTCTGACCCTGACGTCATCAGAAGCAATCTGCACATGTGCAGAAGGTTCTGTGCATGCGCAGTAGCAAGGCATGTGCACGAGCGAAGCGAGCGTGCGTGATCCCGTTGCAAACCGGTAGTAAAGATAAGTAGAACCCTCCCCTGCCCTGAAAGATATCAATTTGTAACTGAGTGCAAATTGGAATTTTATGTGCTTCAGATTTTTAGAGGCAGTTCTTGGTAGTTTAATGCATTATAATACTCAGTTACCTGTGACTTTTTCAACAAATCTTATATACAGTGGTAGGCTGCTGCCGGTTTGGACCGGTTCAGGCAAACCGGTAGTTCTGACCAGCACCTGGGCCCATTCACCCCACCCTGGCATTATCATGTCCTCTCTGATCACCAGTTTCTTGATGTGCGCACATGCGCAGAAGTCGCATGCATGAGCAAAGTGAGCGTGCATGCGCATGCGCTCACATTTTTGGTTCCGGGTGAACCAGTTGTCACAGTACGTGACGCCCACCTCTGCTTATGTAGACTATTCTAAAAATCCAGAATAATACTACATAGATTCTTACTTTATAGCGAGGAAAGAACCTTCATGTCTATTGCTGGAATGAGCTGTGCTTTGGGGAATGTGCACTCCTGTATGATCAGGCCATAATCAAGGGATCTGATTAAATATAATAAATTTCACTGGAGAAGAACATGACAACTAATTGCAGAATTCTTCCAAGTAAATCTAAAGGACATTCCAGCTAAGACAATGACAACATCATAATGAAAGATGAATCCCAATGATGGGAGGAACCCAGTCTGAAGAAGAGCAAAGCTCAAGGACGAGTAACATTGATGTTCCCAAAGGCAAAGGAAAATTCAGTGCTGCAATGATGAATCTGTTATGTGGAATATCACTTCCATGAACCAAACAAACTTTATGTTGTCCAAGCAGAAATATCAAGCCAAAAACTGCCATTGGGAAATGGAAAACTGAAATGGACAAGAATGGGCCAGTTCATCTCAGAGGACATTAGATCTCCTGCAGACAAAAAACAAACAAAAAAAAGAACATATGAAGTAGTCATCAATATTAACCAAAGTGAACTTCAGTATTCAAAAACAACCCCAAATATGATAACATTATCTTGATTTGAGTTCAAGCAAGCAAATCAAATTAGAATGATCCAAGTGTATGGTCAAATCACAGATGCAAATTTGAATAATTCTGTGATGACTTACAGCACCTTATCAATACCACAGGTATTGGTAAAAAAAGAACATCTTGCTCACTATATATATAACTGGAATGCTGAAATAAAAAGTAAAATAGCATTTGCAATAATAGAAAAATGTGCTGTTTTCAAAGAAAGCAGGAGATAAACTAATAAAGTTTTCCACAAGAAAACGATTGCCTTTTTCTGGAAACTTAAAGACAACTCTACACATGGATGGACAGTCCCAGAATCATGTTTACCATATATTCTGCAGGCAAAAATGGAGATTGATTTTTCCTTCACTTTTATTATTTTGTTTTGCTTGTTGGGTTTTTTTTTTTTAGGCAAGGAAAATAAATGTGAAGATGGGGTATATGTAATGGAAAAGTAAGAATTAGGCAGACTTAAATTAAAATTGAGTTCTGAGTTTTAGAAAGCTGTACTTCATAGCCCAAATCACAGTCATTGGGTCATACAATATGTCATCTAAAAGCCCTGTTGATTTAAAAGGTTGAAGACGAGAACCTCAAACCAGAGTCACTGACCAAGAGGGTTTAATAAAAAAGCAATTTCCAGGGCAGGAGTTTGATTTGAACTTAGGAGATTGCCTTATAGCAAGTCAGGCAATCAATTCATCTAATTCAGTATTGTCTAGTAGTGTTGTGCAAAGCATTTGAAAGACGTATTAGTGCAAATGAAGCACATCTCTTCAGTGTTAAAAGAGTCATGCCCTTTTGCCAGGTTTGCTCAGCTACTTCAAAAGCTGTCCCTGATTGTCTGCATCTCCCCTGGATGTACAGATAACGTTTCCTCTGGGATCGTCAACAAACTGAATTAGCAGAGACAACTTTCGAGGCATGAGCCTTGGAAATGATGTAGCTGCTTTAACCTTTCAAGCACAGGTACTTTGTTCATGTTAGCAGGCTTCGCAAAGTACTTCGCTCAGATGATTCACAATACAGTTCTACTACTTACATTTGCGATAAGACAAATTTCTGTGAGCTATTGGCCTTCAGTTAGTGGCCTTTTCCAAGACTTAAAAAGATAAAGGTAAAGGTTCCCCTTACACATATGTGCTAGTCGTTCCCGACTCTAGAGGGTGGTGCTCCATTTCAAAGCCAAAGAGCCAGTGTTGTCTGAAGACATCTCCGTGGTCATATGGCTGGCATGACTAAATGCCAAAAGTGCATGGAACACTGTTACCTTCCTACCAAAGGTGGTCCCTATTTTTCTACTTGCATTTTTACTTGCTTTCAAACTGCTAGGTTGGCAGAAGCTGGGACAAGCAATGGGAGCTCACCCCATTACACGGCACTAGGGATTCGAACAGTTGAACTGCCGACCTTTCGATCAACAAGCTCAGCATCTTAGCCACTGAACCACCACGTTCTTAGTCATTTTCACATTTGTGACTTACAGTATTACCCAGTCTTTGTTGTACTCTGTATTGAAGATAGGCTTTATGTTGCCTCAACATTGGTTGGGTGTTATTACAAGTCATGGAGAGAAATGGCTGTTGACCATTGAGTCATTAAAGATATACAAGAAGTCTTCTTAGCTGCATTGCAAGAGGAGATGGACTGGAAGAATGTCCAAAGACCACAGTGATTCAAGATAATGTCAATCCTCATTTTATGAGTGGCAAAGTAATTGTCTGTTTTCATAAAAAACGACCTCAGCCTGGTGCTGGAGGTATAAATTAGCATGTTGGCGCTTCAGATTTGGTTAAAACAAAGAAAGAACAGAACTTTAATTGAAGGAGTTTCAGTAAGAAAAGAATGATAGAAGAATAATGTTCATTCACCTCCCATCTTCCATAATTTTCTATTGAAAATCACCATAATTTGAAGTTGGGTTTCCTCTAATGCGTCTTTCCCTTTTCCCTTTTTTATGGGTGGATCATGGCCCTTTCCCTTTAGGTTGATAATCATCCCCTTGGCTCATAAGGGGAGGTAGAGATTTCTTGCAAAAGAAGAGCTGATTTGATTTCCCTTTATCCTCCTCAGTAATTTACATAAAGTTTAGCCCAATATGCTTTCACTTTTGTTGCTAACCAGATCTAGGCTTCTCAGTGAATCAACCTAGGTAGGACTCCTTTTTGACAAGTATGCTTATGATGTAAGCATTCTATTCCTCATTACTAGTCTTTTTTTCTCTGTCCTCCTCTCATTTTTTTCCCCAACAAAGTCTAGCACCCTACTTATGTCTGCTACCAGACTTAGACCAATGACAGGAGGAGTGAGGGAGATTAACAGATCAAATGATCTATAGCCAACACTACATTGGCTATAGATCAACACTACAACACTGCAGTATCAAAACAACATCTAGATTTTTAATTTTAATTTCTACGGTAATTATTTATATATAAAGCTAACCTTTTGAGCTGCACTAATAAAAGTAAACCTTTTTATTTTTGTTTGAATTTGGTTTTAGACTTCTAGCCCTCTTCAATACTTTGAGTGAAGAAAGGTGTTCTGTCCCCATTCCACACATGCACACCAGCAGTCATCCGAGAGTTAAAACACACCAACAGACAAGGATTTCCTCTGATAATGGAATTGGCAGCAACCTAGTGGCTGCCTGCCAAAAGTGTTTACTTATGAAGGGAGGTTTTCACTCCTCTTTCGTAACATCAAAATAAGTCCACAACAGTTTCAGAGTAATCAAGTCCAGTCCAAGAATCAATTCCAGCAGAGCATATAGCAAGAGTCCAGCAATGCAGAATGGCGTGGTAGCTTTCAGCTTTGTTTGTCACAAGGCCTGACTGGCCACCACACCCCTTTTATACCCTGTGGGGTGTGGTCCAGTGACTCAGATTAATCCCTGGCATGCCTCCTCCTTTGTTGCGCTTATCTCTGCACCGCTGTTGGGGGTCCAGCCAAGACTCATCCCTGTGACTGTCCAGCTGCGGCTGCTCGGAAGTGCCTGGCTCCTGGCCTATCTCTTGGCCTTCGGAGGACACCAGAGGCATTGCCAGAGAGGAGGGTCCTGGAGAGGGAGGCCTTGCCAACTCCTCTCCTTCCCTTTTGGAGTCTTCTCCCTCCGATAAGACAGGCCAGAGCCACAACAAAAGGTAGGACACAAAGGGGAAATAATGAATAAATATTTTTTGCTTTATACTAAAAATAGGGTAGTTTTCCGAGAAGTGCATCTATCCCTTTTGAAAATCAGAGAATATTACCGTTTCTGTATGTTGTAATACGTTCATTTTCAATAATTTTGTGCATCTGGATTTTGGATTGTTTCAGACTGTAGCATTGCTCTTCAACTTCCATGCTTTCCGGATAAAAAGCAGAAAAGCAGTAACTTCATTAAAAAAAATCATTATTTTTGCTTTTTACTACTGACCCTCTTATATAGCAAATATAGCAAAGTAACATCCTAAATTAGTTGTTCTGGTAAATACTTATTTAGATACGCACAGTGAGATCAAGCATGGCCTGGAGGTGACCCAGTTCTTCTAGATAATGTAAATCCCAAAAGCAGTTTCTTGCTTTCTTGGCCTAATTTGGTTTGGCTCATGCCCTCATCACATTTAAATTCAGAAAACAAAACAAAACAAAAAAAGTTAAGTGCCATCAAGTTGGCTTAGATCTTAGTGATTCTATGGACAAATCCACATGAATGAACACTTGCCATCTCCACCTTTCCAATGTCATATTTTATGTTTTTTAAAGACATGTGTGTTTGTGTACATGCAGAGAAAGACATCTTCCTTTTCCTTTCTTTTAGCTTTGCCAAGCATATTAACTTTTCTTAGTCAAGAGGCACTTTTCAGAGTCAAAGAATTTCTGCTTGAAGATCATTGCTTCAAGGGCTGACAAATTGGTTCTTCTTGTAGTCTATGGATTATTTGTTAGTAATCATCTCCAGATCCATAATTTGATGGCATATATCTTCTCTCTCTCACTCATTCTTAGTGTCCACCTTTCAGAGCTGTGTTCTTTCAATATTCTTATTTTGTTGCTGACATGTCTTTACCCTTCCTCTTTTCTAAATTTGTCGCTCCCTTCCTGCTTCAGTCTAATCATCTCTTTACTTCCATAAAGTCATCTTCAGCTCTTCCTGAGTTCAAGAAAATAAAGGTGCTTACCAGTTTCACTTCTCTGATAACTGCACACGTATGAAGATTTCAGATTGATATTTTCTTTGATTTCTTAAATTTAATATTAACTGGGAATACTTATGTTCCACTTTTTTTTTTTGCTTTCATAAGAACATGCAGGCTTGATAACATCAAATCCAATACAAAGCTGAACATCCAACAATTGAAAGGAGCTGTGCCTGACAGGGTAGCATGGAGAGCACTTGCCTATAAAGTCGTTAAGAGTCGGACACAACAAATGGTTAAAACCACAACAGTTATTTTAAGTCTTCTTGACTTTTTGAATAGCTAGATCTTTCCAGACTATAGCAACCTGTCATATAAACATGTCTGAGCACTCGAAGTCCACTACAAGCAAAATCATAGTATCTGTTGAAAAGGCAGAAAGAAACACCCAACACTTATATCCTGAGAACAGACAAATATAAAACCTTTGATTTCTTTCCTCTACAAAGGACAAAGCAGCTTTGTCTACAATAGCCTAATCTGACCAAATTGCAACTGAGTCTCTTCTGCTGAGTAAGCCTATTCTTGAATAAGAGATTAAGTGTCAGGAGAGTCAAGATTTATTGGCCAGCTCTAGTGTGAAGCCTGACACTTTCAACTAATGAAATGATGTTATTTGCATATCTATAGTTAGTATTTTGACCTCCACTTTTGATTTCAGCTGTCATCTTGAATCCCATCACTGTAATAAATACATTGTCTGTGTAAACATGCATGCTTTTCCATATCTTTTTTAAATTTTGAAGACTTCTTAAAATTAAGTTCTTATAGCTGCTTTTTGTTAAGTGTAAAAATTCCTCAGATGAATAATCTCTTGTTATGGTAGTTTTACATTAACCATAATATGTTCCACAGTCTGGCATGATCTACACAAAGGTCTTGCTATGAATGAAGGAAGAATAAGGCACCTCCTATATCCAATTTTTGATCCATGCTAAGTTATTAAGTTAGTCTTGTGTTTTGCTATATTTATTTCAGCAGTGGTATTCAGCAGGTTCTGACCAGTCCTGGAGAACCAGTAGCAGAAATTTTGAGTAGTTCGGAGAACAGGTAAATACCACCTCTGACTGGCCCCGCCCCCATCTATTCTCTGCCTCCTGAGTCCCAGCTGATAAGGAGGAAATGGGGATTTTGCAGTATCTCTCCCCTGGAGTGGGGTGGGAATGGAGATTTTACAATATCCTTCCCCTGCCATGCCCACCAATCCACACAAGCAATGCCATGCCCACCAAGGCCCGCCCACAGAACCGGTAGTAAATTTTTTTGAATCCCACCACTGATTTATTTATTTGATTTCTATAGTCATCCATCTCAACAAGTGACTCTGGATGTCATTCATCATAAAAACAAGTAAGAACAATGAAAACAATACAGAATACATATATTTGGTCACTGGGTAAAACTACTGCCATGAATGTTAATATAGCCAAAAAATGGCGACCTTAAAAACATACTTTTAACATTGATTTCTGAGCTATGTTGTTTGGAATCATAAATAAACAAACCAACAAATAAATATATTATGTTAACTACCTGAGCTCCTACACTTCTACCTTTCTGAAACCTGCCTGTTCATTTATCTTTCTAAGTATAACTTTATTCTCCCAGATAAGATCTTAACCATCACTGTTCTTGCATGAGGAATCAATGCAATGGGCTTGTCCTCTATTAACATGGCTAGTGTGCATCGGTGATTATTTTCCCCTAATAAATATTATTTGTGTCATGTCCAACAATTCTAAACGAATGAATGAATCAATCAATCAATGAATATCAGCGTTCCAGTATATTCATTCTGATTGGACTTAGATTTGAGAAGTGGATTGGGTAAATTCCTGCAACAATTTATAGGTTGTATTGAACACTACCCAATATTACAATAACTGTCAATTCCTTCATAGTGAAGAATATAACTAACTTCAAATATAGTACAAGTCAAAGATTGAAAATAAAAATATTTTTATAATCTGGTAGAGTTTAAATAATACAATAAATCGTGTTCTTTTGTTTGTCATTTTTTTTCAATCTTCCAGACATTTTCTGATGACGAGTACAACATGTGTAGCTGTGAGCCTTATGGATTATATCTGTTTACTTTGCTTTTTTTCCCTTCCTCTTTCTTTTTCTTCTTCTTCTTTACTTAACATCAATATGGAGAAAACAGACGTATTATAGACTGGAGGGCAAGGGGAACGAAGCATTTAATATTCACTCAGGCATCTTGCTCTGAGGACAACTTACAAGCTCATAACTATTTTATCAGGTTTCATTTTATGAGTTCTCTGGGTGTCATCTAGCACTTTTGCGAGCTTTATGGTTGGGAGAGGGAGGGATTATAGGCAACAGCAGCAAGAAAACCAACAGAGGTCTTTGATTTGATTCCAAAAAAATTCTCTCCGCAGCATTCTTAATTCAAGCAACTGGCTATTGAGCATATCTCATTTAGCAGGTTAGGTAGACCAGCCTAACCTGTATCTAAATAAAAATCTACACTCTCATCACAGCCAATATTTTATGACCTAAGCTGCTTAGTTTTCATTGACACCAGAATAAAGAAGTTATGATTAGAGTGCAATGAAAATAAAGATTGGAAGTAATTCATTATGTTTAATCACTTGGAAACAAAGCCTTTTATGATCTATACTCAAGCCATGTTTTTGTCTTCCTGTATTGATATTATGCACATACAATGAAGTGAAATGGAGATCGATATTCATACAAATGGGGAACGGTAATAAAAATTACTGAAATAGAAAGAGTTATTCTGTCCCTGCTGAAATAAATCTCTAGAATCTGCCTTTTAGTGCAAGGTTAGCTGTTTTGGATGTAACCATAGATGGCTGTATTAATCCTTTGCAGGGATGTTGCTAGCAATGATTAAAAATATATTTGATTATGATACGAATAAACATAAGAACACAATGGTTCATTGAAAGTTGAGTAGGTCAGAAGAAACAGCATATTTATCAAAGCAGAAGATCAAGGGACTAATAAAGTTTTATTTAAGCATTCAGTATTTATGGATATTGAACACATGAAGAGGCCACCAGGAACTTTGCCTGTACTTGCTATGTCTTCCTGTTTGTCTGTCTGAGGGATCCCAAGGCAGGTGCAGTCTAAGGAGGTGATATGGTCAGTACCTATACCAGTGATGGCTAAGCTTTTTGCCGTCACATGCCAAAAGTGTGGGGAGTGTGGGGGGTCATGGGTGCATGTGCCCACATCCATAATTCAATGCGCCCTGCCCTCCCGCGCATGCACACGTGACCCCCCCACACTTCCCCCTGCTTTTGGCACACGATGGCACGGTGGGCACAGTAGCCTGTTTCCCCCCCTCCCCAGGCTCCAGAGGCTTTCTAGGAGCCTGGGGAGGGCAAAAACAGCCTTCCCCATCCCCCCCAGAGGCCTTCCTGTGGCCGGAAACAGCCAGTTTCCCAACTTCCGGTGGGACCGGAAGGCCTGAAAATCAGTTGGCTGGTGCATGCATGTGCCCTGGAGCTGAGCTAGGGCAACACTCGCATGCCCACCAATATGGTTCCACGTGCCACCTGTGGCACCCATGCCATAGGTTCGCCATCTTGGACCTATACCATCAAACTAGGAAGCTACCCCACAGATACTGAACAAACAACTAAACTATGATGTATCCAATTTGGGATTACCATTCCTAACTATTGTTGCATTTGCTAACTAGAAATGTGGGAGTTCTAATCCTAACATACCGAGGGAAACCTTCTATAGCCATTCCATGAAACTGGAATGTCTGACATGCTGATCCTTACATGCATTCAGGACAAATTTATAGCAAGGTGTGTCTTACTCTGTCCATGATACTAAGGTATAGCAGGGTAGGCAACACTGTGACTCTGGGCACTTGGGTGTCCACCAAGCTATTAGATTGATTTTATTTTATTTATTTTATTTTATTTTATTATTTTATTTTATTTTATTTTATTTTATTTTATTTTATTTTATTTT
>WNWU01000004.1:50962955-51091204 GCA_012654045.1 Ptyas mucosa
TTATTTTATTTTATTTTATTTTATTTTATTTTATTTTATTTTATTTTGCATTTTGCATTTTGCATTTTGCATTTTGCAAAACAAAATACCAGCCTCTACAGTCATATCTGGGCCTTACAAAGATCTTACAGGATGGGAGAAATCATACAGAATACAGAATAATAGAATTGGAAGAGACTTTGGAGGTTTTCTAGACCAATCCCTTGCTCAGACAGGAGACCCTATAGCATTCCAGACAAGTGGCTGTCCAGTCTCTTCTTAAAAGCCTCCAGTGATGAAGCAACCACAACTTCTAAAGGTAAACTGTTCCACTGCTTAATTGTTCTGTTAGTGATTAATGTTCGTTGTTCTCACTCATCCTAAGAGGCTGTTTGAAATTTTGGTAAATTGTGTTTTGTCACTGGCAAGGTCAATGTTTTCTTCATGTGTGAACTTTAACTCCTAGCATTCCCCAGCCAATGTGGTCATTACTGAGAACTTGAGGAATTTAAGTCCATACATTTGGAAGGTCCACTATGGTTCCTTGACAGCTCTTTCTAGGAGAAGGTTCCTGATTTATTGGTGCATGTACTCTATGCTTTGAAATTCCAAGTGAAAGCCTGAAGTTGTCTATTTATCCCAGAAGAAAGGTCCCTCAGTTGGGCACAAGAGTAAATGTAAATAAATCAGATTGAGCAAATAAATGTTTGCTCAAACTGTGCTAAAAAAAAAGTGTCAGGGAAATATGTAAGCCTTTTTAAAGGACTGTCAAAGATATTTGCCATGAACCAGGTGTAGCTAAAGTGTCCTGTATGTTGTACACATTAATAATGGCAAAAACAACATTTTTCTGTCCTTCACAATAAATTACCCAGATCTCTTGAGCTTCTTGCCTTCATAAAGGCATCAACAGGATGACAATAGGCTAGACAGCTGTGAGGGAGCTAATGCCTGAAAGCTTGCTATGGTGATTTACAGTTTTTAAAAAAATGAGGAATATAGTGGCAGATTCTTTACTTCTTGCAAGAAAACTACCCTGCATTTGGGAGGAAAACATGCAAACATCAAGAAGTAGAGATAATTATTGTAAAATGCTTCAGCTGAATTTACCCACAGTCCTCTCACCAGCTTTCTAGCAAGCAGTCCTCTGTGGTTCAGACAGCACTATTTCTGGAATTTATCATCCAATCCTGCTGTTCTATACTAAATCCAAGATTAGTAATTTGGGACATTGCTGAGTGACTGGGACAAAATATGGAATCATTTTACCAAGCAGCAAAACAAAGAAGCAAACATGAAAAAAAGAAGAGGAAGAAGAAAAAAAACTTATGATAAATAACTAGGATCTCTCAACGTGTATCTTCTAATGAGAATCAAGGGAGATTCACATAAATCAGTTTTGAGGATTATTTTTGGCATCAGAGGAAATGAGATATAGGTAGTTTCATTTGTAACCTTTGCCAAAATGCCCTTGGTATGGGGTGAAAAGTAAATCTCAATAAATAGACTTTGGGTGGATTTAGACAATTGGGAATTGTACAATAGCTGCTTCAAAAGCCTGTGTTTTCAGACCATGAAATTAAGCTTAGAATTGAATGCAGCTGCTCAGATATCAAGGGAAAAAGAAAGAGAGAGGTAAACCACATAGTTGAAGATAGAGGAATGATATCCAACATAGTACATTTTAAAAACCTGGGACTGAATTATCTTGTGCACTGTGAAGAACATTATACATGTTGTTTGAACTGTTAAAACTGAGAAAATAGGAATTAAACTTGACAACTGTGGCATTTCAGTTAAGATGGAGTTGTGATTCTTAAGATCATGATCCTGCGGACCACTTGAATGTTAATAATCATGTAATTAAACAATCATCACATAAACAACAATAGTTGCTTATTAACAACAAGGTCATTTAGGCTTATTTAAATGATTTTAAAATTCCTGTTTCAATAGTCCTATTCTAGCATGGTTAAATCTTAATCAAACCAGTAAAACCGAAATAACCATAGTCAATAAGATTGTGAAAGATCGGTATATGGGCAATCATAGCAATTTATATAGGTAATTGGTGATTGATATGAGAGACAATGTTTTTTCTTCTTTTCTTTGCAACTGGAACATACATATAGTTTGTATTAAAATCAGATGAGCAATAGCTGAACAGAACTGTTCTTAAATATATTGAAACCAAAGATACTGCTTTTCTTTCTTTAAAAGAGCCGCGGTGGCTCAGTAGTTAGAATGCAGTACTGCAGGCTACTTCTGTTGCCTGCCGGCCAGTGGTGGGATTCAGCCAGTTCGCGCCACTTCGGGAGAACCGGTTGTTAACTTGCTGAGTAGTTTGGCAAACTGGTTGTTGGAAGAAATCATTAGGGCAGAGAACCGGTTGTTAAATTACTTGAATCCCACCACTGCTGCCAGCTGCCTGGAATTTAGCAGTTCAAATCTCACCAGGCTCAGGGCTGACTCAGCCTTCCATCCTTCTGAGGTCAGTAAAATGAGGACCCAGATCGTTCGGGGCAATATGCTGACTCTGTAAACTGCTTAGAGAGGGCGATAAAGCACTATGAAGTGGTATATAAGTCTAATTGTTATTGCTATTGCTTTCCTTGGACTTATTTCTGTATTTGTACTTTCTATATTTTTATTAATACTTGTTTCTATCAGTGGTGAAATGTAAAATTTGTTACTACTGCTTCTGTGGGTGTGGCTTGGTGGGGTGGGTGTAATGTGACTGGGTGGATGTGGCTCTTTGGCCAAAGAGGTTGTTAAAAATGTTTTTAAAAGCCTCTGACGATCCCAGCTGAGTTGCCTGATTGTCAGAGGCTTTTTTTACTTTTAAAAGCCTCTGATGTTCCCAGCTGAGTTGCTTGATCATCAGAGGCTTTTTTTTCCTTTTAAACTGAACCACCTGCCGCCATCGCTACCGGATCAGGCGATTCCATCCGAACCAGGAGCATTTCACCCCTGGTTTCTATGTATTATAAGCTAGTGCGGAAATGCTGTTATTCCTGACACACAAGATTGGGAGTGTAATGTATTAGATTGACATGTTCATCTTCCTAAAACCTTACTGGTTTAATTGCTACTAATCGATTTGCAACTTTGCAAAAAAAAAAAAAATCAGCAGTTCCTGATATCTTCTTTTTATAGAACTGTCATACCCCCGTTGGAGCCTGAATCTGTGGAGGAGGATGAGCCGGAGCTGGAGCCGAAGGAGATCAAGGGGGCAGCTTTGTTGGCTTCAGAGGAATGTGAGGAGGAGCAGGCTGAGTCAGCCCAGGGCCCCTCAGGATTGGGACAGCTTGTTAGCAGGGAGGAAAGGGGTCAGGATGACCAAGAGAGTTAAGCATTGGACACGAGGAGCGATGGAGCTCAGGTGATGAGCAAGGACTGCCTCCTCTGATCCCCGAGCATGGAGAGTGGAGAGAAAGCAGGAACAGCGTAGGCCAACCCGACGACTCAGGAGGAGAACATCTCACCCCTCTTCGCAAGGCACACCTGGGGACTGAGATTTAAGAAAACACTGTGGGAAGGGGCATTTGTTAGGAACAAATGCTGAATTGGTAGAGTTTGGTGTGCCGGTACAGACATTTAGAGTTTGCAGGACTGCTTGCTTCTTCCTTTATTCCTGTTCCTTTATTTTGCTGGACTGGGTGCAGCCAGATGCTTGTGTGTGTGTGTGTGTGTGTGTGTGTGTGTGTGTGTGTGTGTGCACGTATACACAAACACGCTTTGCTCTGGAATTTGCCAAGAACATGAGAGTGTTAGTGGGGAAATTTGGAGCACTAAAGGGGTGTTTGAACTCTCAGCTGGCTGTGTGACCTTCATGCCTTGTCCTGGGTCATCACAAGATCACTACAATATCCATGAAAGTTTCTCAGAGTTAACACATAGTTAAGGATCAGCAATATCATATCTATGGCATTCATATTTCCTTAGATAGCATCTGCGGGTAGATAGGTATAAATAGTCCTCACCATATGACCACTACTAAACCCAAAATTTATGTCACTAAGCAAAACAGTTGTTGCGAGTTTTGCCCATGTTATGACTTTTCATGTCACAGTTGTTACGTGAAACACTCTTAACACTACTAACTTGTTAAGTTAGTAATGCAATTGTTAAGTGAATCTGGCTTCCCCATTGATTTTGCTTGTCTGAAAGTCGCAAAAAGCGATCATGGAACCCTGGAACATTGCAATATATTGCAATATGATGCAACATTGCATCATAAATATGAGCTAAGTATCTGAATTTTTATCACGTGGCCATGGGGATGCTGAAATGGTCATAAATTTGAAAAACAGCCATAATTCACTTTTTTTCAGTGCCTTTGTTACTTTGAACAGACACTAAATGAAAG
Source organism: Ptyas mucosa (assembly GCA_012654045.1). NCBI lineage: Eukaryota > Metazoa > Chordata > Lepidosauria > Squamata > Colubridae > Ptyas > Ptyas mucosa. Next base: position 50,967,304 of record WNWU01000004.1, read on the forward strand.
GTTGTAAATTGAGGAGTACCTGTAGATAAGAATTATTTATAAAGATAAAAAGATTGAAATCCTGTAAGATTGACAGATCTCATGAGATTTTGGTATTTCAGCTTATAATTTTAAAGAATTTGGGGTCTGAATTCCAAAACATGACATTTGGAGATGACAATTTATATATGATACTGATACATTAGTACCCAAAATATACACCTGGAGTTCACTGAGATAATTTACCATAACTCAAGTTTACTGTAATCCTAGGAAGGGTATAAAGTCCTAGAACAAAAAACTCAAAAACAATATAGGCAAAATATTTTCAATATGAAACACTAAGTAGACAGGTAAAATATCATTCATAGTTAGTAGGCAATCAAAATAGGATTTCAACATTTTATATTTTCAGAATTTAAAATACAATACTGTCAATCCATCTGAACTGCTGAGGTAATATTAAAATCATTTAGATAAATGGAAATTTAGCTTAGAGGCAGATGGTTGCCGAAAGGTACAAACTGATCCGATTGTGAAATGTTAAGTTTGATTAGATATCTCCATGGTGTATTACACATTCTCAATAGATTACTTTATTTGCTAAGCATCAAATTTAGTGCTTTAGCCATTGAAAATCTTTTTATCTTTTCAATGCCATATTTGAATCTTGATTGTTCTCTCCTATTGATCGTAAACAGTGTAAAACCTATGGCACGAAAGCCTACAGGTAGAGAGAAAATATTCCTTGCAAATGGTGGCATTTTAATCAGCACATCTGTATGATCAGTAAGAATGACATAATATGGTGAAATAAAAATCTAATCAATACATTCTGTATTCTAGTTGCCAATAGTGACATCTGTATAGTGACATCTGTAATTTCCTGCATTAAATAATTGTTTTTTGAGTATATTTATTTTGTTTTATCATAAAAGGTAAAATACAAAATGGAAAAACAAACAAAACAAAACAAAATATATGTCCAGCACTAACAACAGTTGTAGAAAAAAAGGAAAAAAATTATCCAAATATCAAATAAATTAACATTTAACATTTAGAACATATTGATTCATTTTATTTAATTTATTGTTAATGTTAATGTCTTGATTTTAATGCTTGATGTTCTAACTTTCTTACTTTTACTTGTCCATATTGTTTTAGGATACTGCAGGCCACCCAGAGTTTTCGATGGTGATATGCACAGTACAGTGGTGGGATTCTAAATATTTATTAACGGTTCTGTGGGGATGGCTTGGTGGGCATGGCATGGCTTGGTAGGCATGGCAGGGGAAGGATACTGTAAAATCTCCATTTCTACTCCCCTCCAGGAGAAGGATACTGTAAAATCTCCATCCCCTCCCCACTCCAGGGGAAGATTACTGCAAAATCCCCATTTCCTCCCAATCAGCTGGGACTCGGGAAGCAGAGAATAGATTGGGACAGGGCCAGTCAGAGGTGGTATTTACTGGTTCTCCAAACTACTCAGAATTTCCACTACTGGTTCTCAGAACTGATCCAGAACCTGCTGAATACCACCTCTGGCACAATATATATAATCCAGAGAGTAGGGACCATAAATGTGAAGCAATGACTTTTGCAAGAAGTCTCTTGTTACAAAACACCATCAACATCTCCACATAGGATGCCTAGCAAGACATAGGCTGCATTTCACAAAATCTGGGAAGAATGTGTTCACAATTCCATAGGCTTTATTATAAAGCCATGTCCAGGAAATAGCATAATGCCAAGCATTGGAAAAAGAAGTGGCATGCAAGATTGTGAGGCATCCTATAATGAGCAAAAAAATATGGGAAGGAGTAGGTCAAGTCATACAACCTAAGATATCCATTGTCTCCATATATTTGGGGAGTATGGGAAAGAAGCAGGAAGCCATTCTGATGCAAGCTAACTAAATATAATTTAGTAGGCATTACTGAAACCTAGTGGCACAAAACTGTGCAAAGTTTAAAGGGTAATCCTATCCCTTATGCTAAAAAGAATAATTCAGACAAAAAGGGAGGATGACTGCCATTATTAGAAACATGAAGGGAGGGCAGACATGTCTAAAAATATACTTGAATACAAATGTCCACTCTAGAGGATTTGGCTAAGAAATAGCAATTTATTAGCTAAACAAAGAAAAATGAAATAGCAATTATATCATTGTGTAGATCAGCTATAGTCTGTAGGCTAGAGAGAAATTTTAGGTAATGCAATCCTGGACCATTACAGAAGTCACAAAAATTTCAGGGAGTAAAAAGAAAGCAAAACTTTATGAAATTTTCCAGAGAGGGAGGGGAGATTTTATTGAAATATGAACTCAGTCAAACTGCAAAATCCCCAAAATTTCTCATTGTTCTTGTGGTTTTATTTTCCAGAACGTTTTGGAAGAGATCGGGATATCACCTAGGTCTAATCCCATCACAGCCTGAACACAACACAACTTTGTGACTTGGCTATAAAAATATACAAATATGATTCCAGGCTGACCAATAGAACAACAGTGTTAAGATGAAGAGATGACGTGATTCCCTCTTATTCTGCACTGCTCAGGCCATAGCAAACATTCTCATCCCACCGTTTAGGATAAATATAGGAAAAGAATAACTAAGAAGACAGACAAAAGAAAAAAAAAGAATAACTGTAGACATTGGTTATGTTTAGAATTGAGAAGTCTATGAGAAGACAATGAAGCTGCCTTTAGGCATGTGAAAGGTTATCATAAAAAAGGTGGAAAACATTCTTCTGTATTATTCCAAAACACAAGACAATTGTTGTCTTAAATTGCAGTAAAGTAGTTTGCAACTAAACATCAAGAATTATCTCCCAACACAGAGCCATTCAACATTGGAACAAACTATCTTAAGAGCAGTTGACTTCAGGGGTGGGTTCTAAAATTTTTTACTACTGGTTCTGTGGGCATGGCTTGATGGTCATGTGACAATTCTTTAGGATTTAGCAGAGGTACTGGTCTACCAGGACTTTAACTGCTTGCAGAGCTGTACCGGTCTACCCATTTGTTTTTGGAGGCACCGGACTACTCATTTGTTTTTGGAGGCACTGGTCTACCCATTTGTTTTTGGAGGCACCAGTCAACCCATTTGTTTTTGGAGGCACCAGTCTACTCATTTGTTTTTGGAGGCACTGGTCTAGCCATTTGTTTTTGGAAGCACCGGTCTACTCATTTGTTTTTGGAGGCACTGGTCTAGCCATTTGTTTTTGGAAGCACCAGTCTACCCATTTGTTTTTGGAGGCACCGGTCTACTCATTTGTTTTTCGAGTGCACTGGTCTACCACCACACTGCCTTTTAACACTGATCAGCTGTAGGGTGGGCCTTTGAAGCCCCGCAGCAAGAGTTTAAACAGTTTTTTTCCTTCTAGCCAATGAGCTGGGACTCGGGAGGCAGTGAATAGATTGGGGGCAGGCCAAATAAAAGGTAAGAATAACGCGGGGGTGGGTGGGTGGGTGGGTGGGTGGGAGGGCCCAGCTCCCAAACAAAGAGAACCAGTTTGGTGACATCATATCGTCACTGCTACCGGCTCGGCCGAACCGGCAGGAACCCACCACTGGTGGACTTGCTTTCATAGGAAGCATTTTAACAGAGGTAAGAGAAACAACTATTAAGGATTCTGTGGTAGTAGATTCCTGCATGAGATGATGTTGTTCACTCCATTGTTGTTCAGAAGAACCATGAAGACCTGGATCTTGATCCAGGATTTTGGCAAGTGGAAAAGAGATCTCTGTTGCGTTTGCCATCTTTTATTGATTTTACTGCAATTCTTTGATTGCTGCAAATTGCCCAAAGTCATTGAAAGTTGGGTGGAAGTTGAGTGGAAGTTGGGTACAAGTTTAATAAATTATGATCATCATCTCCAAGATCCCTGACAGCTCTTTCATTTTACAATTCAGTGATATAGAACAAAGAAAATAACTAGAATGACTTTTTCTGACATGTACAAAAAGTAGTAGTGCTGCTAAGTGAAGCACAGAGCCTTGCTAGGGAAAAATGTGTACTTAATTTTCAGCATTATTATACCTAAAGTCTGATCTTCTTTGCACATTTTTTTTGATGGTGTATGTTGTTAAGTCTGCCAGATTTTTATTCCTAGTGGAGGTTTTCTGCTTATAGCATCCACATGACATTTAACAGGATAGCTTTTCTTAGCATGGAGATTGTGTAATGGAAGGAAGTGTACTTGCTGATTTTTTTAAATGTATAATTCAGTTGGTAAGTCAGTACAGGACCTGTTTGGATATGAAGAGAAGCGGCAATTTTAATGTTGGGATTTTGAAAAATTTTACTCTGTGATTGTTTGATATCTGTGCCTTTTTATCCAGTATGGATGAAAGATTGGGTAATTCTGAGAAATTGGAATCAGATGGGCATGATTCCAGATTTGGGTGGAATGACTACGTATGGTATGACAATGTTAATGTAAGACAGATTTTCAAAATAATTTTGTTAGGCATGCCAGGAAAACATATTGGTCTGGAACACAGTGGTGGGATTCGACCAGTTCGGACCAGTTCGGGCGAACTGTTAGCTCCGACACTCAGCCACGAGTGAACCAGTTCGCTCCAATTTTGAAGTGGGCCCGCCCACTCCTGCATTATACTCACATATATTTCTGTTTCCAAAGCCCAGCTGATAGGCGTGGCAGAGTAGATTGCCGGGCCTAAGCTGTTTTCTTTGCCAGCAGCAATGTGGAAGGTGAGTTTTCTCCAAACTGCGAAGTGCGCGCTTAGCAAACTGGTTGTTAAACCAGTAGGATCCTACCCCTGCTGGAACATATATAACCAGGACTGAATCCAGTGGTGGGTTGTTCCTGGTTCGGACCGGTTCTATAGAACTGGTAATAAAACCAGTGAGAGGCTCCGCCCACCAACCCCAACATCATCAGAATGCATGTGCAGAAGAGCGCGCGCGCGAGCAAAGCAAGTGCGCACATGTGGCCCCATTGCAAACCAGTAATAAAGGTAGGTGGAACCCACCCCTGACTGACTCCCCATGTTATTCTACAATTGCCATCCCAAGAAGCCTTTTTTAGAATAAAATTGATAGTTAGACAAACTTGGTTGACTTATACTGACTTTTTCTGAAGAAAATCCTAAATTAAAAACAAAAGAAGGATTAAAAAAAATGAGTTTTACTTGTCAGTGGTTTGTTTATGCTCAAACAGACTTAAATTGAAGTTATTAACTTATTGTATGACATTACAAATGGGAAGATTGATTTTAAATTGGATTGGTGTATTAATTATGAGCATGTTATTGCTAAGATGCATAAACTTTTTATTGAAAATCGATATAGAAAATGAATATTTTAAAGACTCTATGATTAAATAGGCAACATTTTTTGGGTATAATATAATGTTTGATCAATGGGAAAATTTGTGGAGTAAAAGGTTGAAATACATACCAAATTACAATTTGAAATATATTTTTTATAAGATGATGTACCAATACCATTGATATTTAACATCTGATAAATTGGCAAAGGTATACAAGGGCATGTCAAATATATGCTGGAAAAGCAATCAATGTGAAGGTACCTTTTAATCACCTTTGGTGGACATATAAGAAAGCTAAGTGATATTGAAATCAGATACGTATTCTAATTCAGAGAATTCTTGAAACAAACGTACCATTGGAACTAGAGGTTTTTCTTTTAATTTGAATGGATAAGTAGCTTGGGGGAAAAAAACCATGGAACTCTGTTTTTACAAATGATAACTGCAATGAGGTTTTTTTATGCACAATTCTTCTACAATCGAAGAATAGTTGGCGAAACTGATGGAATTAGCTGAGAATGCAAAACTGTCTATAATGATTAAAGAAAACCTTGACGAGTTTTATTTCTACCTGGAAACCACTTTTGGACTTTTTTCTAGAAACTCAAAGGAATAAAACTTTAATTTGGAGATCTGGCAATTAGATCAGACCCCAATAAAACAATTATGATTGTAGAAATACTGTGTAATATCTTGAATTATAGAGCAAGAGATCAATATATGCTATATTTGTACTGAATCAAAAGATGGAAGTTACTCCTTTTTCACACACATACCCTTTTTATTTCCTGGACTTTTCACTTCTAATCTTTTTTGTTTTTATGCATTGTACTTTTTATTGAAATTTATTGAAATAAATTTAAAATTTTAAATTTTATTGAAATTTATTGAAATTTAATAAAGTTTGGGGGGAAAAACCCTGAACTACTTCTTCATTTTGCCTTTATAAATAAAAAAAATTATAAATAAAATAAATATGTGTCTTCAAATAATAGAAATTATATGTTCATTTCGCTGTCATTCCATAGGGGTTTGTGTGGGTGTGGGTGTGTATTTATCTCAACAAACCTAAAGCAAATATTTTGCTAAAACTATTTAATAATGGAGATATCATTAGTAGGAATTTCTTAGCATTTTTCAAATTATGTTTCCAGAATTAAAATTCAATGTTGATAGTGTAATAAACTTCAACAGCTCTTGTGCTAGTTTTTTCCCAATTGCCAGTAGATGTCACTCATGCTAAGAGACAATCAAAGTGATTGTGTAGGATGGTAATCATCTGTTACAGTTATGGGCAGATTCTCTGCTTATGAAGAATTTTTAGCCTTGACCCTCTTCTCACCTTACCTCCCACTTTACTTGTTCTAATGACAACAGGGCTAGTAAATTAAACATGTCAGCTACCTTGCCTCCAGTCTTCCAAAATGCATGGGCTAAGTATAATTTATGGTCAATGCTTACATAAGAGTCATTGGCAACTCTCTGTCGTTATTACCGAGATATAACTAGACACAAAAATAAATGTTTCTACAAGTTTAACAGAGCTCTGACATTGCCATAATTAGACCTATGATTCATGTCAGATGACTGCTTTCACAGGATCCCCTAACAGTTGCTGAAAGGAATTTTGTTCGGTTGATCGAGTAGAGTGGCAGAAGTTGTAAATGTATCTAGACTTTAGAAGTATAAGAAAAGAAAAAGAAAAAGAAAGGAGGGGGGGGGGAATGCAGATATGATATCTGTGTGCAAGTTGCTTTGCACTGAACATGCATTTAGACTAGAATAGAATAACAGAGTTGGAAGGGACCTTGGAGGTCTTCTAGTCCAACCCCCTTCTTAGGTGGGAAACCCTATAGCATTTCAGAGAAATGGTTATCTAATATCTTCTTAAAAACTTCCATTGTTGGAGCCTTGGTGGAGCAGCGGACTAAAGTGCTGTTAAAGTAGCACTTAGCTGCCAGCCGCCTGCAATTACTGTGAGTTCAAATCTCACCAGGCTCAAGGTTGACTCAGCCTTCCATCCTTCCGAGGTAAGTAAAATGAGGACCCGGATTGTGGGGACAATAAGCTGACAAAAGAACACCGCTTTGGGGGGGGGGGCGAAAGCCCTACTAAGCAGGTATATACAAAAGTATGAAGGCTATTGCTTAATGCATTGTAAGCCTCCCTGAGTCTCCGGAGAAGGGCGGCATATAAATCAAACCAATAAATACAATAAATACATTTACAGCTTCTGGAGGCAAGTTGTTCCACTGATTAATAGCTCTGTCAGGAAATTTCTCCTTAGTTCTAGGTTGCTTCTCTCCTTGATTAGTTTCCAGTTATTGCTTCTTGTCCTGCCCTCAGGTGCTTTGGAGAATAGGTTGACCCCCCCTCGTCTTTGTGGCAGCCCCTCAGATATTGGAACACTGCTGTCATGTCACCCCTAGTCTTTCTTTTCATAAGACTAGACATATCTAGTTCCAGCAACCATTCTTTATATGTTTTAGCCTCCAGTCCCCTAATCATCTTTGTTGCTCTTCTCTGCACTCTTTCTAGAGTCTCAACATCTTTTTACATCATGGTGACCCTGGTAATATCTGTGGTAATATCGTGGTGACCATGGAAATATCATTGTGGTAATATCTGTGTGCAAGTTGCTTTGCACTTAACATGCATTTAATACTTAATGCAGAGTCCTTCATGCATTCTGACATTAATAAAGGTGTCGAATGAGTGGTTTGAAATGTGAACAAAGACAGCAGATGCCTCTCTGAAATTGTATGGAGTTTTAACCAAAATTAGAAGAAAGGCAAGGCCAGGCATTGATTTTGTGTGATTCTCTGCCTCCTGCTCCTTCCCACAACATTTAATAATGGCTTCTAATGAGCAAGTCATCCCCAAAAGAGACTGTCAGAAGACAAGGCGATTACTTGCTCTCATTGATCACACAAGTAGGAGGTTACAAGAGCTCAAAGAAGCAGCTGCTGAAAGGCAGTCCTGGTGAACTGAGATTTATAGCATCACAAAATGTCTGAAGCTATTAAATGGCCATAGCAATAAGCAAATCATGTTCACTTCATTCAAGATCACTTGAACTGCTCAGAGGTTGCAGGACAAGGTGTAGTCAGGAATAACAATGTAGCTGAAGGTCCGGGTCTACATTTTGAAAAGTGATAAAAGCTTTGAAATGGGATAAAGTCTTTTCCATGCAATTCTGGGCCCCTCAAAAATAAATAAATCCGTAGATGACTGTGGAAATTCTCAGTCATTTAGGTCATAGTTGTCTCAAAAGTGCTTTTTCAAAAGGCAACTGGACTGTTTCTTCCACAAGGAATATAAATCTTTAGCCGCACAAACTATCAACCATTTGAAATGTTCATAGACCATCCAATGAAAAGCTTGGTTGATTTGATATGAAGGCAATAGGGGTGACAAAATCCTAGCCTTGAATCATCAGTACAGATCCATGAAGAAAGGAGGGTAGCACTTTTCATTGGCAAAGCTGGAGGAGGCATTGTGCTTCATGGGTCATCTGACAGTGCTATTTTCGTGCATCATTCATGCTCAAATTGGTCCTTCTTTGATATTTTCCAGGTAGAACATGTGGCCTCTGATATTTCACCAGCCAAAGCAGGACGTATCAACTTTGATGGTTGAAGTGAGGTAATGTAACAAATTAGGTGGAAGATAACAGAGAGTCAATTGAATGGGGGTCCTTGATGCTCCCTGTTTTCTTACAGATGTTTCATTACCCATAACAACTAGGTAACTTAGACTAGTATTGATGATGTTATCTAGTTTGGGTAATGAAACAACTAAGCTCAAAGAGCACCAAGGATGCCTCATTTCAGCCCTGAGCTACCAATATTGTCCTTTATCAGTCAGTTGGATACAGTGGTGGGATTCAAAAATTTTTACTATCAGTTCTCTGGGCATGGCTTGGTGAGTGTGGCATGGCTTGGTGGGTGTAGCTTGGCGGGTGTGGCAGGGGAAGGATACTGTAAAATCCCCATTTCCTCCTGATCAGCTGGGACTCGGGAGGCAGAGAATAGATGGGGGCGGGGCCAGTCAGAGGTGATATTTCTCTGAACTACTCAAAATTTCCACTCCCGGTTCTCCAGAACTGGTCAGAATCTGCTGAATACCACATCTGGTTGGATACCTATCTTCAAAAAGGTGTCAATCCACTGTTGGGGGAGGTGGGAAAAAGCATTTTAGAGAGAATATGCCAATCCACCATAAGACTAAGATATCCCTGTTACAGTTTTTAAGATTTGATATTACCCCAGACTAACATGAAAAGAATCCTTCCTAAAAAAAATTTTGGCTTTCCCTGGTCTTGGCAGCTAAATGGGGATTTACAAGCCACAACACAGGTTATGACCACTTTGCACAATCTTAACAATAAACATATGGATTTGGAAAGCATATTTTGAATGTGCATATGGATTTGAATGTGGAATGCTTTTTTTCATGCAGAATTTCAATGGGAGGGAACAAATATCAAAAAATCACATGAGGAAATGTTACAGGCCAGAAATCAATTAATATTTCATTATAGGCTGCTCCAATCACAGTCAATTCCAAATAACATACAACTCTCCCAGCTTAAAACAAAATAAAAAATTCATGAATAATGAATAAGTCACATGCAAAAATGAACATATTTTTCTATCTTCCCAAAATAGCTGCACATTTGCTCTCTCTATGCATTAAATACTTTAGCAAAGATTACTGTTAATGATATTATTTAGTAGAAGAAAAAAAAACAATTTAAAAATTTCCTTCCTTCCCCCCACTCTCTCCCTCCCTCCTTCCTTCCTTCCTTCCAGCTTCTATCAAGTGTGGGGATTCCCTTGTTTAATTTTATCTTCGTCTTTTTATGGAAGTATGTTGAATCTTACATCAAATTAGACTGGGAAGAACTGATTCATTCATTAATTCATTCAGGTAGACAAATGTGTGAGTTTCATTTTATCTCATTAACATATATGTAATTTTACTTGTCAAGTTCTTTCTGTGTCTTTTATTACATTTTTTCCTGAATGTGGTTACATTCTCATTAAGAAAACCTTACTTCACCTCACCTCTTCAAGAAAGCCCAATCTAACAAAATAAAACCCTTAACCTGCTGCCCTGTCCAAAATCAATAGGCTTAACTGTATACCTGATGGAGGGATTCATGTTGTGTGTCATGTAGCTATTTAAAAATGAGGAGCCTACTAGAAAGCAAGAGATAGTAACTTAGCTGAATGAGTAAGAATTCAAATGAAAACTCTGAAAAGCGGTAAGTCTCTATGCTGGATGGACAAATCTGCCACTGCCAATTTGCAATTAGTGACAGATGTACAAAAGAGGAAATGGAGCAGGGAATTAAGACAGGCAACTGAGTTTTGAAAATTTTTCTGTCACATACTTTCAATAATGGTTGGAATTTAGTCCCTAATTGTCTTAAATACACTTAAGCCAAAAAATGTTTTTGGGAAAATTTTCCTTTAAGCTGCAAGCCCTTGATAGAGAAGAATGTCTTTAATTTCAAAAAAGGACGAATAACATTTGTTGCAATATTCAGCGGTACACTTTCAGCAATTAAGCCAGTGTTTCTCAAAGTTGGCAATTTTCATATGCATGCATTCCGACTCCCAGAATTCCCCAGCCAGCATGTGGAATGGATGGGGAATTCTGGAAGCGGAAGTCCACACATCTTAAAGTTGCCAAGGTTGAAAAAAACCTGGATTAAGCAAATGGAGTGGGACTTGGAATATTCAAGGCTATCCTAATGACGGAAAACTCACTGGGTGATTAAGGGTTAGTCGCTATCTTTCAGCCCACAGGGTTATTACTGTGGCAAAAATTAGAGACATGATAAAAATCAAAGAAACACATAAATAAATCTTGTCTCTCTGTCTCGCCTTCCAGAGTAGCAAAACATTCATTTATTTATTAATTAAAAGAGTTCCATTCCACTTTACATTTCATTAGCCATCACAATCTCTGCAGCATTTTTCATTTTGCTAAAACCCCAGAACATTTTAACAGTAAGTTTATTAAAGATATAATCATGCGATACAATCCTGTCAAGCCATTCAGTCAGCAATTATTCAGGCTAGCTGGCAATAAAATAATTGGGGAAATGCCCAAGCATATAAACAAATGTTTAATTCTCAGTGACAGCTCCTAACACTTGTAGCCTTCCCCCCCCACACACAAAAAGAATTAATGGGAATATTATTACCTGTTGTAGCTGCCACAATGGAGAAATGTCTTCTTCTGCACAGCAATCCAAGGATTTATTGACACGTTGTGAAACAATAAGCAAGGCACAAGATGAAACATGTCCTCAAATGAAAAACCTTGAATCAGTTGTGCGCATGAACTGCGTTGTTTATTGTGTGTGCCATTTCTGTGTTGAAAAAAAAATATACTGAAACAAATAAATATATATATATAAGTTTTGATAAGCTCCAATGCATACAATCTCATCATAAAAGGTATTTCTCTGTCTCTCCCGCCAACACAGAGACAAGGACAATTCACATTATTCTTCTTTGCCTGAGGTTACCACAATGTCTGGTTACAGCTTTGGTTCACATTCAGTGCCTTATAACAATTGAAAATTTGAAAACAGTCTTGAAGTCTTGGACTAGTGATCTCTAACATGAAAGGCAAAAGCAATCCTTCATTAAAAAAAATACAGAGAGATAGCATTGAACAATAAACATTACTTTAAAAAGTCATTTTAGAACTTCCTTTTAAATGAAGTTTGAAAGTGAAGAATTACTTGTTCTACCTTACATACAACATACCATACAGAGCCTGTAGTACAGTGGTTTAAAGCACCCTGTTATTAACATCTATTAACATCTGCTGCTTGCAATTACTGCAAGTTCGAATCCCACCAGGCTCAAGGTTGACTCAGCCTTCCATCCTTTCTAAGGTGGGTAAAATGAGGACCCAGATTGTGGGGGCAATAAGCTGACTTTGTATAAATATACAAAAAGTATGAAGGCTATTGCTTAACGCACTGTAAGCCGCCTGGAGTCTCCGGAGAAGAGCGGCATATAAATAAAATAAAAATAAAAAAATAAAAAATAAATAAAATAGGCATTGTGATCATCAGAACCAGTCTGTTATCTGAACAACAGTAACAGAAAAAAGTTAAAATATATTTTAAATCCTTTTTATTTCACAACATATACCAGTGATGGCTAACCTTTTAGACATCACATGCCGAAAGCATGGGGGGGAGCGTGGGGTGGGGACACACACATCCATAATTCTATGCGCCCCCTCATGCTCCCCCTGCTTTTGGCACATGATGGCACGGTGGGCCCAGTAGGCCCATTTTTTGCTCTCCCCAGGCTCCAGAGCCTTTCTAGGAGCCTGGGGAGGGCAAAAACAGCCTTCCCCATCCTTCCTAGAGGCCCTCGAGAGGCCGGAAACAGCATGTTTCCTGACTTCTGGTAGGCCCAGAAGGCCCGAAAATCAACTGGCCGGCGCACACATGCATGCTGGAGCTGAGCTCACGTGCCCACCAATATGGCTCCACATGTCACCTGTGGCACCCGTGCCATAGGTTTGCCATCACAGACATATACCATTTTGAGGACAGCTTTTTGGTGTGTTTCAAAGTTCTATAAGAAGTACTTTCCTCACACCTTCATATGATTGATTTGGATATTTTGCATTATGTCATTAAAGGCTGAAGGGAGGTACTTATTACACAGTTTTTAAACATACCTAAACTTTTAAAAATATTTCACCCACAAAAATGTCTTTTATGTATAGATAGCACAAATGCCCTTAGGAGTTATAGGAACAGAGAAACAGCAACTTTCTGAGTTGCACAGAATATGGCAAGATAACAATATATAGGTAGTCCTTGACTTACAACTCCACATCAAGTCCCACATTTCCATTTCTAAGCAAGATAGTTGTTAAGTGAGTTTTGCCCCATTTCACCACTCTTCTTGCTATAGCTTTAATTGAATCATTGCAGTTCTAAAAGTTAATAACAGGGTTGTTAAGTGAATCTGGCTTCCCCATTGACTTTGCTTCTTAAAAGGCCACAAAAGGTGATCACATGACCCCAAGACACCACAACCATCATAAATATGAGCCAGTTGCCAAGCGTACAAATTTTGATCACCTGATCATGGAGATGCTGCAATGGTTGCAAGTGTGAAAAATGAACTTTAGTCACATTTTTCAGTGCCATCATAACATCAAACAGTTACTAAACGAATGGTTGTAAATCAAGAACTTCCTGTACCAGAATGGAAAAAAGGGAAAGCTTTACTTTCTAGTTAAGATGTAAGACTAGGCGCTACCCTCACTGAATGTTGGGATATTAGTGTCCAGTCACAATCTCAGATATTTTACAGGATTATTGTCTGAGGAGAAAATTAGGGAAGATCCCTAAGTCCACAATCTTGAGTTTTAAGAGGAAATTTGAGGCACAAATTTAATAATAAATAAAAGAAAGCTCAGTACTGATTAAAGGGCTTAATTTTTGACTTGGACACAAACTACAAGATTTGTAAAACTCTTTTTGAATGAATAGATGAGTTTGTTGAGTTTCATTAAATCCTACTCAGTCAGCATATCACAGAAGTGATTATGTTCTGGCATTTATCAGGGAAAGAATTAAGGTTCTTCTTTTCTTCTGTGCTGCCCAGACTCCAAAAATAGAAGTCCTAAGAGCTTTTGATAGTTGCAGTTCTTGGGAAAATAGTAAATCTAGAAACTATGGAGCCGTTCCATGGCATGCCAGTGCCATTGAAGTCATTATTTATAGCATTAAAACTTGCTAACAACTTGTAATTATAAAATTAAATATAACTAAATTTTAAAATTCTACTTGATCCTCCAGAGTAGGAGGCACGGAATGCTATGTTCCTTTTTTTTAAAGAGGTCCATCCAGCAGGATCAAGAAGAGCCTTCTTTGTAGTGTCTCCCTCTCTGTGGAACATCATCCCTGGAGAGATAAGATTGCCCCACACTTTGACAAGTCTTTTGCAACACCCTGAAGACCTGGTTCTGCCAATGAGCCTGGGGAACCAGAGGGGTAGGAGTTATTTTGTACTGGGGATTTATCCTTGCAAGTTGCCTAGAGTCACTGAAAGTGAGTTTGGTGCCCCTATAAATTTTCTAAATTACTACAACTGGGAGTAGGAAAGTACCAATGACAGATAGAAAATGAAACTTGATTGATCCTGATCGATAAAGTGGCCTATTGTTGGATTCTAACGTGGGGCGTCATTGTAATACACACGTTAATATGGCAGCAGCTTCCATATTTCTATATTGTTTGGCCAGCTCTATCTGTTGTCCTATCCAATCACTCTTGAGGCAACAAAATATATTGTGGTTGCTTCAGTGATGAAATTCAAAATTTTTTACTACCGGTTCTGTGGGCATGGTTTGGTGGGCATGTTGTGGCTTGGTGGGCGTGGCAGGGGAAGGATACTGCAAAATCTCCATTCCCTCCCCACTCTGCGGCCAGCCAGAGGTGGTATTCGCAGGTTCTCTGAACTACTCAAAATTTCTGCTACTGGTTCTCCAGAACCTGTCAGAACCTGCTGGATTTCACCCCGGGTTGCTTAACAAGTGTGAGCATTTCAATCCCTATGGCAGAAGCCCATAAAATGGTTTCTTTGAGCTTATCCCAGCTTCATAGTTTATGTTAGTACTTGTAAGTTAACAGCAGAAATCGGTAAATTGAAGTCCTCCAAATATTAGTGAATACCAACTGCTATTGGGTTTAACACTTCAAGACAATATAGAAAGTCTTTGTGTTGTCCATCTCTGAGTAGTCATGCTAAAATGTCTAACAAATCCAATTCATGCTTCCTTGAAAAAAAGGCTCTAATATTAATGATAATGATAATATTATTCACTCACCTGTCATTCTTAATAATACCATATTAGCTTATTTCTAAATTGCATCTCTTGTCTATAAACAATAAAATTGTTCATCGTGCCAAAATAGTAAAGATCACCAGAATTAACAAAAGCCAAACAATAAAAACAAATACAACTGATAACATTTCTTTCTTCTAACACAATGTCTTTTACCTACGGGGAATAGTGATATTACTATTTGATTGGAAATGACATACACGCTGAAAATGAGCATTGGGATTTTTGCTCCTATTATTATTAACATTAATATAATAGCTTCACATCAGTCTTCCGACAATATTGTCAGTACGAGTTTGTCTGCCAATAATTCACTTCTGGAGCTTGGTTAGAAAAAGATGATCAGCTGACACTTTAATTAAAGGCAACAAAAGAAAGAGATGTGTTAGAGGAGTCCTGGAATAAAGATTCTTAAGCCACAATAATACAATGGAGAGTTTAGAACTTCCTGAATAAATAATCACTGGAATTTTCCCATCCTAATCGTCAATTATAAAACAGGTAAGAGGAAAAATTCAATCATGTGTATTTGGGGGATTGAATAATCCCACCGGACTTCCGCTTCCGGTTCCACTGGCGACAGACTTTGATCGGGCTAGCTCTGGCCCCAGAGTCTGATCCCCCCCATCTGGAGGCCCTTTGGGCCAAGCGCCCCATTATTGGGGCGTTTGCCGT
This sequence comes from Ptyas mucosa, assembly GCA_012654045.1. Lineage (NCBI taxonomy): Eukaryota > Metazoa > Chordata > Lepidosauria > Squamata > Colubridae > Ptyas > Ptyas mucosa. The sequence continues at coordinate 50,983,156 of WNWU01000004.1, forward strand.
TTGAGGGCGGCTCGCCAGGGGTCCCCTGCCTCACTTCCAGGGGCCGGGAGGCCGATGCTGGCGCGCCCGAGGCTCCAGAGGGGGCGGGAGGCGATCGGCGGCTTTTTTTCGAGGCCGCGGAGGCGCCACAGCGCCTAAGGGGACCGGTGCTACTTAAGAAGGCACAACGGACTGTACTGACTGATTGCAGAGTGGAGCAGGCATCCTGGAGGCGAGAGGGGGGGTTGGAGTTTCCCCCCCCCTTGTAGCTGGAAAGGAGCCGTGGCAGAGAATTAGGGGGAAGGAGATGGGGTGAAACCCCTTACCTTTCTGACTTTTCCTTGGAGGATGGCTGTGGCAGAGCTTCTTGGAGAGGTCTGGTGGCCCCTCCCCCCGGCAAGCAATGGCGGCGGTCTGACTTCCTGCTTCTTTATTTATGATTGAAGACAACATTCTCCTCTGGCTTCCTGTTTGACCTACTCTATACTTCGGACTCGTTGCTCCTGTGAGCGCCCACTGGTGGACAGTTGAAAAATTACTTTGATTGCTAATCCCTCTTTCTTCTCTGGAGGTTTGCCCTTTGATTTCTCATCTTCTACTGATCTAAGATGGCTAAGGGCCACAAATCAGCAGCAACTGACATGGGGAAAATTTTGGAAAGACTGGCGATATTGGACCAAAAGTTGGACAAGTTAGATGACGTCCAAAAAGGATTATCTGAAATTAAATCTGAAATGACACTTATGAAAAAAGATTTAAATGATGTTCAACAGCTGGCAGAGCAAAACAAGAAGAAGATGGGGGGTCTGGAGGGGGAGGTACGGGCATTCCAGAAGGTGGAGGATGGGAGAGGAAATGCAATGTTAACCTTACAATTGGATAAGATGTCTTATTTTCTCAGGTTCCAAAACGTGGAACAACTTGACCAGGAAAATTTGAGAGAAGTGATGGTTAAAATGTTGGGTGAATTTTTAGAAAGAGATTTGGAGTCTATTGGAAGGGATGTGGACTTGGTGTACAGAGTAAACTCACAATTTGCAATTTTACATAATCTACCAAGAGAGATTCATATTAAATTTGTGAGAAGGGAACTGAGAGATGAGATATTGAGAAAACAAAGACTGGGGGCGCTGGTGTACAGGGGCAAGGAGATCACCATCCTGAAGCAGATTCCCAGACAGGTACGAGAATTAAGAAGAAAATATTATTTTTTATCAAATAAGCTGTACCTCAAGGGAGTAGGTTTTAGGTGGCTGATTCCGGAGGGTTTGATGATTTTTTGGGAGGACAGTAAGAAGAAAATTAATAATGTAACAGAAGCTAAGGCTTTTTTTGATCAACATAAATCCTTCCTAGGTGGAGAAGATACAGGAGCCGAAGAGGGGGAAGTATCAGATGATCAAGGAGCGGAGGCGGACGGAGCTGTTGCGGCCCGGGAGGGGGAGGGAAGCCAGACCATGGTTTTAAGAGCCAGAACTAGGAAATGAAGAAAGGAGGGGAATCTATTGTTTAAGGTTTTTTTAATTGACATTTTTCTTTTCTCTCTCTTCTTTTATTGTATTTTGTATAACACTCTTTTTTTTTTGTTTATATAATTTTTATATAACCTGGTTGTTTGTTTTGATTTAAGATAATAATGTCTGTTGTGTGAGAAATTTAAAAAAAGAAAATAATAATTGAAATATCTTTTTATAAAGATATTGAAAATTCAACATATTGTAAACTATAATATTGTATATTCTTAACCAATAAAAACTTTTTATTAAAAAAAAAATGAATAATCCCACCAATAATTTCTCAAAAGTGGGTTCATCCTTAGTCCTGAACCAGAAGTGAAAAGGAGATAGGATTCCTTAGCATCTTCTCCCTCTATTCTCCATCCAATTCTTTTGGAGTTTCTCTGCAAACTGTACCAATTTGCCATCTTAGATCCAGATTGCATTCTCCACTGTTCTGGGGCCTAAATCTATTTCAGATTATTGTGGCCAGAAAATAAGAACTGTTGCACAACAGTATCACTATCACATTTTGGAACACATTTTGTAAAGTTGCTCTGGTTTTTGGTTTGTTTTTTTGTAGTCAGAGAAGGGGAAAAAGCCTTGAGGAAATACAGTATTCAATTAGATTAGCTTTAGGGCATTTGTATAACCTTTCCTAGGATCAACCAGACAACACATCCAGACAAATAGCTACCTCTACATTGGGGTGGGTGGGTTGTCATCTAACTGTATGCTGCAGAATTCACTGCTTCCCCCCCCCATTTCCCCCCTCCTTCTTCCTGGTCTTCAGCGTCATTGCAGCATTTCAACAGATCATAAATATTACCTGGCCATTGAGCTTGTTCATTCCTCACTTAACTTTTTGAAGGAAGGCTCCTTCTTCTTCCTCACATATTTCCCTTTAGATTTTATTTATTTGTTTGTTTGTTTATTTAAGAAAATGTATAGGGCTGCCCAACTCACTCTCCATGACTCTGAGTGCCTTACAAAGATTTTAGGTTTAGAAACAATGGAATTCAGCAAACGGAATGAGAGTATTTAAATTAGGTAAAAGTGATAGCCGCAATATAGGATTAAAATGGAAGTCAATCAGTATATATGTAATATTTTTTTGCTTTTGAATTTTCTGAGGGAATTTTTTAAAGTCTTAATACAAAAGTAGAATTCAATTTCATGAGCTAGTTTGGAGTAGTGGTTAAGGCACTACCAGGCTAGAAAACGGGAGAATGTGAGTTCTAATCCTGCCACAGGCATAAAGCCAGTAGGGTGGCCAGCAGGGCCAGTCATTTTCTCTTAGCCCTAGCAAGCAGACAATGACAAACCACTTCCAAAAAACCTTGGCAAGAAAACTGCATCTATCCCAGGCATTCTTCTTTAGGAGACAATATTGACTGAAAGGTATGCATGCACACACAAACACACACACACACACAAACACACACACACACACACAGAGAGAGAGAGAGAGGGGGGGGGGGAGGATTTCATATTTTGCACTGGTTTTCTGGGTTTGAAAACAATTCCCTATCCCCGAAATAAAATATTGTATTATTTTCTTCAGTACATACTTACTCAAATGTAAACTCTGTTGTGTTCAACATACTTTATTCTTAACATTTACAACTTTGGTAGTAAATCTCCTGCCTTACAATAACTTGGACTACAGTGTCATAAAATCCAGTCATGGCCAGTAGTCTGAGATTAATGAATAGTATCTTAAAACAAAGAGAAAACACAAAATTACCTATCCTTGGCAAACAATTTTTCACTTTCAATGTTACATCTCCCATGCAGTACCCAACACTTATTTGCAAAATCATCATCATCATTATCATCATCATCATCATTTTGTATTATTCAATGTAAAGCTGCATTTCTTTTCATGTTCCATCTCTTCCAATGAGCTTTGAGTGTTACATTTTGCAGTCCGTATAATTTTCTGCATTGCTGATTATAATAAAACCAGTTTTCCCATGAATTTTCAAAGAAAGTGACAGTAATAATAAAAGAAATCTGCTAAGGGTAAGGCAGAAAACTACAAATTAAAACAAACAGAAGTGTTTTATAGACAAGAATGAAAGTAAGGGCATTTCAATCCTTTAACTGTTGGCAAAGAATATCATTGAGAAGAAACATAATTATTACATCCTTCTAATGATTTTACTATTCATTTATTGTAAAGCATTGCTAGTTGTGGAAAATATTCACTTTAAATAAGGAACCAAAGCATCTGAGGATAGATGCCACAAATACATCTTTGGTGCATTCTTGTTTATGCATTCTAAGATTTATGAATGCAAATAAATATATGCCATCTTATTCCATGTCTTCATCATTAATTCTATAGCAATAGCAAGAGTGCTTGAACTTATATACCACCCCATTGTGCTTTACAACATTCTTTACAGCACTCGATGTTGGCATATTGCCACCAACAATCTGGGTCCTCATTTAACTGACCTCAGAAGGATGGAAGGCTGAGTCAACCTTGAACCCATCAAGATCAAACTCCAGACTGTGGGCAGAATTAGCTTGCAAACTTTAATTCTATTGTATTACCTTAACCCAACATAACTTTTAACTGCTTCCTGCATACCTGACTGTAGAGTCAGATGAGAACATCGCATCTGTTGTCTCCTCTCCAATTTAGTTTACATCTTGAAATATCAGCTAGAAATATAAAACCAGATGAAAGAATTGTTAGAGTGAAAATTTTAAAAAGCAATTTGTAAGTTAAGGTCTGATGACTTGGTGTTGATTCTGAAAAATCCACTAAAGGGAGCAGATATATAAATGGGGAAAAAAATAAAAGAATTTGGTACATTAGCAGATTTTAAAGTTAATAATCAGAGGGCAAAGATGTTACCAAAAATACAAAAATAGAGGATCAAGCAGAATTGGTGAAGAAAACGGGTTTTAGCATTGAGGAAGAAAGGAAAATATTTGGGTATCATTCTGACAAAAATTGTTAGGTTATTTCAATATAACGATGTTAAAACATGGAATGAAGCCAAAGTAAAAAGATAGGTTAAGACGGGAGAAATTACAATTGACCTTGTTGGGGAGAAATTCTGATAAAAATGAATGTTTTGCCTAGAACCATGATGGCGAACCTATGGCACTGGGCCCACTGTGCCATCGTGTGCCAAAAGCAGGGGGAAGTGTGGGGGGGGTCACGTGCACATGTGCGGGAGGGTGGGGCGCATTGAATTATGGATGTGGGCACCCACACAGGTGGCACACGGAGCCATATTGGTGGGCACATGAGTGTTGCCCTAGTTCAGCTCCAGCGTGCATGCATGCACCGGCCAACTGATTTTCAGGCCTTCCGGTCCCACCGGAAGTCAGGAAACTGGCTGTTTCCGGCCTCCAGAAGGTCTCCGGGTGATGGGGAAGGCTGTTTTTGTCCTCCCCAGGCTCCTAGAAAGCCTCTGGAGCCTGGGGAGGGGGAAAATGGGCCTACTGGGCCCACTGTGCCATTGTGTGCCAAAAGCAGGGGGAAGTGTGGGGGGGTCATGTGCACATGTGCAGAAGGGTGGGGCGCATTGAATTATGGATGTGGGCACCTGCCCCCACAACCCCCCCATTTCCCCCGCTTTTGGCACGCAACGGCAAAAAGGTTAGCCGTCACTGGCCTAGAATGATGTTTTCGTTTCACACAATATCTGTTATGACAAATGATGCCCCCTTTAAATAGTAGCAAAAGGATATATCTGTTGTGACTGAGGCCCAAGTAGTGATTACCAAACACAATTCAGTCCTGAACAAACTTATTTTATTAAAACAGCTGAGAATTAATTCATTCTCAGCTTAGTCCAAAACAAATTCTTCACAACCAGTCCCTCAGCCTTATCACCAACCTTTTATGTCTTTGGCGACCTGTGAAAGGCTTTTCTTGGCAAAACCCCCACAAAGTTCAAGAGATGCTGACAAAAAGCACTGGAATCAACGTTGCTTTTCTACAAAGAACCCAACAGCTTGTTGCTGCTCTTTTAAGCCTTATGGGAGTGGCCAATCATCTTCTGGCCTGACTCCCGAGTCGTCCTTTTTGCTTCAGCTGCTCTTGCCTTCTGGCAGCTCTTTGCATACGTGCACTAGGAACAGGGTCCTCCTGTTCCTCTGCCTCTCTGCTGTCCAACTCTGTAGGCTCCAGAGTCTGCGCATCGCTCCAGGATGGCCCTGGTCCCATCACTGCCTCCGATGCAGAGCCCTCGTCCGGGCCTTCCCCTGACTCCAGGACTGGCCCACTGAACTCCCCAGCCTCCTCACTGTCTGACTCCGCTGCCAGGTCCGCAGGCTGCTGGCGGACTACAACAATATCTAGGTTTGTATGGCAAGGCAAAAAAACAAAACAAAAAAATCCCCATAAGTTAAATATAAGGTGTTACAAGATGCAAAGGAAAGAGGAAGATTGGATTTACCTGATTTGAAAAAAATAACCACAGCAACTACTAAGGATATGCTATAGAGATCCCACCTGTGCTACATTCTCGTAATTTGTCATGCTTATTAATAAAATAGCTGGAATATGACTTTGGTGGTTCACCCCCCCCCCACTTTTTTCCTGTATTAACATAATCTAATTCTCCATATATCACGAAGTAAAATAATTTAATTTATACTTAAATATTATTGATAGCAGTGTCTTACATCCTATGTAAAAGGCTAGCACTGCTTGCAATCTTACATTTAATTTTTAAATAATATTACCTGGCTTCTCATTTCCCCTTTAAGAAACATTGTAGAATTAAGCACAGCGCAGTATAGTAAGATCATCATTAGAAGAAATGAATTCATTTTTTTTTCTTAAAAATTGTAAAATAATTTAAGCTTAAAAAAATCAATCCTCACTTAAGCTAGAAAATATTGCTGGAAAAATGGAATGGACAATCTGTTGGTACAAAAAATAGTGCAAGGATTCATATTTAAAGCTGAGCACCTGCTGTAAAACAACCATCTGTGTTTAACTGTAATTTAATTATAGGTTCATTCCTTTTGTGTGCACTGGAAAGAATCTCATAGGTCTTCTCCAGTTAGTCTGCAATCAACTTCTGGCATATTGCAAAAAGGAGCAAGCATATTTTTTTAGTAACACCTGCTAACTTCATTTCATTGCATTTTTGGTAAAGAACATATGGGATTTCACAATGATAGTGGCAGAATCTTTTTTTAATTGATGGTATGTAATATAGTGTGTGTGTGTACACATATACACAAAAATCAAGCACTAGATTAATTAGTTGCAAGCGTTAAAAATAGTAGCACTTTTAATGAATTCACTCAAAGATGGAGATAAAATAGTGAGGAGTATGTCTGTTTTATGGTAAACACTGGGGTTCAGATCCTGCCATTTGTGTGGATATTATCTCTGTGGTTGGAATTATATGAAATAGTGGAGGCAACAGAGTTGGAGAGAGAGTAGTAGGCTTGTTATCAAAACTCCTGGTAATTTACTTGATGATGCAGCAGAATTGAGTAAATGGTATAATGGGGGATACATTACAGTCAGTGGTGGGATATAATTTTTTTTACTACTGGTTCTGTGGGTGTGGCTTGGTGGGTGTGGCATGGCCTGGTGGGCGTGGCTTGGTGGGTTTAGCAGGGAAGGATACTGTAAAATCATTCCACCCTACTCCAGGGGAAGGTTACCGCAAAATGCCCATTTCCTCCCGATCAGCTGGGATTCGGGAGGCAGAGAATAGATGGGGGTGGGGCCAGTCAGAGGTAGTATTTACCAGTTCTTCAAACTACTCAAAATTTCTGCTACCAGTTCTCCAGTACTGGTCAGAACCTGCTGAATACCACCTCTGATTACAATGACATTACATAAGCCTTTCTCCATCACGTTCTTATTCACTTCTAATCTGTCTCCATATTCCCTGAATTAATTTACTCACTAGTGAAAATATAACCTAAACATTCAGCTATTCTCCCCTACAGTTTCATGTACATATTCAAGAACATTTGAGTCCATTAATCAGATTATAAACATTAGCAGGATATATATAAGAATACAAGAGCTGAGGTGGTGCAGTGGTTAGAGTACAGTACTTCAGGCTACTTCAGCTGACTGCTAGCTGCAGTTTGGCAATTCAAATCTCACCGGCTCAAGGTTGATTCAGCCTTCCATCCTTCTGAGGTGGGTAAACTGAGGACCCAGATTGTTGGGGGCAATATGCAGACTCTGTAAAACTGCTTAGAGAGGGCTGTAAAAACACTATGAAGCGGTATATAAGTCTAAGTGCTATTTGTTATGTCCTTATAAGGACATCCGGCCGGGGATTGGTTAATCCTCCGGGCGGGAAAGTTAAACCGCTGTCATTGGACGGCTGGTCTGCCGGAGCGCTATAAAAAGGGCTCCGGCAGCACAGCCGTTCGTCTGTTCTGACTTAGTTAAGAGCTGAATAAAACTTGTTGAACAGACCCCGCTGGTCTTGTCTTCTTTCCTGCGCCTGATCTAACACTGGCGACGAAGGATTTGAAAAGAACCGCCACGCGGAGCTAAGTCACTCATCGAGAATTTCTCACTGAGCTGAAGTCACTGAAGATGGAGGCATCACAAGCCGCGATGGCTCCGATCTCCAAATTCGACCCCAGAGTGGAGAAATGGACCTCCTATCTGGTTCGTTTCCGCCAGTTTCTGCGGGGAAACAACTATCAAGACCTCTCCGATGAACGGAAACGAGCCCTGTTCCTAGCGCATTGCGGCTCCGAGGTGCTTGAGATGGCCATCGACCTCGTGTCCCCAAGGAACATCGAGGAGATGTCTTGGGCCGATCTGCAAGACGTGCTGAAGGAGCACTACGCTCCCACTGGAACCCCCATTGCCAACAGATTCACCTTTCAACAAAGGAATCAGTTGGAAGGGGAGCCCATCAAGGACTTTGTGGCAGCTCTGCGGCAACTCGCGTCAAACTGCGAGTTTGACAACGTTGAGAACGCCATCAGAGACCGCATTGTCTTCGGCATGAGGGACATTGGACTGCAACGTAAGTTCCTCAGCCGAAAGAAGATTGCGTTGAAAGACGTCGTTGAGGAGGCAATCGCAGCCGAGATCTCAGAAAAGGCGGCTGCCGCCATGAGTAGGGCTAAAGGGGTGCACAAATTGCACCGCCAACCCAAGAGCTCGTCTGAGGAGTCGTCTGCCAGCTCCTGCTCCGACGACGAAATGGCCGTTCACAAGGTTTCCCGCCAAAACCGTCGCGAGCGCAAACAAGATGGCGCCCGGATCGAGCCCTGCGGCAGCTGCAAAGGAAGCCATGCCAGAGCCAAGTGCCGTTGGAGAGACGCTGTCTGCCGACGCTGTAACAAGCGGGGGCACATCGCTGAAGCCTGCAGGGCCGAAGCACCTACCCCGGGTTCGTTTCCCCCCGGCTGGGGCGAGAAACGGCAAGACAACCAGAGACCATCCAAACAGTCCTCTGTCAAGTCTCAGCAACGAGGCGGCGGCTACGCGGCGGTCAGAACCGAGCAGCTGTCCTCCGGCATCCACACCATTGACGATGCGGCCGCAAAGTTCCATGCCACCGTGATCGTGGAGGGAACACCCTGCTCTATGGAGGTTGATTCGGGATCGAACTACTCCATCATGGACTGGCACCAGTTAAAGCGCCTGAAACCGGGCATCTCGAGGAAAGACCTCAAGCCCCTACGAGCCCGTCTTGTCGATTTCGGCGGCAACCCTGTTGAGATCCTGGGGAGGACTTCGCTCCGGGTCACCTACCACGACTTCCAGGGCGTCCTACCCATCACTGTCGTGGGGCGAAACCGCCCGAGCCTGCTTGGGATGGAGTGGTTCGAGCCATTGGGGCTGTCTATCAGCGGGATCCATCAGATTCGTAGGGACGAACTCGACGCCATCATCGAAGAGTTCAAGGAAGTCTTCGATGGTAAGCTGGGGAAATTTGTGGGGAAACCCATTTCCTTCAATTTGGACAAAAATGTCACCCCAATTAGGCTTAAGCCCCGCAGGGTTCCGTTCGCCCTGAGGCCCAAGGTCGACGCCCAGATAGATAAGCTTGTCGCCCAGGGGGTCCTGGAACCGATCGATCATGCTGCATGGGAGACCCCCATTGTGACCCCGATGAAGCATGATGGGTCTGTGCGCATCTGCGCCGACTATAAGTGTTCCATAAATAAGGCCCTCCAGCAGAGCGCATATCCGGTTCCAGTGGTGCAACATCTGCTGCACTCACTTGGGAGCGGATCAATATTCGCAAAATTGGACCTGGCCCAAGCTTACCAGCAATTGCCAGTGGATGAGAAAACTGCGGAGGCACAAACCATTGTCACGCATAGAGGGGCATTTAAATGCACGCGCCTCCAATTTGGGGTCAGCGCAGCCCCAGGTATTTTTCAATCATTTATGGAACGCCTTCTTCAAGGCATTCCAGGGGCGGTCCCTTACTTCGATGATGTCTTGATCTCCGGCCACTCCAAAACCCAACTACTTGAGCGACTGCGCATGGTTTTACAGCGGTTCAAGGAGAAGGGTTTGAGAGTCAGGAGAGACAAGTGCATCATCGGGGTCCAGGAAGTCGAGTTCCTGGGTTATCTCATTGATAAGAACGGCATTCACCCCACCAAATCTAAGGTTAGGGCTATCCATGAAGCTCCAGCCCCCCAAAACAAGACGGAGCTTCAGGCGTTTCTGGGACTACTGAATTTTTACAGTGTTTTCCTGAAACAGAAAGCCTCCGTGGCTGAACCGCTCCATCGCTTGCTGGGGAAGGCGGTTTCCTGGAGGTGGGGGAAGGAAGAGGACGCAGCATTCAGAGCTGTCAAGAACCTACTTTCTTCTGAGAGCGTCCTCATCCAATACCACGAGACGCTCCCCCTGCTATTGACTTGCGACGCATCCCCCTACGGCGTCGGAGCAGTCCTCAGCCATCAGTTCCCGGACGGGAAGGAAGCCCCCATCGCCTACTTCTCGAAGACGCTGTCCAGCGCCGAGAGAAATTACAGCCAATTGGACAAAGAGGCCCTGGCCATCGTTGCGGGCATCAAGCGCTTCCACGAGTACCTATACGGACGGAGGTTCACGGTCATCACAGACCACAAGCCCCTGTTAGGCCTTCTGTCGGGAAGCAAGCCCACACCTAACTATTCGTCGCCCAGGATGACACGCTGGGCAATTTTTTTGGCCGGGTACTCTTACGAACTTTGCCACAGGCCGGGCAGTAACATCTGCAATGCTGACGCCTTGAGCAGATGCCCGTCAAAGGACTTAGTGGAGGACCCAGCCCCCACCCTGGGACTGCATCACATCGATGGCGACCTGGCTTGCCCAGTCACATCCGCAGACGTCGCGGCAGTAACCCAGAAAGACCGGACTTTGAAGCAAGTGATGTCTTGGGTGCTGCGCGGCTGGCCTGCAGAACCGATGACCGATGACTTCAAGCCGTTTGCAAAGAGGCAGCAGGAACTGTCAACCATGAAGGGCTGCCTACTGTGGGGTGACAGGGTTGTGGTTCCCCAGGCTTTGCGCCTAAAGACATTGGAGACTTTGCACAAGGGGCACCCTGGCATCGTGCGCATGAAGGGACTGGCACGGAGCTACGTCTGGTGGCCATCACTGGACAAAGACATTGAGAACTGGGTCTCCAGATGTGATCCGTGCCAAGAAGTCCGCCCCGCCCCTCCGCAAACGCCTGTTGCGGAATGGGAAACACCAAGCAACCCGTGGGCGCGAATACATATAGACTTTGCGGGCCCGATGCAAGGGAAGTTCCTGCTAATAGTGGTGGATGCCTTTTCCAAGTGGCTTGAGGTCATTCCCCTGGCATCCATCACTACAGAAGTCACGATTAGAGCCCTCCGGCGACTATTCGCTACCCACGGGCTGCCGGACATCCTCGTTTCCGACAACGGCCCACAGCTGACCTCGAAACCAATGGAGGAGTTCCTGGCCAGTTTGGGCATCCGCCATGCCCTCTCTGCCCCCTACAGACCGGCTGGCAACGGACAAGCTGAGAGGATGGTGAGGTTCACTAAAGAGGCCCTTGCCAGGATGGGGCCGGGCGATTGGCAAGAGAAGATCGACAACTTCCTCTTGATTCAGCATATTACGCCGCATGCCACCACTAGAAAGAGCCCGGCCGAAATGCTGATGGGCAGGAAGCTGAGGTCACCCCTGGACCGACTTCACCCCCTGTACCACTCCGAGGTCACCGCAACCGCGAGCCGCCCCCTCCGAGCCTTCTCCGCAGGAGATCCGGTTTTCGCGCTTAATTTCCACGGCCTGCCGAAATGGCTTAAAGGGAGAATCGAGAGCTCAACCGGCCCGAAGTCCTACACTGTCGAACTGCAAGACGGAGTGGTCTGTAGACGTCACATCGACCAACTCCGGAAGCGGTGGGAAGGGGATGGCGAAAACCACCCTGACGAGGTAGGACAACAACATCCCTACAAGGCAGGCCAAAACCACCCCGACGAGGTAGGACAACAACACCCCTACAAGGCAGGCCGAAACCACCCCGACGAGGTAGGACAACAACACCCCTACAGGGCAGGCCAAAACCACCCCGTCGAGGTAGGGCAACGCCACCCGGGCAGGGCAGGACAACACCACCCTTGTGAGGTAGCCCTGCAACACCCAGTCGAGGAAGGGCCGTACCACCCCAACATGACCGGACAGCCAGCAGACCAGCTACCGTACTGCAACTGCCGAGTAGACAGGGGACTCCACGGCAACGAAAACTCACGCCTCCCCGGCAAGGCGACCCAACGCCACCCCGACGGCAGGGAACTCCAGGGAACGCCAGTAGACCGGGACATGCCCAACCGAGAGGGCCAACAACAACCCGGTGAGGGAGGCCTACGACACCCCGGCATGCAAGAACTACACCACCCGTCTGAAATCCTCCACCCAGCTGACCCCCGTCCCAAGCAACGACGACCCGACCAGGTCGACCTGCACCACCCAGACAGGGTCGACCAACACAAGTCTAAAAAATACGGACAATTTGAAAAAAGTATAAAAAACCCAAGGGACTTACCAGTCCACGACGAGCGGCACCCAGGACAGGGAAGAGACCAACCGGACCAGCAGATATATTCCAACAGCGGGTCGGGAGGCGGCACACCGGAGCCGGTACCTGCAACGACCACTTCGCAGCCCAGCAGCAAGGCCGAAGGCGCACAGACAGGGCCGGCACCTTCAACGACCCAGCGGCAGGCATCCCAGGGGCGAGGGTCGGAGGACACCGGAGCAGCCACCTTCCAGACGGACGACGGAGAACAGAATGAACTGCGCAGGTCGAGCAGGGCTTCCAGACGTCCCGCCTACCTGCGTGACTACGTCTGTTGATTGACACGAGCTGAACCATGTTTCATCTAGGGGGGGAGGAGTGTTATGTCCTTATAAGGACATCCGGCCGGGGATTGGTTAATCCTCCGGGCGGGAAAGTTAAACCGCTGTCATTGGACGGCTGGTCTGCCGGAGCGCTATAAAAAGGGCTCCGGCAGCACAGCCGTTCGTCTGTTCTGACTTAGTTAAGAGCTGAATAAAACTTGTTGAACAGACCCCGCTGGTCTTGTCTTCTTTCCTGCGCCTGATCTAACACTATTACTATTGCTATATAAAAAGAAATACATTTAAACTTACAGGGTAGGAAGGAATCTCAAATAGAAATCATTATATCTCAGAAAACGTTTTCATATGTAGGGTGACTGTATCCTCTCTCCTTAAATATGGGAGACTAACATGATGCCACTGTAACAAGCACAACCATACTGTAAAAAGTAAAAAAAAAAAAGGCTAGACATTTAGAACTTCAGAGAAAAATGTCAGCTTAACCATTAGGTACATTGATGAGAGTAAAATGTGTGCAATGCTCTCTGCCTGCTGATAACACTTGTGTAATTGCTGTCATCAGCAAGGTTACACCAGATCTCAAGGGATCCTCAGGACTGTTGGAAAGACTTTGACTTTAGGAACTGTGCTACAGTCTGAGACTTTGATGAATCTTGACATTTAGCCAATTGCATTTCCAAGTCATTTGTATTTGTTTAGTTTGTTTCCCATTTGCAAGTAGAGACTCTGATACAATCATGAAGTTACGGCACCAATGGGTTCTGTGTCAGGTACCCTACTGATAAAAAAATTAATTCAATTACCAAACAGAATGATGGGTCAGAAATGAAATATTAGGGTTGGCTGTGAAATGAACAAAGTTAACACAATAGCTTAATGTAAGGTATATGCCAATACCTTTGAAAATACTGGACCACTGTTTTTATAAGATTAAAAGACTTCCTATTCTCCCATATAAAAGCAAATTCACTATAGTTTTCCCAAAGTGAAGTTGTGATGAATGTAATATACTTAACCATTGTCTATGCTAATTTGCAGAATTGGGTTTGGTGCTGGGGATTGACAAAAGTGACCTTATTTATGGAACAGTGGTTCTCAACCTTTTCTTCACCATGGACCCCCCTTTAAATACCTTTTGTGGCTATGGAGCATGGCCATGAACCACCAAGACGTAACTCAAGATTAAAATAATAACATTTCTTCAAGCCTTTGTGGACCCACTGTGATGATATTGTCTTCTCCCAGGGATCCACAGACCACAAGTTGAGATCCACTGTTATAGAGAATAACATTAGCTTCCCATTCAGGTTTGTATGTATTCCCAGTTTGCTTTTTGTCTTTCCTTCTAAAAAGAGCAGAATTTCCATATATATTCCCTTGTCTTGAAGATGATGACCAAAGGAATCCTGTCTCTTCCTCTCTCTTATTCTCCTACTTTTAATTTGGACAACTTAAACTGATGACAAGCCTCCATTGTGAAAAGTGCATGTTCTAAAACTCTGAAATATAATAGCAATATATATTTCATAATTATTTAAGGTCTTGAATTAAGATGGACAAACTTTGTACCATAGGATATGAGCAACCCGAGCTTGAATGTGGGATTAAATATATCATCAGTTTGGAAACATTGTGCAACCATAAGAAACCCAAGCCCAAGCCCCAGTTAATTTTAACCCTTATCTAGCATCTATTAAGCTTTGACCATTAGCTGACATGTGCTTGTGTATAGGTAGCAATAATGAACGGTTCAGTGCTTTGAACTCAGTGAGTATTCTTGATTCTTTGCCCCTGACGTGTATGCTCTTATGTGCCAAAATGTAACCACAGCAATTATTTTCTCCTAAATAGTTTTAGGGAAAGTTAAAATGCTCAAGGTCAACTATTACAAGAAGCTCTTGCCTTACATAAACCTTTCATATATTCTGGTCCTGTGATGGATGGTGTGTATGGAGAGGAAGGTAGTGATGGACTATAGAGAAACAGCAGTTTCCCAGGAAGAAGGGAGCACATTCCAAGGAAGGGGCAAAACAATAAAAACAATACTAGAATTTATTTTGATACTTCCTGAGGCAACATATGATTCTTCCAGTGTGCCAAGCAGTGCTATAGATAGTTTGAGTGATACATCAATTTCCCTCTCCTGTCATTAGAATCAGTCTGGTAATAGATATATGTAGGACACTAGACTTCCTTGGAAAAATAGAAAAAAGGTTGGGAGAGAAAAAAAAGACTAGCAAAGAAGAATGGATGGCTTACATCAGGAAATTATCTTCTTCTGCTTGTTAAAGGAATCATACCTAGGCTGATTCACTGAGAAGCCTAGATTTGTCTGGCAATCAAAAATGAAACCATATCGGACTAAACTCTATGTAAACTACTGAGGAGGATAATGGTGAATCAAATCAAGTCTTTCTTTTTCAAGAAATCTACCTCCCCCTATGAGCCAAGGGGATGATTTAAACAACCTAAAAATATTCCTGATTAATTTTTTTACAATAAAGGGCAGAAAGGAAGGAAGGAGAAAGGTAATAGCTCACTGCTATTTCTTGTCCCCAGAATATTCTAAAGAACTGAACTTTGGCTGGGTTATTGTATGGCATTTTTGAGTCTGACAGATCAACAGTTCAAATCAGAAAAAGTTCTACATGATAAATCTTGATTCAATATATATAGGGAAATAGCATTTCTTTGTTGCTGAAATCCTGGGTTTATGACAAATATACAGTGTATACGGTACCTGTTCTACAGACACACAAACACATATATTTCAATTATGTATTGAAATGCTTTTGCTGAATTTTATCCCTTGTCTTTCCTCTCACATTTATCAAGACAATATTTCTAGTTCTTGCAAACCTTGAATTTATTCTGTACACTTTATCTATCTCTGCGTCTGTGTCTTCCTTCTCCCCATCAAATAATTTGTCAAAGCCTGCATGATTCTTTCTCTAATATTTTCATCAGAGCTCTCTAGGATAGCTCCAAATCTCAGACAATTTTTTTTTCTGTCTCAATTCCAATAGAATCAAATTATCCAACTCTCTCTTCAATTCTCTATCTATAACTTCTGTTTTACTTTCCAAAATTTCTATTTTATCATTAATTTGTTTTATATCTCTAGGAATTTCTTATACATAATTTTCCATTTTATCAGGATTTTCATCTTTTTTTAAACTATACATTTAATCTCAAATGAATCAGCCAAGCTGTTACGAAGTTGATCAAACATTTTCTAATCTAATGGAATTGTCTTCTCTGTTCTAAGGATCCTCTTATTTCCTGCAATCATGCAGTCTCTGGTGTCACTAGGTTACAATCCAAAAGTGAAAGTGTTAAACAAGATAAAGAGAAAATCAAACTTCACTCCCTCTTTTCTTCTTTTATCATCCTATGCTTTTGATGCTGTAATTGCAGGCACAAAGCACATCTGCATTTCCATGATCATAGTCAAATGCTCAGTCTACTGAAGTTACCTTTATGTTTTGTTTTGTAAATTCTACCAGTTATGTATATAGCCTTTAGTAAAATAATAATAATAATAATAACAACAACAACAACAACAACAACATTCTCACAGAAGGGCTGAGCTAATTTCCTTATTCAATTACACTTTTTCCAATTCAGGTTTGGAGAAAATTCACTGTATAAAAATAACATTCCCCTTTAACTATTTTAAATTTCATATTTAAATTTGTTAACTTGTTAAGCTTTTTGCCAAATATTCTTTATGCTTTAAGTCTCTAAATCTTCTTTTAATTTTGTAATTCAGAAAACAATGAGACTTACCAAGAGGACTTCTTATCTCTTGGAAAAGATAATTATTTTACAGCTTGAGAGAAATTATTTCCAAATGTGGCTAAGAAATCAGGCTTGGCTGATTTTATTGTCCATACAGGTGATACAAAAAAAACCCCTTCAATTCCTGCAGTTTACTAATGGGATACAGCAGTCTGGAGAACATGATCTCACCTTTGTTCAGTGTTGTGCCATTTCTGCTCTTCCAAAGACAACGAGACCGCCATTAATCCTAACCAAAAGTCAAACTATGGCAATAATCTATCTCTATTAAACTTACTGCTTCAGACAGGAAGGTAGTGCAGAGAGTGGTGAGGATGGCAGAAAAGATCATTGGTAGTCCACTTCCTTCTATCCAGGGCATAGCATATAAGCAATGCTTGAGCAGAGTCTACAGGATTGTCTGGAACATTACATATCCTCTTCATGGCCTGTTTTCCTTGTTACCTTCTGGCAGGAGGCTTTGTGGTATCCAAAATAGAACATCTAGATTCAGTCAAAGTTTTGTTCCATATAGCATCAACCTTGTGAATTCTCAAGTTACCTCTTTCCTCTATGTGTTTAAAATGGACAGTGATATATATATATGTATGTATATATTTGTCTATGTAAGTTTTCACGGGTATATATGTGTGTACAGTTAATATCTCGGGTTTCTTCCCGTGTAATTGTAAATGGGAAGAAACCCGAGATATTAACTGTACACACACACACACACACACACACACACATATGTATGTATGTATGCATATAGTATGGGTATATTTGTGTTATTATATGCGTTTGGGTAGATATGCACTCTCTTGAGAGCAGGCAACAGAATTTCATTTTTAATGTGGGCCAGTGTGCTTGCAGTAAAAAAAAATGACAATAAAAGTTATCTTATCTTATCTATCTTACAAGTGCTCTTCCAAATGGCCAAGCATTGCTGTGATCATCATTATGCCAGGTCATAAATATTTTTGCAGAATGGTTGGCTAACGAATCAGAAATGGTAGGCCTGAACTACCATCAGAAATGGTAGCTCAGATCTGCTTCAGTGCCTCATCCAGACCTTGAATTTAGTCATATTCTTATTTGGTTGATGATCCATCCATTCAAGAAAACCTAAAGTATTCTTATTTTAGGACTAACATATCCAGAATGCAAAAAAATGGGATGGCCATTAGATGATGCTAAAGTACATCTAATGGTGGTTCAAATTTTTGTAGTGCTTGTGCTTGAATTGTCAGGCCACTGACCAATGGACTTTTTTAGTAGTATGGAAATTGATCCAGTATAATGTAATATGGGAAAATTCAATTAACACATGGGGACAATTGCCTAGATGTTGCAATATTGATTATATAGCAGTGTTTCTCAGTTTTAGCAACTTTCAGATGTTTCAGGATGGGGAATTCTGGGACATAAAGTCCATACATCTGAAAGTTAGAACAGTTGAGAAACACTGTTATAAAGGATCTTACCTAACACTTGTAAACTAAGGATTAATTTGTCCTTAGAATCTTAAAACAATATACTTATATCATATATACTTCAAAATTTCTCCTGCTTTGAATTTCTTTGGCTTGCTTAATTTGAAGCCTTGTAATTTTTTTAGTCATTGCATTCCGTTTATTCAAGCCTTCTGATGACTGTGATATCCATGAATTTCCTATATCAATTTTATCTGAGTAAGAAGGTGATGTCAGAGTTAGAAATCTTGGCATTGGGCCTTTCTAAATTTCTGGAATAATGTAATGCAGCATTATATGTGGCCATATAGAATATAGAACAAAACATACTAGGGTTCTATTAGGGTTCTTGGAGATCTTCTAGCCCAACCTCCTGCTCTAACTGGAGACCCTATACCATTCTAGACAAATGGCTGTCCAGTTTCTTCTTGAAAACTTCCAGAGACTTCCAGAGGTAAATGAAACTGGTCCTGAAGCTGGCAGACGCATATTTAGATCACTCTCCATATGAAGTATCTGATTACTTTTAGAGTATGTAATGTGAAAATGTTCACCAGACTCCATTGGAATATATTTCTTCATAGCTAATGAAGAACAATTCCTCAGACCCAAAAGACAGTTTTGAAGGCAATGTCATACTTACACTGCTTACAGAAACCAATATACCTAAAAACATTGTACGCCCAAGAGACCAACATGTGATACATTTAGAACAATATTAACAAATGATGTATATAAAAAGGATTTTCTTCACCTTTGTAATTCTATCCCAATAATTTCCCTTTTGATCTTCATGCAACAACTGAAAGAAGTTATTTCTTCCATATTATTTGTTTGGCATTTTCACAATTTTTGGAAAGGAGAGGTATTTGAGAGAAAGAATTTTAATTACAGAAGCAATTAAGAAGATCCCAGGAAATTCTTATAATGAGCTAGAGTCATATGTTTTAGCATCACCCTAGAGCATTGAGGCACCTGCCATATGGTCTTCTAAAAATGGTATTTTGCTTTCAGAAGGACAGAAATGAAGCTATTAATCTATTAAAACTTTCTGTAAAGTTAAAAAAAGTTTGTTTAATTCCATTTTCCTTATTAAATTTTAAATGAAAGCAAAATGTTTTGTGATGAGTATTTGGGCACATGCATTTGCATATACATGTGTGCATGCATTGTGTGTCTATGTATAAAAAATGTTCAAATTTTCAACAATGAAGTTAGAAATTTTAGATTAGATGATCCAACATGAGTTGAATACTGAAAATTGTTTAAAACATGGTAATTTCAACCATGTGTTATTCACTTAGTGACTACTTTCTATTTCCTTAACAAACAAATTATCAGTCCTAATTGTCCTAATTGTGTATAAAAATGAAGTATATATCTTAAAGCAAAAGGCAGACATTCAATAATTCCACCGTCCTTTTCCTAGGTAACATCTCCTTTGGATTTCATTAATTCAGTGGTTATTGTCAAAGATCATATGTACCTTAAATATATAGCCAATTAAAAATTAATTTGGCAGGGGGAAAAAAATCAAACAGAAAAAGAAAATTTGGGGATAGCATTAAATAGATAAGCACTCTTCTTTTTATTCCTTTTCTTTCCATTGTTTTAGTGACTAACAGAATACATACAATAGTTAAACCAATTATACAGATAGCTATTTTGATACTGTCCATAATACTGAGACTTGCACTGGAAGATTTCTGTTTGAATAGTATCATTGCAATAACTCAATCAATGTCCTTTTGAAAACAATTTTATATATTTTCTAAATTCACAGGTTTCTCTGTAGTCCAAAATAAATACTGTTTAACTGAATTCATAGATTAATGCAAAATATTAAAAGAATAACATAAGAACTATGCATATGCTTTTTTCCATTCTGACAATACAACAATTCAAGTAGTAAAGTTTAAATTAAGTTAAATAAACTTAAATTTATGTAAGTAATGCTTAAATTTTTTAAAAAGTAGGATGTATATTCAGACTAACTAAAACATATTACTATTGTTTTAGAGTAACTATTAGATGGTCAATTCATTTACACTATTGTTTGCAGTAAACATTGGATGATTTAGAAGCTTTTTTTTTCTTTTTAAAATAATGTTTTTGAACATAATAAAAATTGCTTAAAATGCATCAGATTCACTCAATTATAATTGGAAATGAGATGTACTAGCATAATTGCTGGTTAGTTTCTAAACTGGTACATAAAACTGACTTGCATTTCATGTAATTAAATATGCAATTTATCATTTACTTGTCACTAAAACTACCTCCCCAGAGAGCTTAGTCCTAAATGAACGTTATTAAGAAAGTGCAATTCATTTTTACTCCATTAGCCAAGTCCTGAAAAAGAAGAGAAAAACAAATGCTAGCAAACACAGCCAATCAATTTCAGTTTTCATCATTTTGTTCTTAATGTTTGGGAGCCAACTGATAAATGATAAAAAGTCAGAGCAAAGATTAGACAGAACTGGTTATATAGGCAAGAACTATATAGTTCTCTAAACTCCAGTATCAAACTTCATTTTAGCAAGAAAAGCACAAGCAAAGAAACTGCTGGGAGATAAATAACATATGGGCGATATCTTAGCTCATGTCCTTCAAGAATATTTACAATCTCTGGACTCTCCCAAAATTGTTGGAAGTGTGGGGAGCTAGGTACCTATTTCCATGTATGGTGGACTTGCCCCAGAATAATTTTGGAATGAATTTTGGAAATTCATTCAGAGGTGGTTGTTAGAAATTACTGGTTACAAACTACAACTGAAACCTGAATTTACTTATTAAACATGAGACCAGATAAAATAGGCACTAACAAATGGTATCTGATTGTTTACATCACAACTGCGACTAGAATATGCCTCACCCAAAACTGGAAGGGTAAAGATCTACCATCTGAAGATATAATAATAGGGAAAATCATGGAATGTGCAGAAGCCGATAGGCTAACTAAAATTTTAAGAGATCAAAAAGACTCTGCATATTTCCAATGCTGGGACCTATGGTATGTTTGGTTAGATAATAGAATAAAAAGAGGACAATGCTAGATTAGACTTTTATTTTTTATCTGTTTATTTAGATTGAATGTTATGTATTGTGTAATGTTCTCACCGTTATCTGTTTGTCGACAAATCGTCTGTACTTTTTTAAAGAAATAAAATTTATTATTTTTTTAAAAAAAGAATATTTACAATCTCACAGTCACTTATCTTTTAATCATTTTGACTAAATCCCCCCCCCCCCAAAAAAAGCTATTTGTATTTAGAGCTCTAAAAAGATGATTAGGACAATAGTTCCTAGTTAGATTTTCTAGAATACTTTGTTGTAATGGGACTCCCAGCTACAATAAATGTGAAAGAAGAAAGCAGTTTGTTAGTTCTTCATAATTAATCTTCCCATATTTAGGATGACTCAGTTCTCATCTCCTAAATGTCTTTTGGACTTCTGCAATGAAGATTCTCAATCACAGCTTCTTGGATGAGAAGTGAAACATTTTCAAAGAAAACACCAAGGAAATCCAGTTGCCTTTTTTGGGGGGGAAAGCAACACCTTTGGGATTTCATCTGCTAAATTCACATTTACTTTTGCTTTCCTTTGCTCTCTTATATTATTTATATACTAAAGTCACATACAGTATATGGAAGAAATGGCATTATTACTTTCAGACGAAGCACCAGTCTTGTTCCCCACTTAAAAGTCAGCTGAAAGGAAAGGAACATTCTATCAGCAAGGTCATCCAACATACTGTATGAAGGAAGAATCTACACTGTTTTGGGAATAATTTTGAATGAGGTCAATCATTCCAGGACAATCACCAATGGAATTTTCAAGTCAATTGGGTACACGTCATCATTTCAAAGAGGAAGTGGAAATGCACGTGATGAAATGCTGCCCAAAGGTGCTGCTTAAACAGCACCAAAGCTTACTTTTCAGATAGTCCGGAGAGACAAATCTTCAATTCAGAAATGATCTCAGAGTGTTCAATTTCCAGTCCAAAGTTTAGCCAGATAATCTAAAGGAACCCAAAGGATGGAGATAAGGTCTCAGTGAGGAACAGAGGTGATGATAGAGCATTCGGAGCTGAAGACTGAAGGAGCTACTTGGATTGGCAGTGAAACATTTCAAACCAAAAACAAAAGATGTACAGTCGCCCAACTCAACTTCCAAACATTAAGAGCAGTTTCCTTTATGTAATCTGTTATTTTCTTTAGGTAGCCATGGCACCCAGATTGACTACTGGCTGTATGAGGCTTTCTTCTTTTAAGTGGAGTGCTTGACTTTTTACTTCTAAATTGGCAAGATCTTACTAGGCTTGGAATGTTCTCTAGCCCTGGCTCTGGATCAGCTGACCCTGACCTATGTCTCTGCAGATGCCCTCTCTATGACTATTTTCTATGGTGCAGTATAGTAAGTTAGCACCCACCCCTTTCCTAGAAGAATGAAATATTTTGGGAAATATTAAAAAGGCATAATATTATATTTCCCTGGATGAGAAATGGAGAAGCATGTTTTAAAGACAAAGCAGCTCCCACCTTCCTGTCCCCACCCTTTTATTAATGGGCCAGAGGCAGAAACTCAATCTTTATCAATGGACCTCATCTGCAAGACAATGGGACCCATCTAAGGCGAAACTCACCACATGGCACCTGGGAAGATTACATCAGCCAGCAAGGCTAGCTAAGACCTCCACCCCCTGGAAGTCTGACAACCAATCAGGATACTCTTTCTGGGCCCCAGGAAGTTCAAAGCCAGAGAGAGCATAAAATCCGAAAACTTGCTGTATCTGCCCTTTTCTGTTCAGGAACTCAAGCCATGTGATCCTGTCCACCATTAAACCATCTTTCCAAGCAGTTTCCATGTTTCCAGTGTCTTTTTCCCCACTTGGAGCAGAACCCAGAAGGATATTTCTTCCTACAGCAGGCTGAAGTTCAATCTGATCAAGTCCTTCAATTTCTCAATCTGAAAACACAGGATGATTCCTAGACTACACACTTAATCCAGGGTACTTAACCAACAATGTAGTTTGACTCTTACTGTAAATCTGATGCAAAGCAGGGGTCAGAAAGAAGAGAATCAGAAAAGTAAATTATCCCCTTTTTTGTTGGCTAAAATAAAAATGCTCAGACGAATCCTTCGGCAAGCAAAAGGGTAGCATCTTTATATTCTCCCAAGGTTCGCTGCATAGAGAGCAGATTTTTTATTATTATTGTTATATATTGTGCTAT
Organism: Ptyas mucosa; assembly: GCA_012654045.1. Lineage (NCBI taxonomy): Eukaryota > Metazoa > Chordata > Lepidosauria > Squamata > Colubridae > Ptyas > Ptyas mucosa. The sequence continues at coordinate 51,006,434 of WNWU01000004.1, forward strand.
ATTTTAATTTATTCTTTGAGCTTGGTGTCATATACGACTCTCCAATTTTCCAGGCTTTGGCACCTGCCCTCATTGCAAACCTTTTACCCAATGTTTTTATTAACTCAGTTTAATGGAACCTTTTTTTTCATGGTGACCTTAAGAATTTAATAACTCTTCAATGCAAGGACAGTACCACCTGCAGGCTCCCTGGGATTAGACTGCGGTAGCTCAATATGTGTGCAGGAACACATTAATGCGAAGCTCAAGAGGAGGGGGAGATCCCTCAGAAACTACATAAATAGGCCCCCTCAGCCCTGTGGGTGGATATTATGAGTGCTTATGATGTCTGCGCCAAGACGGGGAACATAAAACACAGAGGTTCTGAGGCATGCAGTGGCTCACAGCTGCCTAATATTAATCTACCTTTGATCACGTCTATGTGCTCGCAAATTTTCCTTTCCACAGTTCCTCTCCCCTTCTCCCCTCTCTACCCGCAACAGACACTGACTGTCTTAAAAGATTGAATCAATGCATTATTAGTCCACAAGCTGACAGAGGCCCATAAATTAATCCCACTCTGTCAATGGAGTAGCACCTTCCCTGGTGAAACCTCATCCCTTGCAGAATGCAAGGAGGATCTTTTAATCCAATTATCAGGAGAATGGACTGCCCTCATCTCATTTCTCATCTTGAGAAGTTGCTATGAATGTGTTTTAAAGGGCAAGCGTGGCAGCATGGATAAAATAAGCCTTTGCTTGACTATTAAGAGCCAAGGTTAGTTGCCTTGAATCAATACATAACTATATACACCTCTGGGAATGTAAAAATCTGTCAGTGTTGGCTTTTCTCCCATTTTTCAGTCTTAAAAAGGTTCTGTGTCTTTTTTTTTGCAGCAGTCTGTAATTTGATTAAGACATCTGTATGACAATTTGGACATCCTTCTCATGGAATTTCTCCCAGTGCACACATTTTGTATATGCTTTAACTTTGTCTGCACATATTTCTCCAAGGTTTTTCCCTCAGATAAAGCACTTTGAACTTTGTTCTTATTAAGTTACATCCCATTCCATTTTATCCCTTGAAAGTGTACAGAACAAAAGTCTTCATCAGTCTTCAGAAAACTCACACACATATCACTCCTAAATTGAGTGATCCTTAAATCAGATAACTAATGATAGGATGCAATAAGACACAGGATCTGTTCAGAGGTCTTATTAGAGAACAAGAGTAATAATCAATTACTATATACTGTATATTGTTATCTGTTCAGACTATTACATTTAGTGGACATCGTTCCAGCTTAATCCTATTTTCCCACTTTAAAGGGATGTTAATTAAAGAGCTTGTTTTCACAGCTTTCTCTTTGCAAAATGCCTTACTTGAGTTTAAAAAACAGTGATACTATTAAACAGTGCAGCAAAATTTTGATACCCTCTGCTTTTGGGAGAGCTCTTCTTCTTCTTTATTGCCTTTATTACTTTGAAAGTGTTTCTCATCTAAAACATATGGGATAAAGGATGCAAAAGAGGTTGCATAAAGGTGCCTCAAGGAATTGTGCATTAGAGTTCATCGGAAACAAAATATCTGTGAACCAAAATATTTTTGTTTAATTGTGCATAAGTACAAGAGAATGAGAAGATTCTTAAAATGTATTTCTGATGCTAAGAGAAAGGTTGTTATTATAGTGCATTATTGTTGCCTTTTAAAAACGGGCCGCAGTATTATTAATCAAACTTCCAAAAACTATTTTCTGCACTATTTTCTGGTTTTCATAACATATATACCCACATTACAGTAAAGTATAGAAGCTGCTACAGTATAATTTGGTGATGTCTTGTCCTGGAAATTTGTAAAAGTTTACTTCACAGGCAGATACTTAATGGGCATGAAATCCTTCCAAGCCCGCTACCACACTTAGTGATTCTCAAAGAACTTTGGAAAGGAGGGTATATTTCAGTGGCTCCAATAAAATAATGTAGAAAGGCAAAAAACAGCCTAGACTTTTCTATCAGAAGTCCCCCAAAATGGATAAAATGGCCTAATAGTTATTTCTTGCCCTTTGTTGAAAAATTGAAGCAAAAAAAAAAAAGACTCACAAATTATATCTCTATATCTACCGTGAGCTGTGGTGGCACAGTGGTTAGAATGCAGTATTGCAGGCTACTTCTGCTGACAGCCAGCTGCCAGTTCGAATCTCACCAGGCTCAAGGTTGACTCAGCCTTCCATCCTCCCAATGGTAAAATGAGGACCCAGATTTTTGGAGGCAATATGCTGACTCTGTAAACTACTTAGAGAGAGTTGGAAAGCACCGTGAAGTGGTATATTAGTCTAAGTAAAGGGGTGAGCTCCCATTACTCTGTTTGTATAAAAGAAGCACTTAATAACACTTATTAGACCTAAGAAGGGGATACAGTGGCTCAGTGGCTAAGACACTGAGCTTGTCAATCGAAAGGTCGTCAGTTCAGTGGTTCGAATCCCTAGTGCTGTGTAACAGGGTGAGCTCTTGTTACTTGTCCCAGCTTCTGCCAACCTAGCAGTTCGAAAGCACATAAAAAATGCAAGTAGAAAAATAGGGACCACCTTTGGTGGGAAGGTAACAGCATTCCGTGCACCTTTGACATTTAGTCATGCCGGCCACATGACCACGGAGTTGTCTTTGGACAGCGCTGGCTCTTCGGCTTTGAAACAGAGAGAAGCACTGCCCCCTAGATTCGGAAATGACTAGCACATATGTGTGAGGGGAACCTTTACCTTTACTATTGCTATTGCTAGCCAGGCCTATCACTAACACACTGTGGTAGGCCAGTATAGATCTATCTAGGCTAACTCATTTAGCCATTCCTCATGCCTCATAAATCCACAGGTCCTGATGTATTAATATTGGAAATAGTACTAAAAAAGCATATATACTTGTTTGACATTCAATAATTAGTTTAAAATCACATTAACTGTCTAGTGGAATTCATTCCAAAATAGGTCCACAATTGTTGTGGTCCGTCAGTGGCCTGTGAAGTTACTAGCTGATTCCAACAGGGAGGGGGCTGGTGTGGTGCTGCGCCAGCAGCCTGTGCAGCTGACACTAAAATCAAACAATGAGGAGGCTGGAGAAGAAGTGGTACCAGAGGCGGGGATTCAGCCAGGGCCTTCAGAACCTCCAGAAGCTCCCATAAGTGAAGAGGAAGAAGGGGAGGAGCCTCTTCTCAATGCATGAGCGCACAGAGCTGTTAAAAGGCAGGAGTGGCTTCTCAGGAGGAGGTCTCCTCGAGGGTAGGGCTTGGGGCTAATTGGCCACTCCCCTAGCCTATTTAAGGAAGGACGACGACTGATGCAATTTGCAGGAAACAACTTCGTTCATATTCCTTTGTGTCTTGATTCTAGAAACATTTGATTCGGCTCTTATTTATCTCTTGTCAGTTTTCCTGCAAATTGCTTCTGGGCATTCTGCCAACCACACTAAGATTATGGTTGTCTGAAATACTGTGCCTCAGAATTGAGTTATTATTCTTTGGATTCTTGTCGGCTATTGATGAAGTTAAATTAACAGCCCTTGTTCAGAAAAGACTGATTTAAACTGTACTTGTCTTTAAACAACTACTAAGAAAACTCATTAGTAGTCCTTAATTAGTAAACTAAGGTTTGTACAAACTTTGTGTGTGCTGTGTTCCTTGGGATCTGTAGCTGGGGCAGAACAACAATAGTAGGATAAGCAAATATGGCAATTAGGGATATGCAATAATTCATATCTAAACAACAACAACCACAAAAAGATGCTTTGGAAGGGACAAAGGCCCATGTGCTGCACTGGTAAGTGCCTTCTTAAAATACCTGGAATATATACATCTGAGTCAGAGGTGGGTTTCAGCAGGTTCTGACCAGTTCTGGAGAACCGGTAGTGGAAATTTTGAGTAGTTCGGAGAACCGGTAGTAAAAATTCTGATTGGCCCCACCCCCATCTATTCTCTGCATCCTAAGTCCCAGCTGATTGGAAGGAAATGGGGATTTTGCTGTAACCTTCCCCTGGAGTGGGGTGGGAATGGAGATTTTACAGTATCCTTCCCCTGCCATGCCCACCAAGCCACGCCCACCAAGCCATGCCCACAGAACCAGTAGTAAAAATTTTTGAAACCCACCACTGATCTGAGTAAAGGAGGTACCAGTAGTGCCTGATTAATTGTCACACATCACCTTCAAGGTTCCTTCCAGCTCTGTTCTGATTCTGATTCTGGACTGCCATCTGTCAGAAATGGTGTAGGGTCTCATGCTTGGGTGCTGGGTTGGACTAGATGACTACAAGGTCCCTTCCAACTCCGTTAATCTGTTAAAAACCTCCTTAATACCTTCCTAACACAAATATGTGTTTTTCTGGGGCTACACAACTGTGTAAGTCCCAAAAATGTGCAGTGCATAGCCTCACTTAAAACACAATGCTGAAATATCCTAAACTGAATGTATTCTCAAGAAATAAAATCCTCATTGTTTGAACGTTTTGTGTTCCAACTTTTCAAATATTTGGATCACTAAAAACAATGGAAACTTGGCACAAGGCTCATCATATGGCATTTTCATCCCAGATCTTCTACAGGTAAGTCTCAATTAGTGTGGTTAATAAATCCCATGACAGGGTCACATTATTCAAATTCACACTATATAAAGTGATATTTCTGTGGAAAATATGTTAATTGATTCCAACTCCAAGCAATGAAAAATTGTAAACATAAATTTTATGGGTATATTAATGAAGTATTACAGTAAAGGATAAAAAGAATCTACTTATAATGTAAATTTATGGTTAACAAGGTCATAGAATAGTTATAGAAAGCAAAATAAAAGTATAGACAATCTACCATACATTCAGGCATTCCAATATCTTGTCCTATTTTAGCATTACTATGACTGTATTCATGCTATACAATTACATCAAGCATTTGTTCTAATGTAATAACAATCCTCTTCTTTTTTTTAACTAGTCCTGTTTTCCTGTGGCAGAATATTCCTTTTCTCCATTTTGCATATATAAAGATTAGCAGTATCTAAAACCCTAGCTACAACTACATAGGTGCTAGCCACAATTGCATACATCTAGCCTCAAATTAGCTGCATTTTGGGTCGCATTAAACACAACCTGATATCACTGTACAATTCACACTAAATCAACTATTGCATTATTTAAACTTGTATTACTTGTAATTTCAGAGATCATTCTATGATCTTTGAATGGAGAATATAATTTCAAATATATTATAGATAAAAGGCCATGAAAGAGAAAAAAGGGAATTTTTAAATCTGTTTTGTTTTTCAGTTGAAATTTAATTAACAGAGTAAGCTTGTGCTTCTTTCCTAATCTCTTTCGTTTTGCATTTTTTTTACCTGCGTATTTGATGCTAATCATCTATGATCTATTCTTGAATCACAAGATTAGAAGATTTATAATCCTGGTTGCTTGAATTACACTTTTAGGTTGGACAACAAATATTTGGCTTTTGACTTTCTGGATCAAATTTTATAAAAGCTCTGCCCAAAATGCTGTTAAGAAAAGCAGGTTAATTTATTTCTTCATTACCAAAACTGTTGTGCTTGTGGGATTTTTATTTTATTTTATATCACAAGGCACTTTTTGCTACATTTGTGTCACCAAACAGTGTCAAAAAAAATCACAAAAGTCTCAAAAAAGTAGGATTGTCAGTCACTTTTACTTGTCCTATAAATAAATCACCTTGTGCTAACAAAAAAGAAACTGAGAGCTACATCTGTATCCCAGCAGAGATAGTCTGACGATATAGCAGGAATCAGAAAGGGCAGCTGACAATGTACCATAACGTCATCATGTACAATATGTCCTTCCTTCTACATGAACTACATCCTGATATCTTCCAACAAAAGAACTTTATACTATTCCCCTTATGGATGCGGTGACATTTGAGTTTTCATTAAAGGTTACAAAGATGATATTATTCTTTCTTCTCCTCCTACCCTCTCCCTCATGAATAGAGTTGCATGTGGGTGTTTCTAAGGCTGTTTTTTTAAACAAAATTAAACATGAAAAAGATGTATATGCGTGTATATACAGCGTTAATTGTCTCAATTTGCCTGGGATGGGAAATTATCACTAGTTCCAAATGTGATAAAGTACAACAAGCAGTTTCTACTCACTTTTGGCCATGCTAGTTGGGTTTGCAGCCAGAGATGAAGATGAATAAGGTTCTCCATCTTTGTTAACAGCCACCGAGAGAATCAAATATCTGCCAAGATTTTCCAGCCTCTGAAATATTGAAAATTTTTTGAAGATTTTGAAAATATTGAGAAGTCTTACAATAGCAATATATTTAGGCTTATATACCACCCCATAGCATTTTACAGCACTCTCTGGCAGGTTTATAGTGTAAACATTAATTGCTTATTGTCCCCAACAATCTGGTTCCTCATTGTACTGACCTCGGAAAGATGGAAGACTGAGACAACCTTCAGCCTTGTCAGGATCGAACTGCAGGCTGTAGGCAGAGTTTGCCTGCAATACTGCACTTTGACCACCAGGGCTCACCTTATTTCTTTCTTTCTTTTTTTTTTTATAAAAGTTTTTATTGGTTAAAAATAAACAATATTATCACTTACAATATGTAGAATTTTCATTATCCTTTTACAAAGATAATATATAATTACTTTTTTTCACATACAGCAGATCTTCCCTTATTAAAATTACAAATTTAGCAACCGGATTTATATAAAAATATCAGTTCAATATCCAGAGTAATATTAAAGTTTACAAAAATAAGAGATATCATAAAAGGCACAAAATAATAGATTCCTCTCACTTCATCATTTCTTGGTTCTAGATCTCAAGGTTCTGGCCTTAGCACCCCCTTCCTCCTGGACCGCCACAGCCTTGCCCGCCCCTGCTCCTTGATCATCTAATACCTCCCCTTCCTCGGTTCCTGTATCTTCACCCTCTAGGAGGGTCTTATGTTGCTCCAGATAGGCCTGAGCCTCCATCACACTATTAATTTTCTTCCTACTGCCCTCCCTGAAAATCATCAAACCTTCCGGCATCAACCACCTGAAGCCTATTCCCTTAAGGTACAATTTACTTGATAAAAAATGATAATTTCTTCTTAATTCTCATACCTGTCTAGGGATCTGCTTCAAAATGGTGACCTCCTTGCCCCTGTATATCAGCACCCCCGATCTTTGAGTTCTCAGTATTTCATCTCTCGTTTCCCTTCTCACAAATTTAATGTGGACCTCTCTTGGGACACTATGTAAAATTGCATATTGTGAGTTTACTCTATAAACTAGATCCATGTCCCATCTCATAAAATCCAAACCTCTTTCAATAAATTCGCCCAACAATTTAACCATCACTTCTCGCAGATCTTCCTGGTCCACTTCTTCCACATTTTGAAACCTGAGAAAATAAGACATTCTATCCAGCTGCGAAGTTAAAATTACATTTCCTCTCATTTCTTCCCTCTTCTGGATTGCCCGCACCTCCCCCTCCAAACCTCCCACCTTTTTCTTGTTGTCCTCAACCACCTGTTGAACAGCACTTAAATCTTTTTTCATAACTACCATTTCAGATTTTATTTCCAATTGCCCTTTTTGCAAGTCATCAAGTTTATCAAGTTTCTCATCCAATTTTGCCAATTTCTCCAAAACTTTTTCCGTGTCAGCTGCAGCTGGTCTTTGTCCTTTAGCCATCTTACAGTAATAAAGAATGAGAGGTTCTCAGGTAGGCACAAGCATCCAGAAAGAGAAGGTTCTCTTAAAAAATCAGCTCTATTTTCTCACGATCCACCAGAGGGCGCTCACAGGAGCAACGAGTCCGGCTTGTAGAGTAGGTCAAACAGGAAACCAGAGGTGGGTGATGTCATCAATTATATACAAAGAAGCAGGAAATCAAGCTCCAGCCATGTTTCTCCAGAAGGACAGGGGGCTCCAGCCTCCCTTCCCAAATTCTGCCACCACCATTCTCCACAGAAAATCAGCAAAGTAAGAGGTCTCCTTATTTTTTCTCGCTCTTTCTTCTCAGCTACGGCGCCCTTCCCAGCTACAAGGGGGGGGGAGAAACTTCAGCCCCCCCTCTCACCCGTAGGACGCCTCGTTGCTTCGCCAGTCAAAGTCTCTCCTTTTCTAGTTATTCTCCGGCCTACATCTCTTCCTCTTCCGATCGCCTCTTTACCTGCTGCCTTAATTTCGATATACACCGGGTCCTACAGGCACATAGGCATGGAACGGCCTTGGAATGGCCGCTGCGTGCTGCCCACACTCGCTGGAGCCTCGGGCGCGCCAGCATTGGCCGCCCAGCCCCTGGAATTGAGGCAGGGGACCCCTGGCGAGCCGCCCTTAATGGCAGATACCCCCAAACCAGGGCACCTGGCCCCGAGGGGCCTCCAAGCGGGGGGGGGGAATTCAGACGCTGGGGCAAAGAACCCAAACAACGTCTGCTGCCATCTGGAGCCGGAAGTCGTCCCCACCTTATTTCTTCATATTCCAGCTTTTTAACCAAGTCGGGTCAACTCCCTTTCACTTCTTTATTATTGTTCGTATTAGCAGCACAAGAAAACATTCTCTTTTCTCTGAAAGTAATGTTGAGTTTAGATGTTAAGGATGACAAACTGGAGAAATCATTGAATGCTTGGATAGATGCCAGCTTGAATTTTGATCCTGACAATGAAAAGTTCATCATCCATTTTCCCCCCACTTGCCTCAGAAGTACGGTAGCATTTCCAAATCATTTTTGGAAAAGGTTGGCAGATGTTTTTCTTTTTTTAACCCTTCTTTTTCCCCATAATGCCATGGAATGTGGTACTGAGCCAAAATACTGTTCTTTGAACTAAACTGTAGGAGTGAGCAAGAGGCACCACTGATGGTCTATCAGGAAAGGGCCAGTGAACTACAAACTATCACAAAAAATACAGGAAAAAAGTGACTGCCTTCAGCAATTGTCTGCAAGTGAATTGGTAGCAAATTTAAGGGAGGACTGTATAAATTATACCTTTCTTAATGTATTTAAAATATAAATGTTACACTCTGGTAAGAGAAAAATGGAGAATTTAGAAATACAGTTGTATTTCCATTTCTCATTTCAATTTTTCTTTATTGTTTTTGTTTTTTTCAGGTAGCTTTTTCCTAACCTTCATATCTGTAACCTTATCAAAGGGCATATCTTTGATCTCTGCTATTAATCTTGGCCATTTTATGATATATTTTTCAAGGAATCAAATATAAAGTAGTGGTGAAGACTGAGTTACAGTACATGTAACTTTGATCAGTAGATTTTATACAGAATCTGATTGCAATGAAGTGGTGCAGGAATTTATGGTTAAAGCCCCAATAACAATATGTACATTGTGATATCATAAAATCCTAGAAAGGGAGACCTGAAAAATAATGATAATGAGGAGAAAATTCCTAACAGTAAGGACAATTAATCAGTGCAATAGCTTGATATCAAAAGTTATAGGTGCTTCATCACTGGAGGTGATGAACAATCACTTGTCTGAAATGGTACAGGGTCTCCTGCTTGAGCAGGGGGTTGGACTAGAAGACCTCGAAGGTCCCTTCCAGCTCTATTCTGATTGATTGAGTCATTCATGCAGCAGTATTGACAGGCTTCACTTACCAAAGAATATAGGTAGGATGTTGTAAATACACCAGACAGTTGAAAAAGAAAAAACAGACACTGGAGGAATATCTGGATAATGAAGAAGATGCACTGAAGCTAGTATACCATGAAGACTTACTTAATACCAAAGATACCTAATTGGCCTACAAGAAAGTCCAAATCAAGAATAGAAAAGGAATATGGCAAGGCAAATTATTATATGGACAACATACACAAACAAAACCTTGCAGGCAAAGCAGGTAACAGCAAGATCTGGCAATGGTTGACAGCAGCAAAATTGAAGAAAATGACAGAGGGGCTAATTGTGGCTGCACAAGATCAAGCCTTAAGAACTACAAAACTAGAATTGAGAAGACAGCAACAGACTACAAATGCCATCCCTGCAAAGAAGCTGAAGAAACAATGGAGCAATAGTTACAAAGAAGATTGCACAGACTACCTCCAAATAGTGTCATGACAAAATAGCAACACCGGTGCACTGAAATATCTGTAAGAAATACCACGGGTCTAGCAATAACTGGTGAGACCATAAAATAGACAAAGTCATAGAGAGTAAAGAAGTCAAAGTGCTGTGGGATTTTAGAATTTAAACAAACACTTAACACACAGGACTCCAAATCTAACAATAGTTGATAAGACAAAAAAAAATCTGAATAGTGGACATGGCATTGGACAATACTTTCAATATCATTAAAAAAAATTACCTATCTCAGATCCTTGGGAAGGACTCAAAAGATGGGTAAAATGATAGATCCAGTTTTAACATCTGGCTCACTTTGTGATCAACCATAATAGTAAGGTATTAAATTTATATGCAGCCCAACTCCCAGCAACTAATCCAGTACTATGATATAATTAGAATAATGTTACAGATTGTTTTAATACCATTAAAGCATAGTGTTTGGTATAATAGTTAAGGCAATGGGTTAGAAGCTGAGAAATTGTGAGTTCTTGCACCACCTTAGGCACAAAGTCAGCTGAATGACCTTGGGCTAGTCCCTCTCTCAGGTCTAAGAAAAAGTAGGCAATGGCAAACCATTTCTGAAATGTTACCAAGAAAATGAAATGCTAAAAATGAAAATGAAAAACAGTGGGAAAGGGGGAAAGAGAATAAGATAAAGGGGAAAAATAAAAAATAAAATCAATTAATATAAAATTATATGATATTGAAATCTTGCCAAGAAAACTTCAGGGACTCATCCAGATAATTGCCAGGAGTCAAAACTGACTTGAAGGAACAACAATAATAATATATGATAAAATGTTTGATTAAAAATGCCAATTAGATTATGGCAGTAATATTGTTACCCACCATCACTATTCTTCAGCTCAACCAATATTGATTCCACAGTGGCTATAGTAAATATTATTTACACAACAATACTCTGTAGAAATGGACAGTACACATTTTTACCATTTCCATTTAGATCTTAGCGTTCTGAATGTATTTTAGCTATGACAAAGAAGAGCGAGAAAACTAATGTCTTTTGGGCTGCATTAATTTCTGGAGCTGTATTCAGTCAAGGCCCACAGAATGAGAGTTTAAAACTGACAATCCAATTTCTTAACTGTTTCTGTAAGAGACTTTAGCAAAAGTATCTGACAGATATAGAGGGAATATTTTTCAAAAGGGAAAGAAATAGATTTTCTGCTAAGAGCCAATAGGAGAGTTTAAAGTGATAGATTATCTGATTCATGGTTTCTTTGTCATTATTTTAAGGGGAGTTTTATATATTACCTTAACACCTTTCCAAAGGTTTAAAAAAAAATCTTGTTATTTGCTACTGATGCCAGTAGAGACACAATTTCACTCAGTGGTTTTTATGTGATGTTCACCTGGGGATATTTTTAATTCTATCTACTTTGAATTTCTGTTTTAAATGTTTGATTCTTATTTTTCAGCCTCCTCTCATGAAAACCTAATACAAAATATGATTTTGATATATATTTATTAGACACCTGTGGGTCACAATGCATGGCTAGCATATTGTAGTAGAAAAGCGTTAAGTAACATTAACTTTTAGTCTTGCTGGATTTTCAAATAAAGAAAGAAATATAGAAACTTGCTCCTCTGATTTTTGTTTTGTTGAAAGGTTCCACTTTTTCTTTGCAGAATTTCAATTGCTGGCCAAATTTGAGATCTATCCATATGATTTTGGATGTTTGCTATCTGACCTAGTTGGAAGTCATTCACAGATTTACACAGTACACATTTACTCCTTCCCTTCTTCCTTTCACATCCACAATCAATTGCTACACTGAATTCTTTTCATCAGTATCTTCACAAACAGAAATGTACAAATCAGCCAGATTCATCCAGTCTCTTCAAATAGATTTGGTTGTACATTTTTTTAATATCGCAGTAATATTGTACAATCCTATTCTTACACATTCAATGAATTAAAATATCTTTCTGTAGGTAATTTTTCTTAAACCTTGTATACTAGTTTTGAGTTGTGAATTGCATCACAAAATATAGCATATGGACCATTCATTTAAAAATCCTGAGGTTCACATCTATGGTCTCTTTTTATTAATATTATGCATTCACTCATACGCAATCCAGCCAATATTTAAAAAGAGTGATATAAGTTAAAAGATAGGAATTATTCATTAAATTATTATGGTCTGCAAGGATGACACTATTAATATCCTGAAAATATTTAACCATTCAAATAAGGTGAGAAAGAGAGAAAATTTTTAGTTTGTTTATAGGTATCTGTCTTGGTGTGATCTAGTTCAGGGTGCCTTTGAGAGGAGAGGTAACATAAATTAAGTGTCATAAGAGAGTGGGGCTTTAACAGCCTAGTTTTTTTAATACACACACACACACACGCACATGCACACACACACACACACACACACACACACACACTGACACTCTAGTCCACAGGTGTCAAACTCGTGGTATCACGTTGCAGTCACAAGATGTTACACAAGGTATAATGGTTCATTCCAGGGGTGAAATGCTCCCAGTTCAGACCAGATCGCCCGATCCAGTAGCGATGAAGGCGGCTGGTTCAGAGAACCAGTAGCAAAAATCCCTGCCCCCCACCCATTGTCCAGCTGAGCGGCGCAATCATCAGAGGCTTTTTTTTAATTTTTAAAAGCATTTTTTCTACAACCTCTTTGACCGAAAAAATGTTTTTAAAAGTAAAAAAAAAAAGCCTCTGATGATCGCGCGGCTCAGCTGGGATCATCAGAGGCTTTTAAAAGCATTTTTTCTATAACCTTTATAGAAAAAATGTTTTTGAAAGGAAAAAAAGCCTCTGCCGATCAGGCAAATCAGCTGGGATCGTCAGAGGCTTTAAAAAAGAAAAAGAAAGAAAGCCTCTGCCGATCAGGCAACTCAGCTGGGATCGTCAGAGGCTTTTAAAAGCATTTTTTTACAACCTCTTTTAAGTTTTAAAAGTAAAAAAAAAAAGTTGGCCACACCCACTCAGTCATATTACACCCCCCCCCCATGCCATGCCCACAGAACCGGTAGTAACAAATTTTACATTTCACCACTGGTTCATTCTATATAATTTGTGGAAGGATGTTGCACAGAAATATTTGTACCCAGGTGACACACTGCTTAAAGAGAGATGAAATGTTTATATTTTTTAAAATGGAAAATAAATAAAAAACTTTATTAAAAAAAATGTATCACAATGTTTTTTCCCTCCACGGAGCCAGAGTGGGCACGGTCTCCATGTGAGGCATCTGGCCAGTGAACCATCAGTTTGAAACCCCTGCTCTAGTCTAGCAATGTTCAGATAAAAGTAAAGGATCCAAATTAATGGGAAAAGCACCATAATAGTGGGCTTGAGTAATTTTCAACACAGCTCTTGGTTTTCAATCGAGCTTGGAATTGGAAATTGGAATTGGAAAAACAGAAAATAGTGTACCAATGCTATTATATGGACTTATCAGTGTGGTTTAAGGAATTAATAATCTCCCAGGCACTTTTTATAGCATCATAGCCAGTTTGATTTAAGTGCCTGCTCTTTACTGAGATAGTGGAGTTTACATGTTGTATATTTTCCTTGTGCTAGTTATTAATGGCATTTAATCATTTTCATTGTGATTCATATGTTCATACTATTTTTCAGCTTTTTGTAAAGGTTTTAATAACTTTTGATATTTTTGGTAACTTTGCAATCTAGTCAGAGAACTTTGGTTCCATTTCAATTAGAAATGGAATAAATAATGAATATAATAATAAATAATATATCAGAAGAGATTAAATGATATCATAAATAAATGAATAGCATTGCAAGGATGTAGTGCTAAACATCATACATATTTGGAAATAATGTTCCACTCTTAATGGGGTTTTGTTTGGGGCTAATGATGTATAAACATTATATTCTACAATTTTAAATTTCTACAACCAATTTTGTATAATTGTCAATGTAGGGTATGTATTCCACCTGTTACTTTGGGTTCATACATATGTCCTGAAACTGAATGCAACATAATATAGGTAGTCCTCAACTTACAACAGTCCATTTAGTGACCATTCAAAGTTACAACGGCACTGAAAAAGTGACTTATGACTATTTTTCACACTTACAATCTTAGCAGCATTCCCATGATCATGTGATCAAAAGTTTGGCAACTCTTGGCAACTGGTTCATATTTATGATGGGTGCAGTGTCCCAGGGTCATGTAATCAGCTTTGGTGACCTTCTGAGAAGCAAAGTGAATGGGGAAGCTAGATTCACTTAACAACTGCAGTGATTTACTTAACAACTGTGACAAGAATGGTCATAAAATGGAGCAAAATTCCACTTAACAAGCATCTCACTTAGCAACAGAATTTTTACTCTTAGTTGTGGTTGTAAGTCGAGGACTTCCTGTAAACAGTTGTGATAATATAGTAAGAGGAATTTTAAAAGTCTCATTAATAGAACTGATAACTTTGGTAAACAACATTCTGGCATTTAAATGTGCAGAGCAAGAAATAGTCTGTGATGAAAAATCCATTGATTCAATGTGTGACAAAGCACAGCCCAGTATGATTACTTGATAAAATAGACAGTGATCTTGTTCTTAATATGGGATTCCAACTGAACATCAAGAGAGACACATTTGGGTCTTAATGATAATTGAGGAAAACACTTTCATGTACATTGATAATATACGTGCATGTTACAGACCATTAAGCAGTCAACGGTATTACTTCCTGAACAACAGAAACAAATGGAAATGATACCTATGCTCAAAGCACTGTCTTTTTAAGCAGTGTTAAATGCTGTTTGCAATAATTAATTTGCAGTAATGATTCCAAGATTTCTGTATCTGGCTCTCAGGATGCCTTGCTTGCCCGCTTTCCTGTCCATTCTGATAATTATTTAAGCCAGTTCTACAGGGCATGAACAGTTCCTTAGAACCATAGTGTCAACTCTGAATCGAACCTGGCTAAAGCCATGTTGTGCTGCTTCATAGTTGCCACGCATTATAGGGGAGGATGATGGGGAAATAGCTAGACCATCTCAAAGACAAAATAAAGAGCTCTCCTGTGGGAACCAATATTACCTCAACAGGTGGCAGTAGAAGGAGGCAGAAGTGGTCGAGGGAGTCTGCCAACTACTTTGATTGGACAATGTGACCTGGGGAGGGAACCGTTTGCTCTTTTAATTACGTGGTAACCGCGAGAAAATGTTAGAGTTGGTTTTCACTGGCTGTGCCGATATGATGTGTCCAATAAACATGTTCTCTGAGGAACGTTCCTGCCTTGGAGTTCTGATTTCTTTGAATGTGTTACTCAGAACACTGACATATGGAGACAAAGACAGCTATTTCATGAGCAAATGGCAACACACCAGAATTATGTCTATGGCTCCTATTTCCAAATCATATCAACCCAATGAAATTAAAAAAAGATGGGTTATGTTGCCATGATCATCATCATCATCATCATCATCATCATCATCATCATCATTCTGCAACAATATCTCTAACATCCTTAAACAACATCTGCCCCTCCCTTGGGAAGGACTTGTTGGGTAGATAGAAATGCCAAATCCAGTCTAAACACCTGGTTGACTTACTGTTACATTTAAATATCAAGATCTGAAAACTGAAGTTGAAAGATTATGGCATAAGCCAGCTGTGGTAGTCCCACTGATTATTGACACACTAGATACCATACCAAAAAATGATGGACAGAATTGTCTATTGCAAAAGGTCATACTGCTCAGATCTACACATATATTATGCTGATACATTATGGCATTCTGGGCTCTTGGGAAGACCTTGATGAGTATGAAGACCAATGTCAACTAAATAATTGGAAACTCCAATTTCACATTGCTATGTATAATAAACCATGACATGGCAAAGTAGCAACAATGGTACTTTAGAATATCTTCAGAAATGTCATTGACCTGCATGCAAGAACTGGTAAGACCTCAGAATAGGGAAAATAACAGAAAATGAAGAAGTTAAAGTGTTCTGGGACTCAAACAGACAGGTGCCTGTCACACAACATTCCAGACTTAACAATTATTGATAAGAAACACAAAAAGGTTGGATGTGGCAGTACCTGAAGACAACAGAACCTAAGAGAAAGGACTAGAGAAAATGACAAACTACAAAGAACTGCAAATAAAAGTAAAACAACTGCAAGAGAAAGCAAAGATAGTACCAGGCACTTTGGGTGCAATCCCAAAACATCTGGAGCACCACTTGAAGACCACTGGCAAAATCACATTCACTCAATTGCAAAAGGAAATCTTCAGGGTACAGCTAACACCCTGTGACAATGACTTTGACACCATTTAACATCAAAGAGTTGCTATCCCAGATCTTTGGGGACTTGATAACTCCAAATCCAGTCTGTGTGACCAACCATAATAATGCTTTGGTTTCAAAAAGAGAGAAGGAGAAAGAGAGTCTAAATTCATCTTGTTACCAGTAACATGTCTGGTAGCTAAAGAGAATGGAATTCTTTTGATATTTTCTGCTCACCTGCAAATGCCTTTAATAAACAATGAGATAGAAAACTGTGTCCTGGGGAGATTTGCCAAGTAGATACCAAGACATAATGACTGGCAGGTGGATAAATTCAGTTTGGTAGGTCTTTGTTTGGTTTTTAGCCAGCAAAGGTCAATGTTACCTTTAATGAGCAGATTCTGTCAATGGAAACCATCACTCTTGAGAGCAATGAAAAGCTAGGAGAGCTTGATCACATACCAGACATTTAAAAAAAAAAGCAGCAAATGAGAATGGTGGGACAAAGTCTACTCCTAAAGCTTTTAAAAAGTAATGCTAGCCATTCTCTAGAGGTATTTTGTTAGTATGTTGGTTTATGACATACTTGAACAGCCATTCATCAGTCACTAAGGAGAGTCACTAAAATCTTGAAATTATTATAGTTTCTGACCCTTCAGCTGGTCTGTTTTTGACCTGTCTGCTAACCTGTCTGATTTTGAATGGTCTGAATCAGAGCACACTGGCTAGGGAATGCTGGGAGTTTAAGTTTACTCATTGTAGCAATGTCAAGGTTGAGAAACTCTGATCTAGATATTGGCAATTCTCTGATTCCACTGATGATTTTAGACCAAGGCTTTCAAACTCACAGCCCACGGGCTGTGCTGGCCATGCCCATGTCCAGTTTAGTGAAGGGGAAAAAAGTCACGATATGTCACATGACACCGCCATCATGATGCGAGTTTGACACCCCTGTTTTAGACTATGGCTTCAACTGTAGCACATTCCAGAAATCTTATGATTTACCATTTCTCATTTGGTTCTCTTCTTTCTATTCACCATGATGTTTGGATCTTTGCTATCAGCTTTGGCTAACCTAAAATAAATGTTGGTGTATCTCCTGAATTAGACTCTGTCCCTCTGTGAGAAGACTTGCATACAGTGGTGGGCTGCTACCGGTTCGGGACGGTTCAGGCAAACCGGTAGTTCCGACCAGCACCTGGCCCCGCCTACCCACCCTGGTGCTATCATGTCCTACAGTCATGGTCGTAAATGTTGGCATCCCTGAAATTTTTCCAGAAAATGAAGTATTTCTCACAGAAAAGTATTGCAGTAACACATGTTTTGCTATACACATATTTATTTCCTTTGTGTGTATTGGAACAAAACCAAAAAAGGGAGGGAAAAAGCAAATTGGACATAATGTCACACAAAACTCCAAAAATGGGCTGGACAAAATCATTGGCACCCTTTCAAAATTGTGGATAAATAAAATTGTTTCAAGCATGTGATGCTCCTTTAAACTCACCTGGGGCAAGTAACAGGTGTGGGCAATATAAAACTTACACCTGAAAGCAGATAAAAAGGAGAGAAGTTCACCTAGTCTTTGCATTGTGTGTCTGTGTGTGCCACACTAATCATGGACAACAGAAAGAGGAGAAAAGAACTGTCTGAGGATTTGAGAACCAAAATTGTGGAAAAATATCACCAATCTCAAGGTTACAAGTCCATCTCCAGAGATCTAGATTTGCCTTTGTCCCCAGTGCGTAACATTATCAAGAAGTTTGTAACACATGGCACTGTAGCTAATCTCCCTGGGTGTGGACGGAAGAGAAAAATTGATGAAAGATGCCAACGCAGGATAGTCTGGATGGTGGATAAGAGCCCCAAACAAGTTCCAAAGCAATTCAAGCTGTCCTGCAGGCTCAGGGAGCATCAGTGTCAGCGCGAACTATCCGTCGACATTTAAATGAAATGAAACGTTATGGCAGGAGACCCAGGAGGACCCCACTGCTGACACAGAGACATAAAAAAAACAAGACTACAGTTTGCCAACATGTATTTGAGTAAGCCAAAATCCTTCTGGCTTGTGGACAGATGAGACCAAGATAGAGCTTTTTGGTAAAGCACATCATTCTACTGTTTACTGCAAACAGAATGAGGCCTACAAAGAAAAGAACACAGTACCTACAGTGAAATATGGTGGAGGTTCACTGATGTTTTGAGGTTGTTTTGCTGCCTCTGGCACTGGGTGCCTTGAATGTGTGCAAGGCATCATGAAATCTGAGGATTACCAATGGATTTTGGGTCGCACTGTAGAGCCCAGGGTCAGAAAGCTGGGTTTGCATCGGAAATCTTGGGTCTTCCAGCAGGACAATGACCCCAAACATACATCAAAAAGCACCCAGAAATGGATGGCAACAACGCGCTGGAGAGTTCTGAAGTGGCCAGCAATGAGTCCAGATCTCAATCCCATTGAACACCTGTGGAGAGATCTTAAAATTGCTGTTGGGAAGAGGCGCCCTTCCAATAAGAGAGACCTGGAGCAGTTTGCAAAGGAAGAGTGGTCCAAAATTCCGGGTGAGAGGTGTAAGAAGCTTATTGATGGTTATCGGAAGCGACTGATTTCAGTTATTTATTCCAAAGGGTGTGCAACCAAATATTAAGTAAAAGGTGCCAATGATTTTGTCCAGCCCATTTTTGGAGTTTTGTGTGACATTATGTCCAATTTGCTTTTTTTCCTCCCTTTTTTGGTTTTGTTCCAATACACACAAAGGGAATAAACATGTGTATAGCAAAACATGTGTTACTGCAATACTTTTCTGTGAGAAATACTTCATTTTCTGGAAAAATTTCAGGAGTGCCAACATTTACGGCCATGACTGTATATAATAACTGGTTTTTCAGTGCAGTGCACACTCACATTTTCAATTCTGGGTGAACAGGTTGTTACAATGGGCAGCAGCCCACCACTGCTTGCATATAACCTAATGATTATGTCACCGTATTTGCAAGATTGATATGTTCAATATTTAAGATATTATGGGTATTTCATTGATTTAAAAGAAACATTAAAAGTAATGAAATATAAACAGGCATGATCAAACATACCTGCAGAACACAAATGAGAGCTACAATAAGAGATAACACCAGCGTAAAGCCCTAAGGCATTCTAAAATTTTAAAAATTGAAGAAATGAAATGTCTTAATCTGACTATGGAAAAACCCTAATGCAAGCACTGGGGCGAACATTTTACACTGAGGTACTATCACTGAAAAGTCTTTTTCTTTAGAAGCTACATACCACATCTCCCTTAATAGAGGTACTTTTGTTTTATTGTCACTATTTCATCTATGCAATAGCCTTCTTGCACTCTCCCTTCCAACCCACTTGTTCCCACCTGTCTCGGAGGTCTTCATTCCATCCTCCCTGCTCTCTGTTTCATTGCTATCTTGTAATCATTTCTTGTAGGCATCTCATATTAAACTGTGGGGCTCCCAAGAACAGAATCTGCTTCCCACAGCTTTCCAATTAACTTTTATGGAAGAATGTCCTGTATCCAAGTGTGTCTCTCCCAAATCCACTTTTAAAAAATTGTGGGGACCTTCCTGAACAATGCAGAAGGGGCCATGGGTGCACTGTTGACGTTGGGGAAATTTCATACCTTTCCCTACAGTTCCATTCCATTCTATATTGTTGAGGGATTATTATAATATAGCTGGAAGACAAATCCAAATAACAACGTACAATAACTATGCCGTAGAGGCTACTCTCAACACAGCAGGCTTGTAATGTGTGCAATCCCTAGGTTCAATATTTATCCTGGAAACTTTTTCTTGTAATTCCTTGAATTTCATGCAATATTTTCCCCTAAGTCTGTCCTGAGGAAAAATTTGTCTGCTTCTCCTGGGCCCCATTGGACATTTTCGCTTAATCTAATGAAAACGATTGTTACTTTTTCTCCTCCAAAGAAAAATGTTTGTGAAATTCTCATGGGTGGGACACAGCGTCAAAGATGTGCGTGGAGTCGGAGATGCATGTGAACTGTCATCTTTAGATCAATCCCAAGGAAAATGTCACGAGGAACATCTCTTCTTTTAGACTGAAGATCATGGCCAGCCAAGGAGGCTGCAAAGTGATGGAGAGATACTTTCAGGCCTGCAATCTTCAGTATACTCCACTTTGCAGGCATCCTGCCATAAAATGCAGGGAAGGGGAAGGCCATTCGGGAAGTAAGGAATAAGGATGAGAATGGGCAAGAAAAGTGAGGGGGATGACAGGGAGACAGGAACCAGAGGTGCAAATCTGGAATAAACCGACAAATCAAGAACGGAGCCTGAGAACAGAATGTGAAACACAGCAGAGAAGTGGCAAAGCTTAAAGTTGTTCCCGAAACATCAAAGACTAAGGTAATTGGACACTAATGGACTGGTCAAGGGGGAAAGAGCCAGGGAAAGAGGGGAAATGCAAAGTTTACACAGGAATACTCGGATCCAGCTTTGCTTACACTGTAACCGCTTAACGTTAGTAAAAGAACCTTTCACTTCAAAGCTTGGAGTCGAGGGTCTCCTTTCCTAAATGTCTAAGTTGGGAACAGCCTGACAGATATCTAATAGAAAATGATGACTTCCGGTTCCGGTCCCGGAGGCGACGGACACTGATCGGGCTACTCTGGCCCCAGTGTCCGATCCCCCCCATCTGGAGGCCCTATGGGCCAAACGCCCTAATATTGGGGTGTTTGCCGTTTGAGGGCGGCTCGCCAGGGGTCCCCTGCCTCACATCCAGGGGCTGGGAGGCCGATGCTGGTGCGCCTGAGGCTCCAGCGGGGGAGGGAGGCGATCGGCGGCCTTCTCTGGGACCGCTGAGGCGCCACAGCGCCTAAGGGGACCGGCGCTTACCTGCAAGACACAGCAGACTGGGAGCTGATCGACCGGAGAGTTGAGGTGGCATGACAGAGTTTTAACTGCAAGGAGCAGAGAGCTGACAAGGCATCCTGGAGGTGAGAGGGGGGGTTGGAGTTCCCCCCCCTTGTAGCTGGAAAGGTGCCCTGGCTGAGAAGTAGGGGGAAAGAAATGGAAAAAAAACCCTTCCTTTGCTGACTTTTTTTTTGAGGATGGCTGAATCAGAATTTGTTAAAGAGGTCTGGTGGCCTCTCTTCCCGGTGGAGAGCTATGGCGGCGGTCCAACTTCCTGCTTCTTTATTTACGACTGAAGACATTACCCACCTCGAGCTTCCTGTTTGACCTACTCTGCACTCCGGACTCGTTGCTCCTGTGAGCGCCCACTGGTGGATACTGGAAAAATTACACCGACTGTCAATCCCTCTTTCTTTCCTGGAGGCTTGTTTTTTGGGATTTTTCATCTTCTATCATTGTAAGATGGCCAAGGGCCACAAAACAACAGCAGCTGACATGGAAAAAATTTTGGAAAGACTGGCAAAATTGGATCAGAAATTGGATAAGTTGGATGATTTACAAAAAGGATTATCTGAAATTAAATCTGAAATGACACTTACGAAAAAAGATTTAAATGATGTTCAACAGCTGGCAGAGCAAAACAAGAAGATGGGGGGTCTGGAGGGGGAGGTACGGGCACTCCAGCGGGTGGAAGAAGGGAGAGGAAATGCAATGCTAACTTTACAATTGGATAAGATGTCTTATTTTCTCAGGTTTCAAAACGTGGAACAACTCGACCAGGAAAACTTGAGAGAAGTGATGGTCAAAATGTTGGGTGAATTTCTTGAAAGAGATTTGGAGTCTACTGGAAGGGATGTGGATCTGGTGTATAGAGTAAACTCACAATTTGCAATTTTACATAGTGTCCCAAGAGAGGTCCATATTAAATTTGTAAGAAGGGAACTGAGAGATGAGATATTGAGAAAACAAAGACTGGGGGCGCTGGTGTACAGGGGCAAGGAGGTCACCATCCTAAAGCAGATTCCCAGACAGGTACGAGAATTAAGGAGAAAATATTATTTTTTATCAAACAAGCTGTACCTTAAGGGAGTAGGCTTTAGGTGGTTGATTCCGGAGGGTTTGATGATTTTCTGGAAGGACAGTAGGAAGAAAATTAATAACGTAGTGGAGGCTAAGGCCTTTTTTGAGCAGCATAAGTCCTTCCTAGAGGGAGAAGATACAGGAGCTGAAGAGGGGGAAGTATTAGATGAACAAGGAGCGGGGGCGGGCGGGGCTGTGGCGGCCCGGGGGGAGGGGGGAGGC
Source organism: Ptyas mucosa (assembly GCA_012654045.1). Taxonomy (NCBI): domain Eukaryota; kingdom Metazoa; phylum Chordata; class Lepidosauria; order Squamata; family Colubridae; genus Ptyas; species Ptyas mucosa. The sequence continues at coordinate 51,028,954 of WNWU01000004.1, forward strand.
CAGGCCATGGTTCTAAGAGCTAGAACTAGGAAATGAAGAAAGGAGGGGAATCTATTATCTAATGTTTTTTTTTTTGATATCTCTTTTTACTCTTTCTTTTCACTGTACTTTGTATAATATTTTGGCTATTGGCTTTTTTTGTTTACATAACTTTTATATATTCCGGTTGTTTGTTTTGACTTAACATAATAACGTCTGTTGTGTGAGAATTTAAAAAAGAGAAAATAATAATTTAAATATCTTTTTTATAAAGATATTGAAAATTCAACATATTGTAAACTATAATATTGTATATTTTTAACCAATAAAAACTTTTCTTATATATATAAAAAGAAAATGACAGCTGCATCTGCAACACTAAAACAGTAAAGCTTTAAAAAAGAAAAGAAATCCTCCTGAAGAAATAATAACGTACCCCCCCCCCACACACACACAAAGAAAAAGTAAGAGCATATAGTGAAAACTTCCCCTCTCTTGCAGAGGATCAAAACTTTCACAACATTGGACGATGGGTTTCAGAACAGTATTACCTTTTCCCATAGCCCAGTGCTGACTGCTCAGAATGAATCTTTGTTCCAGGCTTCAGCAATGGATAGGACCTGTCCAGTCATCATTGGCCCCTCATTGATCTCTCTCTATCCAGCATGAACTGCTTGACTTGCTTCATTTCAGTTGCATTTTCATTTTTTCAGCCCATCCAGCTGATTTTCTTCTCCTGCCAATGCCTTATTCATTCCTTTTCTGGCTCTTTTTTTTTTGTGTGTGTGTTTTGTTTTGTTACTGTCAAGAGTTGTTGCTGGTCCTCTTGGGCAAAGCCTGCCATTAATATGCAGAGCATATCACTTTGTAATCAGTAAGTTCTGAAAGGCTGTTACTAATGTTCACCAAGGACTACTACAAATCATGAATAAAGAGAAAGCTTTAGCCCATTTCAAATTAGTTCTCCATCTTATCTATTAAAACCTGCTTTATTTTTTTCGCTTTCGGCCTTGTACACCTGTGGCCAAACCATACCCAAACTCAAGTGTGTGTGTGTGTGTATGTGTGTGTGTGTAATTTAGATGGAAGTGATACTCCTGAATGTGAGTGTTATTGTCTTCTACAGTAGGTACGTTCATATATCCATAAGCCCCCCCCCCCCAAAGATACTTGCTTGCTTATTTACATGTTCTCCTTAGACACATTTCATTTTAAAAGCCCTTCTGGTGCAGTATCTTCTTTTATTATCTCTCCAAGGACACGTAAAAACAGTTTGATATGGTGACTTCTCTACTCTCTCTGACATAAATGCAGGAATCTTTAGTAATATTTAAAAACATCTCTTTCTATTTAAGCAAAGACCTTTAATGCTCTTCCAAGTCCTTCATCAAACATTAATGAGACTGTCTGGCAGAGTCTTGCAACGGGAGCCAAAAATAATGCAAACTATTGCCTGCCATGCCTTTATTTTAGGCCTACAAGCTTTCTCTACAGGGGAACTTTCTGAGGACTAGGAAAAAAAGCAATGCCTCTGATGCAAATTTCGAAATATGTTGTTTTGTAGCTTTCGACCGAATTCTCTGATTTTACTCAAACAACCAGCTTTGTATTTCTGTGCCCCTGAAAGATCCAGCCCTCTGGATGCTGCCTTTTTGAAGCCAACCACTTCTGATTAAGAGAATGGGTAGAGTTTGAAGTCATGGTACTTTAGAGATATTAGCATTGGAAATTCTAATTGTCTCAGCCACCTATCAATGAGCAACTGCTGTTCAATGACTTTACAAATGAGAGATTGCTTATCTTTGCCCAATTTGTCAGTTGTCACTATGATTGGGCTAAAGCAGTGATGGCGAACCTTTTTGGCATTGAGTGCCCAAACCGGAACATATGGGCATGCGCATGCATGTGTGTGAGATGGAGCACCGGAAACCCAAAGAGCAGCTGGCCGGCATGCGCATTCCTGTTTTTTGGCTATTTTTTGGGCCGTTTTCAGGTAATTTTTTTGGGGGGGGGGTGTTTTGGGGCATTTTCCGGCACTCCAGCACTCACGAAGACCAACTGGCCGGCACACATGTGCATACTGGAAACCAGAAGAGCAGCTGGGAATGCTGTGTGTGCCCACAGAGAGGGCTCTGCGTGCCACCTCTGGCATACATGCCATGGGTTTGCCATCCGTTTGCTAGAGAGATGATGAGCATTGGACTTAAGAGCAAGCATGCAAGGGAGATCCAGAGAAAGCCTACGATTCAATATGGCTGTTGCATGAAAAAGGGAGTTGTTCTTTTGTCCTTTTTGGGTACAATCTAACAAAGGAAGTTTAAGTAAATTCTATTGTGACATTCCTATTTAGATCCTGACCTTATTATGCAGGAGTTCATCCTGGATGAATGTGCTGACCTGGCATGTTATAGACGCTTGGCTGAGATAAAACTGGGAAGAACACAATCCACTATGATAATCTGTGATGCATCTGTCTATGTTTGGAGGATAAGGAGTTGGTTGAAACTATGGGAACTCCATCTAACCAACTAGATGCTCCACCCAGAGATGCCAACTGCATGTTCACTATTGTGTTTAGGTGGCCAAATCATTGAAGGGATACCGTTAGTATATCATTTGCTTTACTGCAAAGTAGTGTCTCTCCTTGAGCTAACTGAGGTGATTTATTTATTTAGCATATGGGATAACATACATAGACTAGCAATATATATTAACATTTCACCTAGATTAGTGAAACACAATAAATTATAAATTTTAAGAAGATATATGTTCAAATATCAATGTCTAGGCCAGTGATGGTTAACCTTTTTGCCATTGTGTGCCAGGAGTGAGGGAGGAGGGGGAGGTCACATGCAAGCATGCCCACACCCATAATTCTACGTGCCCTGCCCCAATGCATGCATGCGCAACCCCCTGGTCTCCTCCACTTCTGGCACACAATGGCTTTTAAAAAATAAATAGAAACAAGATTACAGGAGAACATTCATCCAAACACAGTATAAATATTAAAGGTTAGTCTGTTGTGACCTGCATATCACTCTCTAGTTAATTTTTGATTGGCAGTAGCTAGTTCTGCAGGGACAAAAGCCCAGTTAAAATGGTCCAGTGCAATTAGCCCTGATGGATCTGGATGGTTCTTGGGGAATTTCCATCTTGTCAGTCTGCAATAATGCTGAAGTTCTAGATCAGTGATGGATGACCTTTTTGCCATCACGTGCCAAAAGCGGGGGGAGCGTGGTTGGGTCACATGCAAGTGTGTCCACATCCATAATTCTATGTGCCCTGCCGCCCCATGCCCCCCCCCACTTTTGGCACACAATGACATGGTGGGCCCGGTAGGCCAGTTTTTTGCTCTCCCCAGGGTCCAGAGCCTTTCTAGGAGCCTGGGGAGGGCAAAAACTGCCTCCCCCCTGAGGCCCTCCGGAGGCCGGAAACAGTGTGTTTCCTGACTTCTGGTGGGCCCAGAAGGCCCAAAAATCAACTGGCTGATGCACACATGAGTGCCGGAGTTGAGCTCGCGTGCCCACCAATATGACTCTGCGTGGCACCTGTGGCACCCATGCCATAGGTTCACCATCACGGTTCTAGACAATTTGGGAATCCAGAGATGGCCTGGGTAACTGGCATTATCACTCTCAAGTGTCCTCGTTACTCTAGTAGGCTCAATTGATGCATTTATAAGAGTGATAAATCAAATGATTTTTGTATGGAAAGCTCTGGCTACCAGTTACCTATTTGACACTGTTCAAGAAGTTTGATACTGACTTTTAAAGCTGTGGTTGGCTTAGGAATTGACTATCTGTGGGATTCTCTTTCCCACTATGAACCTACCCAAAGTAGTCCAACCCACAGAAGAGGGGATTTTGAAGATGCCTCGATTACCTTAAACTCCTCTATCCAGGTTATATGGGAAGAAGCCTTGACCTATATTGGGCTTCCAAGACAAAGGTATATAGTACAAACTGAAATGTTGTCAAAATCATGAAGCATGCATGATGACATCACAGTGCAAACACATTCCTTTTATTCTTTTATTAAGAGCCTTGGTGGTGCAGCAGACTAATGTACTATTAAGTAACACCAGCTGCCTGCAATTACTGCAAGTTCAAATCTCACCAGGTTCAAGGTTGACTCAGCCTTCCATCCTTTCGAGGTAGGTAAAATGAGGACCTGGGTTGTGGGGGCAATAAGCTGACTTTGTATTAAAAAAAAAAAAGAATACTGCTTAGGGGGCCCCTGAAAGCCCTACTAAGCAGGTATATACAAAAAGTATGAAGGCGATTGCTTAACTCATTATAAGCCGCCCTGAATCTCCGGAGAAGGGTGGCATATAAATCGAACCAATAAATTCTTACAGCTCAGACTCCTTTGCTTCCAGATCATGGAATATGCTCTTTCTTGAAGATATGTTTAGTTCACATTCTTTCAGTATATAGAAAGTTGTTTAAAAGGCCTTTTTTCCCCTCTAGGCTTATAACTGACAGTTTATTTTATTGTAACCTGATCATTTCAAGAGACAGCACAGTTAACTGGGGGTTTCAGAAAGAGTGAAAAGACAGATCTTGTAACACCAGTGATGGTGGGACTTGTTTTTATCCCATTTACCAAATTCCAGTACAAATACTTCCATTTAAGTACCTTGAGAGAAAATACTTCAGAACTATGAATTTAAGTATGAAATTTCATATTAAAAATTATTGCAGATCACTGTAGAAATAGAGCAAATGAGGATGAGGAATGAGTGAAAATAACTTAGGAAAGCTGTTCATTTATCTTAGATCAAAGACACAATACTTTGGCACAGACCATAACAAGATTAGGCATATGCTTGGCCAACTTTTAATGTTGGCAATGATGTTTTCTAGATGAAATAGACTTTTTCTATAAATAAAAGTCTTGTTGAAACTCAATACATTGATTTTTTTTTTTGGAACGGTATAGTACTATTTAATTTGCACGATCAGTGATCATACATCAAATTAAGTACATTCTTAGAGGAAGAGTTAACTTCTGCTTCCCTCCCCCCTCAAACAATTTCAGATAAAAATCATAAATACTTCAGTCAATCCAGAGTAATTCATTACTGATAATGAAGTGGAATTGGGTATTAATGTGCTTGAAAAGTTTGGAATGCTATCAATTAGCATAACCACCTAGCACATCTAATAATGATATCAGATGGAAAGAACATATGTGACATTTTTGAACACTCTAAATTTTGTCAGGTCCAAAGAACACACTGAGTGACTGGCCTACAATTGTGATTAATGAATACATAAGGAAAGTAAAAAAGAAGAGGAAAATTGTGCCCTAAATGATGAATAAGTTACAAAACATTCTATTACAAAGTAAGTTACAAAGCAATCTATTTCACCATAAATAAGAAGGTTCACCGGAAGCAGAAAGTACATTTTACTTCATTCAATTATGTGTTAGATATAATCGAATATAAACAAGAACCAACTTGCACTAGAAATATGGAGAAACCCTAGTAGAACAGGCCAAGGCCTACCTTAAGTCACCATTTTCTTAATCTCAAAGAAGCCAGTCAAATGTTTATCCTGTGCTTATAAGCAGAAGCTTAAAATATCTTCTCCCCTGCCATTGTTCTCCCAGAACAATGGGTATTACAGAGATATTTTGGTCTAGTAGTGAAGGAACCACGCTGGAAAGCAGGACACCATGAGTTCTAGTCTCACCTTAAGCCATCAAAGTCATCTGGGTGACTCTGAGCCAGTCACTCTCTCTCAACCCAACCCACTTCAAAGCATTGTTGTGGGGACATTAGATATGTTGGAAATGTTCAGCACCAGTAAAAATAATAAAGGTAGGATGGAAATAAATAAATTTGAGGGCACACTAGGCTCAATTCAGAGTAGCAATTAGTTTTGAATCTTCAAGACTAACAGCTCTCAATAGACTTGCTCTTCATGCATTTATTCAATCCTCCTTTAAAGCTAACCAAGTTAGTGATCTTCACTCTTGTCTTGTAGTAGCAGACTAATCATGCCTTGTGTAAAAAAGTATTTTCTTTTGTCTATTCTAAATCTTCTTCCAACCAGTTACATCAAAGTTTCTAATGTTTTGTGAGACAAGAAAAAAAAATTCCCTGGCAACTGCAGTGCACAGTTTGAGATACTTCAATCATGTCATTTTTGATATAACACAATATTCTATTACTGATTACTGTAGGTAGCTTAATACGTGATTTTTCTCTCTCTCCCTAACTCATGTATTTTTCTTTTCTATATGTTCAGCATTTTACTATGTGTTTATGCTGGCTAAAACTGTACAGTAAATGGTTGATAATAGCTTGTATTGTTCTAATAACATATTTTTATATCATAATTTGAAAAAAAAAAGGGACAGGTGATAAATGCTTAGACGGCAGGAGATGCCATTCAGAGAAGCTAGGAAACAAACTGTTAGTCAAGAGAGGTCAAAAGGCAATGCCACTAATAATAAAAATAGCTGAAGCAATGAGTGATTGCATGATAATATAGAACATAAACCTCATCAACATACATCTAAGGGAAAATGGTAGAAACTGATCATACTTGACATTTATGGTTTCTTTATTTCTGGGTAGCATAAATCTATGAAACAGAATGTCTTTATTTCTTTAAAATCAAACTACTTAGGTATTGCCTTTGATACACTGTTTTCCCCCTCATATTCATTTTCTTCCTCTGGCTCACCAAAGCCTTTTAAAGAAAAAGAAACCGAATAAATGGATGAAGACAGTTATAAAAGGTTCAGTAGCAACGATCAAGAAAGATGTTGACTAACTTGCGTTCAGCTCCACAGCAACAATATAGCACAGTTGCTGGATTTCAATTGCTCAACAGCCCCAGCAAGAGGGCTCACCTTGTCCGGAGTCTCCCAGATATGTTTATGAGGAGCTGTATACATTTCTCATGACAAGGTTGGATTAGACTTAGGTGGGCATAGTTAAATACCTTTTCTTTACTGTCCCTCACATCTGGAATCTAAGATCCATTGTACTTCAGTGAAAGTTTCAGTGAAACTATGATTTGGGGCAATGGTGAAATCCAATTTTTTTTACTACTGGTTCTCTGGCCCTGGCTTGGTGGGCATGGCTTGGTGGGTGGCAGGGGAAGGATACTGCAAAATCTCCATTTCCACCCCACTCTGGGACCAGCCAGAGGTGGTATTTGCCAGTTTTCCGAACTACACAAATTTCCCGCTACCGGTTCTCCAGAACCTGTCAGAATCTGCTGGATCTCACCCCTGATTTTTTTTGGGGTGGGGGGAGGAGGGGAATTCAGGTGAAATTCTATTTTCAAGGGAAGTCTCTTAGAGTAATACTACATGGAAACCATTAAGAATGATATTTAGCATTTTACTACATTCTTGCATACTACATCAACAACAGTGGGGTTAATGTTAACTCAACATGTGGCCACACAGTAGAAACAAACAAATATGGTTTCCCTGTGTGTACTGTATGTAGGGCTACAAGATCTGAATTAAAAAATGTGGATGATTACTAGATGGCAACAAAGAGATACAGAAAATTATATTTCTTTGCTCCAAGCTAAAGGACATCTAGCTTTTTGAAGATTAAATGTGTTAACCTAAAGGAGGGGAAAAGGCATAGCCATTCTATCTAAATGGGAGAATGGGGAATGGGAGAGAAGAGGAGAATTAGAATGGGAAATATGGAGAGGGATGACATCAAGAAATGTAAGAATGAAGTTCCTACAGGATATATAGAAAAGAATGTTCTCAACTAGCAATAGCCCAGCCCTGAAAAATAGGAATTATGTTTCGGTGGAATTCTTTGAAAACCATAGCAAAAAACCTAATCTCATTCTGACTTGGTCTGGGTCCTTATTAGGGAAGGACAATTCTACCATATTTGTTTTCACTAAAATTTTCATTTGATTGAAGTTGTGTTCAGCCCAGTTGCTTGGAAAAAAATGCCAGCATGGATAAAATGAAGTTCATATCTCAATTTCTTGCACGATCAAGCCCCTGCTTTACACTGAAATGTTCACCATTCAGTGGACAGATCCACCTAATTTATTCCAACCTTGACCCAGTTTCTCAGTCACTGGAGATTTATGGTCACATTAAACCTGTTGGAGTAACAGATCGCCATTTGCTATCTGACATATGAACATATTTCATTTATAGCTATAGCAACAGAAAATTAAAGAAGAGCATTCTTTAACCATTACCTATAAATTACTTCCTAATAGGAGTAGAGCTCAGTAATTAAAAATCTAAATGGGATAGTAATATTCTGTTTTCTTAATCCTTTGAATTAAATAGATACTTATAAAAAATAAAAATAAAAGGATAGTATTGAAATATTAATAGCCCCCTCATTCAGTGTGTACAGCAGGTGGCTCATAAAATCCATTTGCATTAACATTCTTAAATAACACTTTTTAATATTAGCATTAAAATGGACTCAATTTATTTTGAGAGCTTTTAACATTGAAATGGATAGTGACTTTAGACTGAGTTGACGGTAGAATAAACTTGGGATAAGTTTTAAATGAGATGCCTTTTATTTATTTTCTTGGTTGCCACATAAGCAAGTTCAGCATAAACATTTCAAGAACCCAATCTCACTACTGTGAAGTAGGAACTGTGGTTATGGGTCAAGTGCAGAGTGCTTCTTTAGCTCTCAAAGTAGTGAAGAGTATTTCTGAAGGGGTTAGAATAAAAATACTAGGCTAATTTTAGTTCTATATTTTAGAATTAGCGACAATAGCTACAGTTGTGGCCAAAATTGTGGAAATCTTTCGGGAAAAGTGTATTTTTGAGGTTTGGTGGCTAATAATACCACTTTTTTTTGGAGTTTCAGGATAATCATATTCCACTGCTGGAATGGCCTGGGAATAGCCCAGACCTTAACCCAATTGAAAATCTATGGAGCCGACTAAAGAAACTTGTTAGTCAGAAGCGACCCAGCAATAAAACCAGTGGTGAAATGTAAAATTTGTTACTACCGGTTCTGTGGGCGTGGCTTGGTGGTGGTGGGGTAATATGATTGAGTGGGCATGGCCAACTTTTTTTTTTTTTACTTTTAAAACCATTTTTTCTACAACCTCTTTGGCTGAAGAGGTTATAAAAAAATGCTTTTAAAGCCTCTGACGACTTCAGCTGACTTGCCTGATTGGCAGAGGCTTTCTTTCCCTTTAAAAACATATTTTCTATAACCTCTTCGGCCAAAGAGGTTGTAGAAAAAATGCTTTTAAAAGCCCCCGATGATCCCAGCTGAGCCACGCAATCATCAGAGGCATTTTTTTTTACTTTTAAAAGCATTTTTTCAGCCAAAGAGGTTGTAGAAAAAATGCTTTTAAAAATAATAAAAAAAAGCCTCTGATGATTGCACGACTCAGCTGGGCAATGGGTGGGGGCAGGGATTTTTGCTACCGGTTCTCCGAACCACCTGCCTCCATCACTACCAGATCGGGCAATCCAGTCCGAACCGGGAACATTTCACCCCTTAATAAAACCCAGTTAATAGAAGCAATCATTCAATCTTGGTTTCACATTATAACAGCTGCAGAACTAAAAGACTTGGTTCACTCCATGGGAAGACGGTATAAAGCCATAATTCATGCTAAAGGTTACCCAACTAAGTATTAACTGACATGGTGATGATTTTTGCGTAACTAGTTTTTTTCTACGTGTTTCACTTCTCTTCTTTATACTGCAACTGCTATTCTAATAGCAAATCCTTCATAAAAGTTATTGCATTACATTCTTGATTAAATTATCTTTCCATTGATATATAATTTTATGGTACTACTCCCAAAAAAGCGGTGTTATTAGCTAGCTATAAAAAATACACTTTTCCCAAAAGGTTTCCACAATTTTGGCCACTACTGGTGTAATGGGTACATATTACTCAAACAACAATGCTGGATGTAGCCTCAAAGTAGAGAAAACATTTCACCATGAGGACTATGTTAGCTTTGGTAGAGACATGCATTCAAGAAAAAGTGCATACATGCATATATCTAATTCTTCTTTCTACCTACAGTTACACAAACACACACATCTTCCATATGTATAATGCATGTTCTGCACAAATTTCTCTCTCTCTCTCTCTCTCTCTTTTTCTCATATACTCCCACACAATGACATGCATGCAGTCTACTATAGCATTTATGGGACATTCATAAGTGCTTCCACCACCACTGTTTTAAAACAGGGGGTGGGGGAGTGCTATTTTGACCCTTTTCATTGGGAGGACATGAAACAGCTTGCAATGAAAAAGAACAAAATTGCTCCAATTTTTTTTTCTATTTTTTTTCTGCAAAAAGGAAGCTTTTAAATCCCAGCCTTATTTGTTTGCACCAAGAATGGAGAACCCGGACAGGTTTTGAGTTGTGCTACGCAAGCCACAGAGGGAAGCCAAGTTGTTTTCCTCCACGCGCATCTGTTTTTGTGATACATCTTGAAAGTCATTACTGAAATGTAGCTGTCTTCATTCACTTCGATACCCTTCATGTGAAGTGCACTCCAGAGGATGCAATTAATGACTACAGTAGCTGTGCCAGAGTTAGCAAAGAAGGGCGTTTTTACAAGGAGCTGCGGTAGTCATCGGCAACAGCATGCTGCATAGAGTTCAGTCACAGAGCCCTCCAAGTACAGAGCTACAGAGAAAGACTCTTACCCTTGACCGCTACATCAGATGCGTTCTCCAAGTGAATGATGCACAATTGAAAGGGTGCTAAATAGCTATTGCTCAACACTAAAAAACAGGTATTCAGAAGTAGCGGAGCCTGCAATTTTCACTGACCTCAATTAGAGCTAGAAGTGCTTAGCAGCTGTAGAGAAATCAGAGTGACTTACCCTCTATTTTTATCTGAAGATTTAAGATACAGCAGAGCAAGAGATGAAAACTAGTTCTGTTGTAAAAGAACTGGCCAAAAAAAACAAAAACAAAACAACAACAACCGAGGCAGAAGAAAAGCAAGTAAAGGCTAAGTGGAGTCTCTAATCGATGATGCCACAAGAATAATAATGCAGAAAGGACTGTAGAAATTTTGAGACTAGGTCAGTTATTGGGTTGGAAGGCAGAAGTGAAAAAGTTAATCTTTTCTTCATTATTTTCCCCCCACAATTCCCCAACTTATCTCCTCACATCAACCAATAGCAGTGTGCAAGAATGTGTTGCCTCTTAGGTTCTCATTGATTGAACCGGGAATGAAATCCAGCAGGTTCTGACAGGTTCTGGAGAACCGGTAGCGGAAATTTTGAGCAGTTCGGAGAACCAGCAAATACCACCTCTGGCAGGCCCCAGAGTGGGGTGGGAATGGAGATTTTGCAGTATCCTTCCCCTGCCACGCCCACCAAGCCCCATGCCCACAGAACCAGTAGTAAAAAAAATTGGATTTCACCACTGGATTGAACTATACAGATTTCTACCTGGGAGGGATCAGGAGAGCATTTTCTGATGTCGTCTGTCCCTTTTCTGCTCCAATTAACAATGTCATTTACTATTTCTTATATTCCGCTTCAGGAAAAACAAGATCAGCCAGTAAGTTGCAAATCTGGTATTGAGGAAGAAATCCAGATGGAGATAATTCCTTCAGGATTCCTACTGGGACTTATTGTATGGAAGTTGAAGGATATCTGAATGCAGATGGTCACATTTTCTCCTGGCAGGCTTTGACTTAGCCTTTCCCTCACATTTTAGGCATGCAGTGGATAATTACAAGCCTCCTTTTGTAGAGAGACAAAATGCAACTGAGAGCAGGTTAGATATGTAAAGAGTGTCAAGAGCATGGGAGTAGACTGACTATTGATATGTACCAGGAGATCATATACACATCACCAATGAAGCTCCATTTGTCCCCAGGATTGACTTTTGGAAATTAATTAGGCTCAACACTATCCATGCTAGCTACGAACATAATATTGGCTGTTAGATGCCTCCAGAAAGAAGAAAAGCTAGTGGGTTTTATGGTGGAAAATATGCGCCCTATATTCCCCCCCCCCTTTTAATGAAACATCTGATTTATTTCACTTAATTAGGATGCTTCCACATGAAGGCTCTACACCATTGAGATGTTATCTATGTTCAGAAATTAAATTGATTAATTTCTGGCTTAGTGGTGGTACAACTATTGTTTTCTTTGAATGCCATGGCTCTTTCGATGGTGATGGTGATGGTGATGGTGATGGTGATGATTAGTGGGTGGGTGGTCTGTTTTCTTGTCTCCAGAAATCTGCATCTGCTTTTCATCCACTGGGTTTTAGCTGCCCTAGGACGTCTTTCCAGGGAAAGGGGGGCTTGAGGGCTTTGCAGCTTCCTTTCAATGCACCTGCTTGGATTTTTATTTTTTTATTTTGCATATAACCAAAGAAATATACCTAATTTGAGATAAGGAATTGGCAAGCGTGCAAGTAATTTATTTATTTAATACCCCTCAAATAAATAGGGTGGAGTTGAGAAAATGTTTGTGTCAGGCCTGGAAGTCATCTTTTGCATTGGGTGTTCAGGCCTGCCACATTTACTGCTGTGGGAAACTGGGAGGGGGGATTGAATGGAGCAGGGGTGATATATAGTCATAATAACATTCCTTTCTCAGAGAGTCAAGGACATCTTGCCCTGCACCTGGAGGAACTGGGAGGCATCTCCAGTTGGGACTGTGTCTTGATTGGACCATATGATGGACATGTGGGTGCTGGGCAGGGATTTGGACTTTCAGTTGGGTGGTGAAAACCTGGAATCTTTCAGGTTTGGGTTTTCCCAGATGTGCCAATATGACATCTCTAATAAAATGGAACTTTGAGGAACTTCAAGCCTTGGAGTCTTCTTTCATTGTGGATGTTACTTGGAACCCTGACAGTTTGATTCTTCAGAATCTGAAGCAATTTGGAGCAGAATACATTATAGTTAAATGATCTGCTTTAACAGTACAAGGTTACTGAAACAGAAAATGCTTATAAGCGACTTTTGCAGAACTGGGGAGTAGAAAGAATGGCAGTGTTGAAACACCATTTTGTTTGATATTTTATTATCAAGTGTATAAAGTTCTGAAACTAGATTTTCCCCCTGTTCTTTTAACTTCAGTTTGATTGTTTCCCTGTGCCATATCAAACTAACATTTCCTTATTTTAAATTAAGAATGGCTTCAGCAATGGAGCACTCATTCTAATTAGTTTTGTTCTTTTTTAAAGAAAAAATATACATTTAAGCCAGAAGCAAAGACGGTGTTAATTTTATCTTTGTACAGCACCTAGCCTTTTTGGATTCTTCACCTATGCACACTTCTTGTTAAGAAACATCCTTTAAAAAAATTAAAACAACGTCAGGTTTCTTTAGAATTTACTCTGTGCCCCAGGGTAGCTAGCTGACCAGTAAAACAAAAAACAAAACAAAAAGCTAGCTTTTTCCTTTTCCTTTAACATCAGCTTGATTGCTTGCCTGTGCCATGTCAAACTAACATTTTTCTATTTTAAATTAAGAATGGCTGCAGCAATGGAGTTCTTAATGAGCAATCATAATTGCCCTCCCTGGATTTCTTTTATCAAGGAGCAGAGAATGAAATATGTGGAAGCAAATGCATAATAATTCCAGCAGCGATATAGAAAAGCAAATACTTAGTTGGTTATGTTGAAGATACAACTATAAATATAAACGTGGCTTCTACAGTCTTATCAGGAATGGAAACTCCTCAATTTTGTTTCCCTGTTTGGGATATTAAAATAGCAATATTTGATTCCTTGAGCTTCTGAAATGTTTTGTTAGAAGAATTTACTTGGTCTGATTTGCTGAGCCGGATTATGAATAAACATATAATACACAATCAACACAAATGGGCAGCTATTAGAAGTAGAGTTTATTCATTCAACCATGTACAATGGTTGAAGGTATCCCTCAATGTTAGGGGTCTACCAAAAGAGGTATATACAGAATAATGACAAGCAGGGATATTTAGGTATGCAGATTGAGGAGCCTTGGGCTTTGATCTTGAGTTGCATGTTGAATGTGTGTGAAATCTGGAAAGGAAGATCATCCCTAGGGTAAGGATTATTATGAAGGGATCTGGTGTCTTATCTTAAGGAGATTCTTTGATGGAGCCAGTGATTAGATCTAAGTGTTAGGATTATATGTTCATAGGGATGGGCCAATTCAAAGACTGTTCTTTATCTATTTAAATTCAATCTATAAAGAGCCACCTTGACACAGTAGTTAGAATGTAGTATTGCAGGCTAACTCTGCCAACTGCCAGCAGTTCGATCCTGACTGGCTCAAGGTTGATTCAGCCTTCCAGCCTTCCATGGTTGGTGAAATGAGGACCCAGATTGTTGGGGGAATATGCTGACTCTGTAAACTTCTTAGAGAGGGCTGTAAAGCACTGTGAAGCAATATATACATTTAAGTGCTGTTGCTATTGCTATCTTACATACTATTTTTCTATTTAAATTCTATTCTATTTTAAATACTGACAGAAAAATCTGGGTCACTTACCCATATAAAGTAGTACTAATGAGATGGATGGATGAATGGAAGGAAGGAAGGAAGGAAGGGGAAGGAAGGAAGGAAAGAAAGAAAGGTTTACATCTCTGCAATCAGAAAGATTCCCTGAACCTTTTGTGCAAAATGTTGTGATTGTCTTATTATTATATGGACTACAAATATTCTCTGCTGCTACATTGCAGAAACTTTACATCATGTAGGAATTTCTATATAGGTGATCCTTATAACTTATAACCAGTCACTTAACCTCAGTTCAAAGTTATGATGGACTAAAAAAAAATACTTATGATCTACACTCGAAGTTATGACTGCCACATCACACCCATGCTCGTGTGATCACATTTTGGGCACTGGGCAGCCAGCTTGCCTTTATGATCTGTTGCAGCATCCTGTAGTCATGTGATCATGTTTTGTGAGATTTTTAGCTGTTTTCTGGTTTAAAAAAAATCCATTGGATAAGCTGGATTCAAACTTACAACCACATGATTCATTTAATGATCATGTGTTCTCTTAATAGAGAGATTAATTAATCTCTTAATAACAGAGATTAATTTAACAAGTATCATAAAAACAGTTTAAAATTGGTGTTTGGTCATGCCGTAGCTCGATTTATGATCACAACAACTTATAACCAAAATTCCAGGCTCAACTGTGGTTGTAAGTCAAAGACCTGAACAGTCACATGCACAGAACCCATTTCATAGATTATAACTGCTCAATTCATTGCCCCAATCCTAGCAGGGCCTCAAGAGATTTAGTATAGCATGTGCACCAGAGGTGGGTTACAGCAGGTTCTGACCAATTCTGGAGAACTGGTAGCAGAAACTTTGAGTAGTTCGGAGAACCAGTAATAAAAATTCTGACTGGCCCTGCCCACATCTATTCTCTGCCTCCCAAGTCCCAGCTGATCAGGAGGAAATGGGGATTTTGCAGTAACCTTCCCCGCAATTGGGGACAGAATGGAGATTTTACAGTATCCTTCCCCTGCCATGCCCACCAAGCCATGCCCACCAAGCTATGCCATGCCACGCCACGCCCACCAAGTCGCACCCACAGAACCAGTAGTAAAAAATTTTTAAAACCACCACTGATATGCACCATGTTTTTTTAAGCATTAAAGCATGCTCAGTGAGACAGAGCCATACAAAAGCACGTGTATTTGCAATATAACAGCATCTGTGCATTGTGCTGTTATAGTGAAAGTATTGGACCAGAGGGTCCCAGGTTCAAAGGCATACTGAAAGCTTTGACTTTGGCCCTGATATATTTTATCACCTAAACCTATCTTGCAGGCTTATTACAATAATATAATTAGAGGACAAAATGTTACATACCTTGCCTTGAGCTCCAAAGGAAAGATAGGATAGATCTTCATCTAATAAATGAAGAAAATGTGCAAGTTGTGGCTGTTCAAAGAAGGGGTACTAAACAAAACTCAGGTATGTGAACTCAATAGCTAAATGTCTATAGAGATTCTCAATCATCCAGACCATCATTTTCCCAAAGATTTCCAAAACTGAAGAAGCAACTTGGATGAGAAGTGAAATATTTCAAAGAAGAAATCAAGAAAGTCAAGTTGCCTTTTGGAAAAAGCATCTTTGGGTCAACAGTTAAACATCTTATGGAAGCTGTCCACAGCATGCCAGCCAAGGCAAATAGCAAACACAACCCCAGATCAAAATCCCAATGACCTCTTTGTTCCCCTCCATTGTGGATGCTTCTGCATCCAACTACCAGCACCAAGGACAACTGTTTCTTCCCAGATAAAAGAGAAAGGGAAGATGGGGGGAAGGGGAAGGAAAAAGGGGGAGAGGAGAAATAATCTTTCACAGGTAGGCAATGAAGAATTTCACAAACATGAGGACAGGAGAGGTTGGAAACAATCTCATTAACAATCTGCCTCGTAGGGTTCTTGTTGTGGGAAAAATAGAAGGGGGATTTTGTGTTGGATATGTTTGCTGGCTTGAGTTATCTGCAAAAATGATTAAAAAGGTGGGATGCAAATAAATAAAATAAAATACTATTTCAGCCTCTTTCTCTCAAAGAACTTATGGTGAGATCATTTTGGAAGTAGACTACAGTGACACATATACATCTCAGCAATTTATATGGAGAAATTGGGAGAAAAGTTGCATTTTGGCAGATGTACCCAAAAACTCTCCCTTCCCCCCCCAACTCACTGACAGCATTTGGAAATAGCAATACTGAACTTGGTTCACTAGAAATGATTCCAGAATCTGTCTGAATTTGTTTACTTTCATTAGGAATTTGGAATTCATTTCCAAACGATACACATCCTTATGTACATGCTCAAATGTCTTTGTCAATAACCTCACTTAAAAGAATATAACATTGTTTATTAATTCCAAAAAGGGCAGGGAATATTTGATTAAATTCAATGGTCAAATCAAAAGCTTGGAAAATAGCCCAGGTTGGTCTGGGTCACTATGAAGATAGTTCAATCTGTTAAGACATCTTGATCCGCAATCAGATTCAGAAACATGCATTTTTTTACATTTAGATCTTAGATGTTTCCACTGTTATGGGTTATATTTTTAAAAAAATGCAACGATTGCTGCCAAAAATTAATTATGCTTTATTACAATATTCTTTTTAATGATTTTAACTGTGTTTTATAAAGTATATTGAGACATTTAGATATTGGGTGATACAGAAAAAATACCAAGATAAAGTTTAAGGATTTTAGACCAATAACATATGTTTTTCAGCATAACACTGTAGAAGTAAACTGAGAAATTTGTCACGTTGTGTTTGGTTTGATCCACTGTATCGTTGTTATACTGTTTCACATATGATAATACTACCTACAGGTATAAAAAAAGGGGGGGGGAAATAGGCTGTATTTAGATTATTTACAGTTAAAAACAAATAGTACTGTATTAAGAGATAGGCTGTTATATTTCTTCCATTTCTTGTTAAAGAACCAAAATATTTCAAGAAGCAAATGAATGTGCCATGGAGTCACTGTCCCATTGATTAAAACTGATCTTCACCCATGAATCAAACAAGTTGATTAAAATGGGCAAGCCTTATAATTTTATATGTGCCATACTACTATTCAGCTCAGTTCTTCAGATCCCTTTTAGATAAAGCTTTTCTGACAGTATTTGGGTTACACACGATCTACCACACAACTGCCAGAGACAATAAATTACCATCCCTTCATTACTCTCTCTTTCTCCAAGGGATTTCTAAGACATCTATCACCTTAGTTTTGAAACAAAAAGCACATTAATAGCAGCATCAAGAGATGAAACAAGAAAGAAGGTCCATCACATCAAAGAGGATACTATTTGAAAACAGACTTTTTAGCATTCCCTTGAGAAAGTAGAAGGAGAAATAAATTGCAAGGATGCTTTTCCTGAAACAGCTTTGATGCCCTTCCAACCCCATGTTAAAGGAAGGGTTCTGACAGTGATAGGTTTTTTTTGAGCTCATAGAATGCAACGATTCTCCTAATCCTAACATCCACTTTAGGGAAAGGGGCTAATAATGATGCTGTATTAACCAGCAATGAAGTTAACACTGAGGGTAAAATGACTCCAAAAAAATGAAAGAATGCATAAATATAAAGTGGCATGGCCAGCCTCAGATTTCCTATGTTCTCCCCCTTAATTAAGATGGTAAACTTCAGCTGAATCACATCCTGAAAATTCCCCTTATCAAAGATCTGTGCTTACTAAATGCTGAATATTTGATTCATCCTGATAGGTTTCAATTTGATCCAATGAGTGGTCGCTTCAAAAGCAGCATTCTGCCTTTATTAGTAGGTTCTGGATCTCATGAGGTCAAAGGAGTAAACAATAACAACACCAAACAAGTCGTTTCTGAATTGATTGTAAGACAGACAATAGATGGAGAATCTAAATGCAACACAGTTCAAATTTCAGAGACTGGAAAGCACACATTTCTTTTATATCTGCTGCAAAGGAATGTGGTACGTCACCCAGGGATGTGGTGGGTTGGGTGTTTTGCCACAGTAAAATATGGGCAGGAGGTTTGTGGATTCAAATGCAATGAACACATAAATGAGGCAGAAGCTGAAAGGAAAAGAAAGCAAAACAAAATAATCATTTTAGCTGTGAAATATAATATAGACAAGAAATATCCACAAACAATAGAATAAAATAAGTCATACAGGACAGAATAAGTCTGTACCTAGGAGTTAACAAAGGTTTATGTAGGATAGGACTATCTCATTTGTCACTTCCTTCCTACACAGATGGTTGGCCTTGGAAAGAAAAGAGAGATAGCAGGCATGAGAAAAACATTAATAGTGGAAATTATCTGAAGTGAGTGGATGTAGAAACGTATTTATTTTTTTTAGATATCTAAGGTCTTATTTACACCACTCAGAGTCATTCATTTTGCAAGATGCATAGCTGTACAAATTTGAATAAATAAACATTCAGCTATGCTATGGACAAACAGAAGTCATTTTCTCTTTGTCCACAACACAGAGAGCAAGGGAAAAATGGATCATACTACATACACTTCCTGCCATTTCAAACACCTTCTACAATAGTTGTCTCGGCCTATCGCCCCGCCTGGACTTGCTACAAAGGAAACTACTTCACACCTTGCGAAGGATTAGCCAGAACTCTTTACTGAATCACAAAAGCAAGCAAACGGCATGGGGAACAAACTGGAAAATTGAATAAAGTCAGCGTTACCGGAGGTAGCCACGGAGTGCTATATATAGGAACTTGTTATAACATTTAACCCAACATCCGGTGAATAAAAGAACATCTGGGAACTTTCCCCCCTCCACAGCTGTTTGGCGATGCTACGCCTCTGTTCACGTCACAGAGGCGTGTCATATGGAAACGTTGACCACCAAGCTCCCCTGCTGTAGCCACCACTGCTGTTGGGCATCGTTGTGGCCGGCCCCGCTGTGGACAGCTCTGGCTACGTTCTGGCTCTCTAAACCTCCGTCCCTCCTCGTAAACGATGACGAGCCCGTTCTCGGCTCGACAAGTTGGTCCTTCTGGTTCCCTCAAGCAAATATTTCTAAGTCTCCTTCAACATATAGACAATAATGTTCAGTGTATCCAAAATTGCAGGCAATTTATTTAAAACAAAATCAAGTAAAATTGTACTGGATGGATGGATGCAGGCAAAGAGGAAAGTGTATTTCAGCCAGAAGGAAGGAAGGAAGGAAGGAAGGAAGGAAGGAAGGAAGGAAGGAAGGAAGGAAGGAAGGAAGGAAGGAAGGAAGGAAGGAAGGAAGGAAGGGGGAGGGGGAGGGAGGAGTGGGAGGGGAAGGAAGGAAGGGGGAGGGGTGGGGAAGGGGAAGGGGAAGAGAGAAAGGAAAACTAAATTCATCATGACACAGATTTGTCAAATAGCTGCTTGCAATAAGTCAACTTATTATTGGTAATAAAACATTTCAAACACAGCAGTATACTACTTAAATTAAAACTCAATGATGCATCAGCCATTGAAGTTTACATGCCAATTGGTACAATCGGTAGTTGCAAAGATTAAAATACCAAAATCTTATTTCCAAAACATAACTGTTAATAAATAAATAATTTCTTTTCTGGATCAGAGGGTGATCAGCCCCAATTAGTATGAAAATATTTAGATATAAACCAGTGGTGAAATCCAATTTTTTTTTACTACCAGTTCTGTGGGTGTGACTTGGTGGGTGTGGTGTGGCTTGGTGGGCATGGCTTGGTGGACGTGGCAGGGGAAGGATACTGTAAAATCTCCATTCCCACCTCTCTCCTGGGGGAAGGATACTGCAAAATCCCAATTCCCTCCCCACTCTGGGGCCAGAGGTGGTATTTGCCAGGTCTCCAAACTGCTTAAAATTTCCGCTACCGGTTCTCCAGAACTTGTCAGAACCTGCTGAATTTCACCCCTGATATAAACACAGGAAAATAAAGTCTAATATCTAAAATATATCATCAGGAAGGCTAGGAAAACATTGGAACTCATTCATTGAAATCCCTATGATTTCTTTGTTGTCCCTTTCATACTGAGATTGGATCCACCAAAACAGTGACATTTGTTCGAAGATAACTTATTTCTTGATAAAACAATGTTTTAGGAATCCCACAGGTGAAGCTATCCATGGGGAGCTCGTGTAAAATTGGTATGATCCTGGGTGTGGCCTTTGGATACCACTATAATACGAAGTGTGGTTCTTGGCTCAAAAAGGATTATACACTTCTCACCTCTTGACAGAATACTGTAATTAGAGGGTTTGGATTATTTCAGTGTGTTCTGTCAGTTTAAAGCAATGAGTTTTATGCAGGGGTAAAATTTAGCTGGTTTTATCCTGCTCAGGCAAAACGGTCGTGGCAACTGCAGGAGGCTCCGCCCACCCGCATGGACGTCATGATGTCACTTTTTTGCGATGATTTTAAGCCTCTGCGCAAATGCAGAAGGCTTTGTGCATGTATGGACAATGGTGCGTGCAAGTGGAGCGAGCAAGCACGTGGTGCACACACATTTGCGAACCGGTAGGGAAGGTAAGTGAATTTCATCTCTGGTTTTATATAATGCTTTGAGGAGATCCAGCCCAGAATGAGAAGCAGTGATCAGAAAGGAACTTTTCCATTTCTTCTTTCTTGCCTGATAACCACTTTTCTTTCTGCATCCTGAAACTGGGTTTATGTATTTCCAAATTGCACTAAACTTTTATCTTACAAAGACTCATGCAAGAAGGGTTGATAAACCTACTTCAATTTCAATTTATTGTGATAAAAGACCAATACAGATAACAAACAAAATCAAATTTAAGACAGGGTTGAAATACATTTGTAAAACAACCAAACTAACATTTATAAATATAATCCAGGATACAGCCTATATTAAGTTATAGTATTAACTCTAAAATTATATTAAATATGACAACCCAATGAAAGGAATGATAACCCTATGATCCTATCCTATTGGGCAATAAAAGGGTTATTTTTTTCAAGGAAAGATAAAAAAAATGGCTCTGACTAAATCCATGAAAGTTCCCATTCAGATCTGCCAACAATGTAAGAAATGTTAATATAATTGCCACAGCAATATTATACAGTTTTATATGTAAGACTCATGATCAGAATTTGATTTACCATCCTTCTTTTCTAGTAAATGGGGAATTTATTCTTAAGTACCGTTTTAAAATTTCTGTTTGTACTATTTTTTAATCCTCTATAAAGTGTCATTTTCCTACTTGGTTTAGCTGCTGATTTCTTAGAAAATGCATTTTGAAATGTATAATAAAAGAGAATAAAAGGTCATTCTCCCATATACATTTTTTCCTGTGTGAAACATCAGAAACCAAAGAAGGCCTGGAACATCTGATCAAGAAAATCAAAGAAGAAAGTGAGAATGTTGGTCTTTTTCTGAACATCAAAAAAACCCCAACTCATGATCATTGCAAAGAAGGGAAGCATCAAAATAAAAATTGACAGTGAAGAGATAGAATGTGTAGGGGGAAAAATCACTTTCCTAGCATCAGGGTGTTGTGGTCCGCTAGCAGCCTGCAGAGCTGGCAGTGGAGTCAGTCAATGAGGAGGCTGGGGAGGAACATGGACCAGTCCTGGAGTCTGGGGAAGGCCCGGATGAGGGCTCTGCATCAGAGGCAGAGATAGGGCCAGGGCTATCTGGGAGTTATGTGTTGACTCCAGAGCCTCCAGAGTCGGACATAAAAGAGGCAGAGGAACAGGAGGAGCCTGTTCCTAGTGCATGCATGCACAGGGCTGCCAGAAGGCAAGAACAGTTAAAACAAAAGGGATGACTTGGGAGTAAGGCCGGGAGATGATTGGCCCCTTCCATAAGGCTTAAAAGAGGAGCGAAGGCACGTAGGCCCTTTGCAGGAAAGCAACATTGTTAATTCTGTTCCCAGTCGGCATCTCTGTTTGATTCTGGACTCCATGTGGCTTTGCCAAGTAGGTCTTTGGCAGCTTGTCAAGGGAGATAAAGGTTGGTGATTATCCCGAAGGACTTCTTCTGAAGGACTTTTTGCAACTAATTGGGACTCAGCTGTGAATGAACGTAATTCACAGCTGCTGCAATAAAAGAGGTTCTTGGGACTACTCGTGTGTTTTAATGACTCAGGAAGCCTAGATCACAACACAGGGATAGCTCAAAATGGTGAATGCAGCATAGAAATAAAACATCGGATTGTACTGGGTTGCATGGCGATGCCAAATATGGAATAGCAAGGACATCAGCCTCACATCCAAATGTAGATTAGTTCGTTCCATTGTGTTCTCCGTAGCTACCTATGGTTGTGAAAGTTGGGCCTTAAAAAAGCAAGACAGGAAGAAAATCAACTCATTTGAGCTGTGGTGGTGGAGAAGGCTCCGGCATATTCCCTGGACAGCAAAGGTGACTAACAAGCAAGTTCTGGAACACATAACACCAGATATGTCATTGGAAGGCAAAAATCACAAAGCTACGTCTCACTTATTTTGGCCATGTCTTGCGGGAGAATTCATTGTAACAAGCAATGGAAGAGTTAGAGATAAAAGGAACCCAGGCTGTTAAAGAACATGATAGCTGGACACTATCAAAGCTGACATCAGCCAGAGCATAGAAAAACTCAAAGAAATAGTGCAAGGTTAGAAAATGTGGAGAGACCTGGCCCATAGAAACACCGAGAGTTGGGCTCGACTGAATGGATAACATCATTATGTGAAGCATAAATAGATATGAGGCAGTTGTTTCCTAACTTCTGTAGACCTTTTGATTATTTTAGATTTTTAAAAATCTAGCTGTTGCTTTCTAGCAGCTGATATTTACATTACGCTTGCTTGTGTTTCCAGAAACAGTAAACAGCAGTCAATACCAGTTGTCTTTGATAGACACTCTGTATGGTACTATAGTTAAGGTGCTGAATTCAGACAGGAGAAATGCAAGTTCATCTTTCTTTGGGCCAGTCATTCTTTCTCAAATTAGTTCATGAGATTATTGTTCTGCCAAAAGAATAGAGAAGGGAGTCTTATGTATGTTGCCTTGAGTAATTGAAGGAAAAGCAGGATATAACCAATCAATCATTGGCAAATTATATTTTTCCAGGGTTGAACTGTGCATTAATTAAGAGGCACCTTCATGCAACATGACGTAAGAAATGAATATTTTCAAATCCAAACCATTGTGGTATAATTTTCAATGATATTTATCAGCTTGATGACATGTAGCGATGACACACAGCAAACATGTTGCGACTGAAAAATTCCCTGCAGAAAGTCTTTTTTTGGGTTATGCGAATGAAGTTCTCAAGGTAGTTTGGCTGTCCTTGGAAGTTGTTTCCCATTCCGTGTACATGCCTTGCAAAGGCTACGTAGAATGTGGATCAGCATGTCCTCTGGCTTTGCATTTCAACTCGCTTTCCATTGAAGCCACAAACAGAACGCTTTTGAGTACCTCCACATTATCTGGAGACTTCGCCATTGGAAACCACTATCCTCTTCTTAAGGGTCATGCAGGGCAGCTTCAAACACATGCTTAGCTTTTTTAAAGTCTCTGTAAGAAAACATTATGCCAGCTTGAAAGTGATTTTGGACACATTCATAACAGAATATGAATGGCAGTGATGTCCTTGTGACTTTGTACGGTGAGTTCACTGTAGCAATATGAAGGTATAATGTTATTCATTCTAATACCTGCTTAACAGAGGAGATGTTACTTGATGCATCTGTCATAATAATAGTGTTGTGTCAACAAGATGATTTAATGGAAGCAGGTTTGAGGAAATTAAAAAAAATCTGAAGGATTACATGCTTGATGCTTTAATAATGTGTGCCATCTAATATAAACCTCTAATAATTTTTAATCATCTCATGGCTTTGCATAATTCTAACTGAAGCTTAACTAGCTGAATTATGCTTAAAGATGAAGCAAAAAAAATATGCAGCTATACTAAAGATTCATCACAACAGAATGGATTTATTTTTTTCATGTTATAATTTTACTAGACTGGTTTTATTTTTGTTTGTTTATTTTTGAGAAGAGAGGAGGAATTGATTGCTAGGTTATGATTAATCATTGCACAGTATTACAATGCAAGGACAGTGTATCTGTTGTATAATGTTTGCTTGATGCTTGAATTGTGAATCACCTGAGTGCTGAAAGGATTCAACTTATAATTATAACATGCAATACTTAATAGGATGTTTCAAAATAGAATCAACATTTTTTTATCATTAGAATGGATCTTAATAACCATTTGTTTAAAATCATCTGATTATATGAACTATCTACATAATAACTGACCTGTGTAACATCTGGAAATGTTCTGTCATATTATTGAGATTTTAATCCTAAACTATAAGAAAAATTAAATTTATAGCAAGTAATCTGGTCTTTTTTTTAGAGTTCAAAGGCAACACCACATGAAGTTCTATGACTAATTTTATCCTTAAACAATCACCTTAGAGAATAGACTGTCTGTCTGTCTGTCTGTCTGTCTGTCTGTCTGTCTGTCTGTCTATCCGTCTATCCATCAATCTATCATCTATCTATCTATCTATCTATCTATCTATATATCTATCTATCTATCTATCTTTCTATCACCTCTCAGTAAACTTGAATAAGGATTTAAAATTTCCTCAGTCCCAGTCTTACCAATATAAAACTCTAGCTCAGCAATTAAGCACAATAAGCTACATCTATAAGTGGCAAGAAGAGAATGGTAGCAGAGTTATTGTAGGAGCTTCTGAACCTCCAGTACTCCATAGAGTGGTACACAAACCAGCACAAACTAAGTAGTGTAGCTCCAAGGGAATCATTATCCATAATAGACAGTGATGTATTGGCTGTGTACCACCTGGATGTCAATCTTGCCATTTTTCTCATAGTTCAGTAACTATGCCCAGAGTGATG
Source organism: Ptyas mucosa (assembly GCA_012654045.1). Taxonomy (NCBI): domain Eukaryota; kingdom Metazoa; phylum Chordata; class Lepidosauria; order Squamata; family Colubridae; genus Ptyas; species Ptyas mucosa. The sequence goes on from WNWU01000004.1 coordinate 51,054,260, forward strand.
GCTACATAGAGTGTTATGCCCTTAAACTTAAAAAATGAAGTGAATGGAGAACAGAAAGAAAGGTCTTATCAGGAAACAACGTGTCTGACAAGCTTAATTCAGTTTTCTGTGTTATAGCTTGTAATTTTGAGTATTAGAACTCATTAGGATTCCATGAAAATGGAGCTTTTGTTTTCTGCAGTCCCCATTTTGATTTTGGCTCTTGGGTAGAACAGAATGCTCATCCTTATGAAAGCAAGGCAAATGGTGTGAAGATTTTTGCATTGCAAGTAGTGTGTGTGTGTGTGTGTGTGTGTGTGTGTGTGTGTGTGTGTGTTTGTGTTTGCCCTGGTGGCACAGGATTAAAGTGCAGTATTGCAGGCAAACTCTCCCCACAGCCTGAAGTTCGATCCTGACAGGGCTGAAGATTGATTCAACCTTCCATCTTTCTGAGGTTGGTAAAATAAGGACCCAGATAGTTAGGGGCAATATGGTAATATTGTAAATCTCCCAGAGGATGCTGTAAAGCACTATGGGACAGTCTAAGTCTAAATGCTATTGCTATGCCATTGTGTTTCTTGACACTCTGATCCTGCTTGGGGTGAGAATCATCTCCTCCTTTTTAATTTATATTTATTTACTGATCAAAACAGACCTCTAATTCTTTACAATCATTTAAAAGAAAATATGCAATAAAGTTCAGAATAATGAAAACAATATTCAGTGAAATATGACACAATATATATGTCATGCCTAACTGATCAGAAATGTGACATAATGACCCTATAGAAAATGACAGTCTCCACAACTTTCTGGAAGAATTTTTAGAGTAGATGCCAACCAACCTTTTGGGGTAGACTGTTTCTGAAGATGGGGTCACCACGGGAAAAAAGGAACATTGTTCCCAAAAGCCCATCTTTCTCATCTCATGAACATATGTGTGGAACTTTGAACCTTCCTTTGTGGATGAAACATACATGACAAACAATTTCCATGTGTTAGAGATGGCCCTGAAGATCTATGGGAGCCAAGCCGTATAAGGCTTTATAGATTTTTTAAAAATCTACGGTATTTGAATTACACCTTCAAATCTTTTCATAATAATGTCTTTACTACCTTTGGAGCTGTGTCAGGTATTACCAACTATTTCCATTTCAATGCTGGAATTTCTTCATCCAGGCTTTGACTGATGCTGATTTTGAAGCATGGGATAAAATATTACCTTAAGTGTTTGTATTCTGTAAATTTAACATCCTTATTTTTAAACTACAGGTAGTCCTCAACTTACAACAGTTTGTTTAGTGACCTTTCAAAGTTACAATGGCACTGAAATGAGTGACTTATTACCATTTTTTTACACTTATGGTTGTTGCATTATTCCCATGGTCACATGATTTCCATTCAGATGCTTGACAGCTGGTTCATATTTATGACGGCTGCAGTGTCCTGGGTCATGGGATCCCATTTTGGACATTTTGGATTCAATTGTGATCATAACTCAAAAACTACCTGAATACATTATATGGAAGTGTGAATTGGATATGTTAGGAAAAAGCTGAATGCAGTGAAAATGGGAAATTGAAGTGAAAACTCAAGAAATGTCAAGAATGAATGGGTCTTGAACATCCATGAATGTGGATTAAATATAACAGTGAATGTTCAGAATGTAAGTAGACTCAGTTAGTTTGTTTCCATGAAGAGAATGAATAAAGATCAATAATAATCATAATGGAGAGATACAAAGGATGAGCTGATGGGTCAAGAGGAAGAGGTAGATTGAAAGCATGTGGCTGAATAAAATCAATAAGTTCCAATGAGAGAGAATATTATGAGAAATTGAAAGAACTAAAGCATATTTATGAAACGGTATTTGGACAAGTTGAAAGTAAAAATGGTTTTGAAATAGAGAGAAGTATGGAGATGGGAGTATGATGAATAATGTCAATATACACTAGATTTACCTACAGTTCTTTTTTTCCCTCCTATCTTTAATTTCTTTGGCATATTATCTGTTTGTATTTGCCTAACATTGTTGTTGCTGTTGTTAGTTGCAAAGTCGTGACCGACCCATTGCAACCCCACGGACAACATTCCTCCAGGCCTTCCTGTCCTCTACTATCCTATGGAGTCCATTTAAGCTCACGCCTACTGCTTCAGTGACTCCATCCAGCCACCTCGTTCTCTATCGTCCCATTCTTCTTTTGCCCTCAATCTTACCCAGCATTAGGATCTTCTCCAGTGAGTCCTTCCTTCTCATTAGGTGGCCAAAGTATTTGAGTTTCATCTTCCGGATCTGGCCTTCTAAAGAGCAGTCAGGATTGATCTACTCTAGGATTGGCCGGTTTGTTCATCTTGCAGTCCAAGGGACTTGCAGGAGTCTTCTCCAGCTCCATAGTTCAAAGGTCTCAATTCTTTGGTGCTCAGCCTTTCTTATGGTCCAACTTTCACAGCCATACACTGCAACTGGGAAAACCGTAGCCTTGATTATACGCACTTTTGTTGGCAGGGTGACGTCTCTGCTTTTTATGTGCATCCATAGTTATTATAGCTATAATACTACCATAAGCATTTATTACATATTTGTCCATAACCTCTTTGAACAGCAAATGGACATCACATTGTCGTATTCCTTACTCAGTGTTGAATCATTTCTAAGTCTTCTGTTTATTCTCATTCATGTTTAATTTTCCTCATGTTCTGCTCTTTAGTGCAATCAGCAACCAAACGTCAGCTCCACATTTGTGCAAAATATTCCATTATCTAAAACTTTTATAATGTGCTTTCTCTAAATCAACTCATTCAACTATGAACATTTTTTCACATTCAATTATGCAATTAGAATCTTTTTAAACTAAGTTGTTAATACAATATTCTGAAAGTAAAGATGTCAGTACGTTCCCTTGAGCCATATCCTATGCTGCTAATATAAATTGATTGTCCTTGTTAGCTGAGCTAATAAGACAGCATCTTTTATATTTTAGAAAGAATTGCATGTTAAATGACTCTGTTATTTTCCTATAGAAACAAAATAGCCAAATCATTCAGCTTTATCATTACCATTAATTGAATCATTCTTCACATAACGAAATAAAGCGTTGCTCACTGCAATTTAGGGTCACACGAGTAATTTTTGGCAAGTTACTATGTAGTTTTAATCTGGATGATAAGTAGATATTTTAAAACGCGTAACTTCATTCTGCCTCTAAAATTGCTAAGAGTGTTCCATGTGGTTAAATCCTGAGGTATCTCTTTACAAAAAGAATTCTTACGAGAAAGCTCTATCAGGGTAATAAAAAAAAAAGATGCTACATGGCAGAGAGAGCTATTTGTGATCAGTTAAGAAACATGTAATGACATGTCACCTGTCAACTGTTAAATGGGCTGGGATAGGCTTAAATACATGTCTAGAAGACCAGCTGCTGAGACAAATGTAACTGATTGTTTTTGCCTAGTTGCACAAACAAGACTGAAGATACAAAAGAGAAAAAAAGTGCATGCCAAGAACAAGGAAAAGGCAGATGTGTTCCAGAAACTGCTACCCAAGGGGCACCAGAAACAGGAGTTTAATCTGAAGCTTTGAAATATTGTTGTAGAACTGGAAAAACCCACAGACAGTAGCTTAAAGTGAGAACTGAGGCAGGCCTGAGCCAAAAGGATATCTTCTTCCAAAGGAATCATTCATTTCCAACCAAAAGGGAATAATTTGGGGACATATTTAGGAGGACATAATCAATCGCAAATAATTTTCCATATAGAACTGGAGAACTAATTATTTAGAGCAGGGGTGGGGAACTAGGGCCCTTTTACGATGGCTGCCTGGCTCAAGAATTCTGGGAGTTGAAGTTCATGGATCGTAAAAGGGAACTATGGCCCTTTTATGATCCGTGAACTTCAACTCCCAGAATTCCTGCATCAGTCACTCCCAGAATTCCTGAGCCAACCTCAGGAATTCTGGAAGTTGAAGTTCATGGATCATAAAAGGGCCATAGTTCCTCACCCCTGATTTAGAGGAAGAGACAGAGGGTTATTTTTCCCCCCACTTTCTCTCTCTCCCCCTGTATTTTAGGAAACACATATGTCACTATCTGAAATGATTGAATCTTCAGTGCTATAAAATGCCCCAGTGGGAATAAAGCTGTGTCCAGATGTTGTGCCATTTCTTGGGGCACTGGACGGAGGAAGAAAAAAGATGGCTGTTCCCCTAGCTCAGCAGGGATGATCTATTTTTTCTTCAATGCCTCCAAGATATGACATTATATCACAATGTAGTCTCATTCCCTCTGGAACATTTTACAGGACTGAAGTCCTGGGAAGGCAGTTCATTACAACTCGGTCATTGCTTGAAGCATTTATCGGTCACCTTGCTATGATTTTTATTAGCTGCTGGTTGCTAACTAGGCAAAAAGTGTGCTTAGTTCCCCCCTATCATTGTAGAGTTTTTCATATGTTGGAACAAATGTTTGGCTCATTGATCCACTTGATCGTGGATACAGTCAAAAGATCCATAGCTTCCCAAGGCCATCCTAGTTGAAGGACAGGAATTTATCTCATTCATATGGAAACTTTGGTATTAATAACCAGTGTATTTTACCATATGTGTTAAATTTTCCCCCCATCTTATGAGCTGATATTTGGTTTAATCAGATAGCAATAATAAATCTACACTCTTTGACAAAATTCAAATTAGTGCAAGCCAGGGTTGAATAACCTTTTAATTGTATGAACTGTTCGTAAATACTTTAAAAAGAGTTGATGATACAAAGTAGGGATTTCCCCCCCTGTATTGAGTATTTGTATGTGTCTGTGTGAGAGTGAGTACATGTGTGTTTGTGTTATTACATTGAGCCTTACAGTATATAATTTGTGGGTGAGCTGTTTCAAAATGATGGGAAATCCAGTCAATTATTTTTTTAATTAGTCGCAGCAAAGGGGAAAGCTCTATTTATATATTTATAATCAATAAGGATGTCAGTTGTTTAACCCATTTACCATTTGAGCATTGTAATTGCTTTCCTAAAACATATGAGGGTGTTTTTAATCCATATTCCACAGGGAGTCAGCTGGCAGCTCTGTTAAGGTGATCTAATCGCTCTTAAGTAAGGATGGTCTGGCGGAACATTTACAGGGTTACTGTGAGAATTATTCCAAGCATCTACTGAATAAAGTTGCTTAGATATCCTCAGAGTTGGTACTGAAGCTATACAAATCCTATGGAGGTTGATTGATAATGTCAGTGAAATTTGGCAGACTCAGGATGGGTATAGGGGATCGATCCTGACCCTTCTTAACCTCTTGGCAGCATTTGATCTTGTCCTTAATGATATCTTTCTGGACCAGCCTAGGGGATTTGGGAGCTGGAGGCACAGTGTTCTTTTATGATTCTTATATCGTTTGTAAATGTTTATATATATTTAAAGAAAAGTGGATTAATTTCTTTCGTAGTAAACTCGATAGTGGATTGATTGGGCTATTTGTCTGTGACTTCCTTGGGAGTGTTGATATTTTTCTCGTACAGACTTTGCACAGTTTATCATAGCTGCTAAAAAGTGTCACTGTTATCTTGCGACATCTCACTGGAAAAGTATATTTGGCAGGAAGGTTCCATTATATAATCACATTATCATTGCGTTTGACTAATTTTCCTCCTTAAAAGAAACAAATTATCGTACTGCATTCCATTAAGAATTTGGCAAAGTACCTTGGAAAGCACAAACCACACTGAGCTGCAGAAACGTTTGTCCGTGTTGAGTTATGTACAGTATTCTGCTCTACAGTATTTATGAAGAAATCAGTAGGGATGAAACACAAGCAGGTGGTATAAATTCAAAATTTCTAAAATAGCAAAGAGATAAGTATTATGGAATATTTTTTAAAAACCCAATATGCATATACATCTATTTTAGGATAATATGCCCCTGTATAGAAAGTCAGGAATGCTATCGTTAAAAATACCTGATGATTGGGTATAAATGTTGATGGATGATTCTATTTATATTGCTAATTTTATTAGCACCCCCCCCCCCATACCTATGTTGATTTCTACAGTTTGCTCTTATATGTTCAACAGGGTAAAAATGCAAGGTTGATATAATAAAGAAAAAATATTGAATCAAATGCCTGTAACTGAAGCATAGCCAAAAATAAGCAGAAACGCTTTTTATCACTCCACTGAAGTAGATGATCACTTCTGCTCTGTGTGAACTTTAGTTTCTGAATTCAGTTTTTTTTAAAGGCCTTGCAAAATGCTGAAGAAAATAATGTTATAAACAGAAGAGTTTTGAATACTGAATTCAATATTATATGCTATTAGAAGTGACTCGAGAATACCAAGAAGGAATTAAATCAGATGAATACTATATTTTAGTAGAAAATAATAGACATAATATGGAATCAATATTGTGGACACTTCTATAATTCAGGTGAAAGGCAATGGAGCAGAGGTGGGTTTCAGCAGGTTATGACCAGTTCTGGAGAACCGATAGCAGAAATTTTGAGTAGTTCGGAGAACTGATAGTAAAAATTCTGACTGGCCCCGCCCCCATCTATTCTCTGCCTCCCAGGTCCCAGCTGATCAGGAGGAAATGGGGATTTTGCAGTAACCTTCCCCTGGAGTGGGGAGGGAATGGAGATTTTACAGTATCCTTCCCCTGTCACGCCCACCAAGCCACACCCACAGAACCGGTAGTAAAAAAATTTGAAACCCACCACTGTAATGGACATATCCATGACTATATCCATCTCTGGGCATCAACAAGTGAGGCAAGAGGACAAGTGAACTCATATGTGTCATGATGTTATCACAAATGAAGCAAATTATTTCCATTCATTATTCATATCATGGCCTCATTACATGACCCAAATTTTAGAATTCATATAAATGCCATGGCACATGTAATATCATTGTGCTTCTCCTGGACATCTGTTGATGTATCCAGATATTTGCTTCATTTAATGCACATGCTCAGAATGAAATAATAAATGCAAAGTGTTACTCACTGGCAACCATGTAAACATTTCATTATACAGGTTATGAGATAAAACAGGCAGAGGGATATTGCATTAGACATCCAGTGAGGAATCTGCAGGAAATAATTTGATGACTTGAAGACCAGTGGTGGGTGGGTTTCAATTTTTTTTACTACTGGTTCTGTGGGTGTAGCTTGGTGGGTGTGGCTTGGTGGGCGTGGCAGGGGAAGGATACTGTAAAATCTCCATTCCCTTCCCACTCCAGGGAAAGGTTACTGCAAAATCCCCATTTCCTCCTGATCAGCTGGGACTCAGGAGGCAGGGAATAGATGGGGGTGGGGCCAGTCAGAGGTGGTATTTACTGGTTCTCCGAACTACTCAAAATTTCTGCTACCAGTTCTCCAGAACTGGTCAGAATCTGCTGAAACCCACCTCTGTTGAAGACCCAAGGTGGAACAGCACCGCACACATACAGGAGCATAGTAACAAGAGCTAATCTAGCTATCTTGGCACCTCTAGATGAAAACCTCTCCATAATGTCTACTTTTTGCAGGAAAATAGTAAAAAGCTAACAATTGGATGTCCTCTTATGACACCTTTCTTTACTCTGATGAATGAGGAAGCTGGTAGAACAGAGTCATTTTTTTGTCAAACATTTTCTGAAGGAATATCCTCCAGGAAAGGATTCTGCTTTCTCCTCTTCTGCTTCAGTACTTAATTACTGGAACAATGTATAGTAAATTAATAAACACAAATGAGAAACCAAAATCAAATGAGAAAGCTACAAGACACAGGTAAGTTTAATTAAACACATGATATATTTTTTGTCATCAAACAGCAAATATGTTGTGGAAAATGTATTTGAAAAAAAATTTGATCTGTCTCCCTCATTGAGGCTCGGCCCCATGAAAATGTTATCATATGCTCCACTGAATATCTAAATCAGCTTTGAGGGTGTTTTTCTTTCTCTGTCTTTTCTTCACAATGTCACAACATTCTATGAGATTATTTTTATGGTTGAACAGGCAGTTACTTAAGAACCTGGCCTTTTCTTTACAGTGTACCGTACTTCAGGAAAAAAAAATCAATTCCAAGTTTACAGACCTTTAATATAATCACACAAAACAACTTTCCAGTGTATCCTGAAGAATTAATGCACACATAGGCTCACTTACCATCACACCAAATGGACCTACTTAAAATTGTAGAAGGTCAGAGGCTGGTGGGAAATCATAATATTTTTAAATATAATGTGTACTGTAGGAATTTGTCATGGAAAAACAATATTGCCACCAAGTTTTCAAATTCCAGCTAAGTTGGTATTAATAAGATTAATCTTTTTGTTATTTGCAATTCAGTTGTTTTTCTATCCAAGTGCTAAAGCTGATAGAGAACAATTACACTGCAAATGTCTCAAAGATATTGCTTTTTATTTTTACTGAAAGCACTCACTAAATAATAAATGGCATGATGTTTCTACAGTGATATATCTTTGAATATATTCCAAAATTCAAAATATTTTATAATGCTGAAAAATATTTTATAATATTGAAAAATTAAAATCATATGGCCTTTCCCTTTCTTTCTATGTGGGAATGTATAATATTATAAAATATTTATAATTGGGACTACTATAGCTATTCTATAAAAGTTTTTGTTTAAGAATAGATTACATTAAATGCCTTGGATGGCATGTATGATTAAGTAATACTCATGTTTCAGAACCCTGTTACCATTCTCAGAGATAAGACTTATTTTGGAAATATTTAATTTGAAAAATAAAATCAGCTAATCAACAGTCAAGGTGTCAGTGTTCTGAGTAAACACATCCAAAGAAATCAGAACTCCAAGGCAGGAATGTTTCTCAGAGAACATATTTATTGAGCATATCATATCAGCACAGCCAAGTGAAAACCAACTCTAAAAGTTTTCCCTGATTACCATATAATTAAAAGAGCAAATGTTTCCCTTCCTAGGTGTTACAGGTCACATTGTCCAATCAAAGCAGTTGGCAGGATCCCTCAATCACTTCTACTTCCTTCTATTGCCATCTGTTGGGATGACCTTGGTTACCACAGGAGAGCTCTTTATTTTGTCTACGAGATGGTCTATCTATTTCCCCCTCATCCTCTCCCCCTACTGTGTGGCAACTATAAAGCAGCACAAGATGGCTTCAGACAGGTTCAATTCAGAGTCGACACAAGGTAGACATGTACATAAGAATCCAGTTTGGTCGATCCAAAGATCCATCTGGTGCATTTGGTGTTATATTCTGGCCAATCAGATGCATTCAGAAAACTCACAGGGATACAACAGATAGCTATCCTAGCTTCCTGGTAGTTGATAATCAAGGAAGTTGCATGTAATCCAGGAAGTGGTAAATTATGAAATGTTCAGTCTAAATTGGTTGCCATCAGCACATCAGATAGCAGCAAATTCTGTAGTTCACCTGTGTGCTACATAAAGAAACATTTATATCTCCATTTATATCTCCTGATTCATCTCAATTTATAGACACTGAGTTCTACCATGATCCAAGAGGAAGAAACATATTATTTCCATCCACATTTTTGTACCATCTATCCTTTATATACTTTAACATGCCTCCTCTTGTTCACTTTTACTCCAATCTAAAAAGTGACAATAATCATTTCTTTCCTTTTGTGATAGTTATGCTACCCCTCTAATCATTTCTATTGCCCCTGCTGATACTTCTTTTGTTCCACAGAATCCTTTTGAAATGTGGTGATCAGAACTCTACCCAAGTGCAGTTGCACCACAGTTTTTGTAACAGCATTATTAAAATTGATAGTTTAATTTTCAGTTCTCTTCCTGTTGATTTAAAGTATGGACTTCTTTTTTTTTATAGCAACCACTTTGCCATGGCATTTTCACTGTGCTACCCACTATGACTGCAAGATCCCTTTTTGATCAATCACTGTTGGCTCATTAATGTGTATCAAATTTATTTTTATGCCATTGACTCTTTGGGGAATTCCTTTCCTTAACTTGGCTTACAAAAAAAGACAGCATCATTTGCCAGCCTCATTACTATAGCGGAAGAGATTGGCAGTATGATAAAAAATAGCATGCCCCTGTTCTTTCACTTGATTTAAAAACTAATGACTAGCCTTTTCACTCCAATGTCAAAAAGAGACCAAAGCCATGATTTCAAGAGCCATGCCCTTTGTGACTATGCCATGATTATATTACCTGATCTGTTGCTTTCATAACTGGGCCAGAAGTTTTTTTGAGTTGGGTTGGGTTGGAGTAAATCCTGTGATAAAGATAATGCACCTTCTTCTGATGACCTGGGAGAAGATGAGAAGATCAGACAGTGATTACTTATCAAATGAGAGAGCCAGTCTATCTTTGCTTTGGCAGAAGCCATGATGTGGAGATCAACATGGAATGAACAAGGGGTCCATCTTTGATTTTTCCTGTAATACCTTATGTTATAAAATGGATGTCACTTCCAGGAGAATGTGGATGAAGTAGGACTAAGCAATTTATGTGATTGTGATGGTTTCCAATGGCAGAGTCATTTTCCCAGACCATAATATCAACTGTAATCTATAACTTCTCAGTTGAAGCCTATGATTCTACAGGGACATTTTGCTCAAGACATGTGCTGTTCGCCACTATGTTGCATCAGCTCAAAGCAAATAAAGTAAAAATAGAAAGTGGGTTAAGATTCCAACCTCTGCTTGCCATATGGCCTAATTTTTAGTAGTTTTATGGAAACTAATTGGTATTTTAACAAATACCTTTGGTTGAACCCACACTAAATTAGATGCATTAGCAACTCTATCAAGATCCTATTTTGCAAAAGATTCTAGTTGCATTGAAGCAAAAAGATATTTGGGGAAATAGGATTTGTGGAGTTAGTAAATATGCTGAGGCAATTGTATCTAGGTTTGCATGTACCCCCTTCTGCTCCCACTGTTTTAGACCTCATTTACAAATGTGACATGATATACTGTACTAGTCCAAATGTTAACATTCTGAGCAACACACCCAGTTAAATCAGGACTCTGACGCACAAACCAAACTCAAAAGTCCCTTTAATGAGAACATAGCATTGACACTGAGTGAAGTAAAGCTAACTCTGCGGGATTACCGCACTTCAACGACATAAGGTTTGGAACTCCCTGCCCCCTCTGGGTGTTCCATGTCATGCAGGTTAATCATTGGGAACTCCTCCCACAGTCCGGTCTCAGCAGCTGTTTGGCGTTAAGCTCTTGATCCTCCTGCTGGTTCTGGCTGCTGTTAAATCCAGCTAGGTAAGGCATCATATCCCTCACCTCCCCCCTCCGTGGTTCATCCCTCATTCCCCTCCGTGCTACCCCAATTCCCCGCCCCCAAGTGTGGCAACTCAGAAACAGAGCGCAAGTCAGCATGGCTTCAACCAATGCCATTTCAGAAGTTGACACCGAAATACATACCATGGGAGTATCCCCAGTGGTGGGATTCAGCCAGTTTGCACCACTTTGGGAGAACCAGTTGTTAACTTTCTGAGCAGTTTGGCAAACTGGTTGTTGGAAGAAATCATTAGGGCAGAGAACCAGCTGTTAAATTACTTGAATCCCACCACTGGGTATCCCCCTTCTTTCTGCTTGCAGATTGGGCTGACTAATGAAGCTTAGTTCTTGATCTAGCACACTGAAACCATTTGGCTGTTTTTGCATGGTATGACAAGCAGTGTGGAACAAACTAGTCTTACTACAACAGAAGGACTGTTGAAAGATTGCTTTCATTGATCCCTCCACACCACACATCATTTGCTGCCTGTCTGCTTAGGACTAAGGCCAGCTCTGCTCAAGTATGCTACCTGAATGGCTGCATAGAGCTAAAATCAATGATTTGCTCAGGCAGATATTGATAATTTTGATGCAAAATGTCTTTCTAGAACTGTCATCTCTGTGGTTTTCAGTTTCTTTTCTGAGGCCCCTGCTCTTGTCCACTTAACTTGAGAGATGCTTTAGAATGGTTTGATAAATTGTTATTTAGAGATATATCTGGGAGAGAGCAGCCTCTGCAAAGACAATCAAGATAAGTACATACAAGTCTGAATTTGCAAGGGGACATCAAATCGAAGAGTTAATGTTCTACAATGTCAAATGGATAGGTCTATGTGAATGTAGAACTGAGCTGAGGAAGTACAAGGACTTTCAAAAAAATATGCTCATTCAAAAAGCAGCCCCAAGCCCCAACTTATCTAGCCATGTCTTCAGGCACTCATCTAATCATATAAGAGCTTAGACCTGATTTTGAAATTAGCAGTAGAGCCAGTCCTTCCTTGCTTTCATATCCATAAATGTGCCATTGCCTATTTTCAAATACATTCTAAATAGGTAGGTTTTAAAAAGCTATTCTTTTAAAAAATAAGTAAGTCTCCTCCTAAAAAGTGGGGGATGGGGGGGCAGCCACGCAGAAAAACTGTGACGCAGCAATGGAGTGCTGGATTCAAATCATTTTCACCTATAAGGTGTGCAAATCAACTTTGTGGCTACTATCAACCAGTGGTGGGTTTCAGTTTATTTTACTACCAGTTCTGTGGGTGTGGCTTGATAGGCGTGGCATGGCTTGGTGGGCGTGGCTTGGTGGGCGTGGCAGGGGAAGGATACTGTAAAATCTCCATTCCCTCCCTAATCCAGGGGAAAGTTACTGCAAAATCCCCATTTCCTTCCAATCAGCTGGGACTCGGGAGGCAGAGAATAGATGGGGGCAGGGCCAGTCAGAATTTTTGCTACTGGTTCTCCAAACTACTTAAAATTTCCGCTACTGGTTCTCCAGAACTGGTCAGATCCTGCTGAAATCCATCTCTGCTATCAAAGACTATTGTATTATAGAGGAGAGAGGAAAGTGAAAAGTGACATTCTAAGAGGGAAAAAAAAGTGAAGTACATAAGTAAGAGTCTCAGGCAGTGGTGGGATTCTGCCGGTTCTAGGTGGTTCGGCCGAACCGTTTGTTAAATTGCTGGCTCACCCCACCCCTTGCCCCGCCCCTCCGCACCACTGGGCAAGGGGTGGGCGAGCCAGCAATTTAGCAAATGATTCGGTGTTTTTTTGTAATTTTATTGGCCTTGCAGCTGCTGCGGGACTTCAAAGGACCGCCCTACAGCTGATCAGTGGCAAAAGAAAACAAATGAGTAGACCCGTGCCTGCAAAAATAAATGGGTAGACCCAGTGGTGGGATTCTACTTTGGTAGAATTGGTTGTTAAGGAGTTAAATAGTTAAGCCAGTGGTTGCCAAAGAGGACGGTACCGGGGGCGGTGGGATGCCTTAGGGGGACGGGGCGGCAGGGGGGCGCTAAAGGTAAAAGGGGGTGATGGGGGGCTAAGTGGAAAGGAGGGTAGCCCCTATCCTTTGGCCTGTGCCTCGCAGCAGTTACCTCCTTGCAAGCAAACAGCAGGAAAAAACAATTCCTTTCAGCTTGATTATGCTTGATTAGATCTGCCTCCTGGCTCTCAGCTGATTCGCTCTCAGCTGTTTTGCGCAGGCTCTTTTGCAAGCTCTTGTTTTGCAAACTCTTTGCTAGCTGCAAAGAGTGATTTTTTTCCCCTAGCTAAAAGGAAACTGAAAGTAAAGCAGGCTCTGCTGCAATAGGACAAAATGAGGCAGGAGAGAGATTTCTTTTTCTCTTTGCTCACTAAAAAAGGTAGGTGCAAACAATGGGAAATTTAGAGAAAAAGAGGAGAGTTCAAGATTTTAAAACACAAAAGAAAAAAAAGCTCTATTTAACTAGGGAATTTTAATAATTGAGATACTATTAATTGTATATTGTATTGAAAGCAGAAATGGTTAAGTTGTGGTTTGGAGGAATATATGGGGAAAACTATTTGGTTTATTATTATTGATAAATATAATTAATGGATTTGTAAGAAATTGGATTGCATGGAAATAATTGGAATATTCATGTTCATATTGATTAATATACAAAAAATATAACTAATTGATTTATATTAAAATGTTGAATTTGTATTAAACAACTGCAATATTACATAATTAACCAATGTGAGGATGGATATAAAAATAGATGACAATGGGAAGGGGTATAATATAGAATAGAAGGGAAAAATTGAATTTGATTAAGATTAGAGATGAGGATGAAGGATAATATTGGTTTTTAAAAAAAATAGATGAGGAATAAATATGGCAAAAAGGAAATATAGAAATTGTAAATTTAATTGAAATGACTAAACACTGTTTAAATTTGTGAACCGGCCAAATACTCTGTTCAAAGAAAATACATTGTATGTTTGTATATGTGTTTCTAATTATTGCTATTTATTCATATTTGTTCTCTTTTATTGTTTAAAGTTCAACAATTCATTCTTTATCTTAATATCTTTATATTTGTTTGGGTTTGGCTTTCTTCCCTTTCATATTTTTTATTGTACAGCAATCTTTCTCCTCCAACCTACCACCTCTCTCTTTTCTTTCCTTCTTACTTTCTCTCCCCCCCTCTTCTTCTCCTCCCTACTTCCTCTTCCTTTCTCCTTCTCCTCCTCTCTTCCTCCCTCTCTTACCCTCACTCCTACTCTAATTTCCCTTCCCTTCCTTCATCCCTCTCTTGCTGTATCCTTTTATGCATATGGACTACTCAGAGGGCTGAAAAAGTTATTTTTGACTGGTCCTTACACTTTTGACCAATCCTCGAACTTACGACTGTCCTCACATTTTACGTTTTTGCCCTATCTTGTCACCATGGTGAAGAGAAGCAGTTGTGAAACGAGTGACATAGTTGTTAAGAATGCTACAATGGGCATAAATGATGACCAGTCATAAGTGCAAAGACCGGTCAAAAATGTGAGGACCAGTCAGGAATGACTTTTTTCAGCCCTCTGAGTAGTCCCTATGTGCATATGGACTAGTTAGAAGGCTGAAAAAGTTATTTTTGATCAATCCTCGCACTTTTGACCAGTCCTTGAACTTACGACTGTCCTCACATTTTACGTTTTGTGCCCTATCTTGTCACCATGGTGAAGAGAAGTAGTGGTGAAATGACTGACATGGTTGTTAAAAATGCCGCAACGGGCATAAATGTGAGGATGGTCATAAGTGCGAGGACCAGTCAAAAGTGCGAGGACCAGTCAGAAATGACTTTTTTCAGCCCTCTGAGTAGTCCCTATGCACATAGCCACGCCCACCCGGTCACATGACCAGTTAGCCATGCCCACCCAGTCACATGACCAGCTAGCTATGCCCACCCAGTCACATGACCAGCTAGCCACATCCACCCAGTCGCATGACCACCAAGCCACACACCCCAACTAAGCCACGCCCACAGAACCGGTTGTTAAAAAAATTGAATCCCACCACTGGTCTCAGGTGAATGTTCAGAAATTGTATACCAAAAGGATAAGAAATAGGGATATGCCTTTCATTGGATGCTCTTGTGTGGCAACTACTGGTATATAGATATAGATATAGATATAGATATAGATATAGATATAGATATAGATATAGATATAGATATAGATATAGATATAGATATAGATGTATATAGATTGATTGCTGAAAATATCAACCCACTGCTCTTTTATTTTAGTACTGCTGCTGTTTCATGCTTAACTTTTCAAAAACTGAATTGACTACCAATATTATTAACCATAATTACTAATTTAATATTATTATATTATTAATATTACTGATGAGGGGGTTCTTCTCTTCTGCCTTAAAATGTATGAATGCAATTGCATTTTAGCACATCCAATATTAAATTACTTAACCAATATAATTAGGGTGGCAGAATTCAAGGAGGCATAACGTACAGTATATCGATACAGAACTAGCTGTCCTTCTCTAACCTACCTGCAACTCTTCTCTAAGGTAACATTAAGTACTTCTGAGATATACTTTAAGTTCTCTGAACTGCTACTGAGTGAGGTGTCAAAGCCATTGTGAACGTCAGGTTCTCAACTTGACATGCACAGCAAGGAAAGGTAACCTTTAAAGCAGTTTCCCCAAGCAGGGGAGAACTTTGCTGTAACCTTGTACTATTTAGCGTGCAAACCAATTCACAGGCTAACAATTAGTTGCTTCAAATTCCAGTGTAGAACATTCACAACATCAGTGCTTGCCACTACCAATCAAGGAAAGGTTTCTTCTCTGTCTAGCTGCATTACTGTTAACTGTTAGTTGACAATTTTCTTTGGAGAGCTCAGTTCTACCATGCACAAATCTTAATGTTGTGAGACTCTGGAAGTATGCCTTCTCTGCCACTGGCCACTGGAATGAGGAGTCTCCTCAGAGATTCAACCAGCTCCCACTCTTGTGGCCTGGTCAGTCCAACAAGACAGAACAGACTAAGAAACCAATATCATATAGTTTAGGATTACTTTTATTGTAATAGCTATAGTAACAGAAAATGTGAGTTTGAACCTCCTTCTTCCCCTCCATTTATCTTAGGAACTAGAGAGGGGTCTGTCTGAGGTTACTCAATTACTCAAACTAATTTCCTGGCTCAAGCCCCATATATTGGACCATTGCCTGATTAGAGAATCTTCCTCCTTCCTGTCCTTCAAGGCCATTCCTTCTTCCCTTTGTCGACATTTAGGGAACTGTTAAAAGCTTGGCTGTTCTCCCAGGCCTTACTATGTCTGCCAAATGGCTGGGTGTATTGTTCGTCCAGTCAGCCAGGCTCACTTTTTACTTGTTTTCCTATATGCTTTGCTTTGCTATTTATACACCACCCAGAATCGCTAAAGAGTCAGGTAGCCTCTAAACGTAGATGGATAGATAAATAAATAAACTCTTCCATCTTTCCACAGACAGCCTAAAATGTAGACTAAGCATTCATAGTGAGGTCCTGGAAAGCCTGGATAGTGGAGGTTGCAATATCTGAGACAGCAAAAGACAAGAGAAAGGATTGGGGAAAAAATATATCACAAAATACAAAGCTCTACAAATAACAATAGAACGGCCATGTCAAAAGAAAGCCAAGATAGTAGCAGCAGTAATAGGCACCTGGAGCACCACTTGGGCACCATCACTATTGATTATATCACCATCAGTCAGTTGCAAAAGGCAGCTTTACTAGGAGCAGCTTACATCCTGTGGTGATATATAGCATTATCACAGCATTATTATACAACAACATCTGCCTATCTCAGGTCCTTAATAAGGACTTGAAAGATGGATAAAAATGCCAAATATGGACTAAACATCATTGTCATTGTCATCATCGTCATCATCATCATCTCAGACTAGTTGAAAGGGCAAAATGTGACACTTGCCATTACCTCCTTGGTGTTGTTCTCCACCCCATAGCTTCTGCAATTTGAAGCTGCTGTTTCATTTTTCCCAACAATAAAGACACCTTGTAGTCATATCCTCAGAAGCATCAGCTTTTAAATGGACCTTTGAAATGCCTTTGCTAGCTTTTTTTTTCTTTCTGAAAACTGTCTTTCATGTTGCTTGGGATAGTTTGTTTGTTTTTTTTTTTTAAGATTGTGAACTATCTTACTATCATGACAAATCTGAAGAATCTGTAACTATAAGGTCTATATGGTAATCATTCTAAATTCAGGGCTGATGCTGCTTTGCGAGGGGATTTTAAACCCCTCCCCAAAATAGCATTATGTGCAACAAAATCACAGGAAATTGAAGGTGCTAATAACAGCATGCACCATCCTGGTGGGTCAGTCTGCCAAATCACACAAGATTGCTTGATATCCCAGCTGAATGTATTGGTGGGGGCACTTGGACCAGGAGGCAAACTTTCTCTGGGGGGGATCCTGATGATCTGGAATACTATCATCTCAGAGATATGCCTGGTGATGCCCAGGATATCCTCAAGGCATCCAAACTATTTTATTTGGAAGGGTTTGATCTGATCTACCAATCTGGAGTTTTGGCTTAGACTGTGAAGTTGCCTGTTTTAGATAATGTTCTATTCACTGTCTTGGAATTAGGGATGGTTTATAAATAATTGTCTCAAATCACCTCTCCAGTTCAAGAAGTGTATATGTGAAATTTGCCTAAAGTTTGCCTAAAGTTATTTCTTCTTTCTCTAGTCTTCAAGTTCATGCAAAGTTTTTTTGAAGGGAAACTCAATATTTGTTACTGGAAGGGTAACCCGAGACTGAAGCCTTTCAGATACTGCTGATCTGCAACTCCGGGCAGCTTTCATCATTGACATAGCTGGCTGTAATTTTGGGAGTTCTACAACATCATTATCTGGAGACCACATTTTCCCACTTATCTAGATAGTAAGGACTAATAGAATATAGAATCAAAGAATTACAGGATGCGAAGAGACATTAGATGTCTTCTAGTTCCAAGCCCAAGAAAGGAGTCCTTATACCAACATAGACCAATGGTTGTCCAATCTTTTATTGAAAACTTCCAGTGATGGAGCACCCACAATTCTGGGAGGCAAACTGTTCCATTGATTAATCATTCTCACTGTCAGGAAATTCCTCCTTTCCAGGTTGGATCTCCCTCTGATGAGTTTCCACCCATCACTTCCTGTCCTGCCCTCAGGTGCTATGGTGAATAAATCAATGTTGTCTTCCCTGTGACAGCCCTTCGAGAATTGGAAGACAGCTATCATGTCTTCCTTGAGCCTTTTCTTCATTAGATTAAACATATCTAGTCCCCTTAACCATTGATTGTACAATTTAGCCTCCAGAGCAGGGGTGAAATGCTCCCGGTTCGGACCGGATCGCCCGATCCAGTAGCGATGGAGGCGGGTGGTTTGGAGAACCGGTAGCAAAAATCTCTGCCCCCCCCCCATGCCCAGCTGAGCCACACGATCATCAGAGGCTTTTTTTTTCTTTTAAATGGCTCTGATGATCCAAACTGAGTTGCCTGATCATCAGAGGGTTTTTTAAAAAACCCTCTGCCGATCAAGGCAATTCAGCTTTTGAAAGCATTTTTTTACAACCTCTTCTCTGAAGAGGTTGTAGAAAAAATGGTTTTAAAAGTTAAAAAAAAATGCCCACGCCCACCCAGTCACATTACCCCCCCCCCGCCAAACCACGCCCACAGAACTGGTAGTAACAAATTTTAGATTTCACCACTGCTCCAGAGCCCTTATCAGCTTTGTTGCTCTTCTCTGCACTCTTACTGAGGCCTCAGCATCCTTTTTGTATCATGGTGACATATCAAGGTCTTCAACTGTCAATTTTTTAAATGATACCTTAAATGTTTTCAAAGCTGTTTTTTAAAAAAATCAAGGAATCATTTATGGTAGGAGATAATGTATGTGAAAAGGAGTGGTGCAGTGGCCTATAGGTGGAGCTCTCGCCTCACGATCAGGAGGCTGTGAGTTCGATCCTAGGGAGAAGATATTTCTCTCTTTGGGCACAATGAGTTATTATCTGCTGCAAACTCTGCATTGGCGACAGGAAGGGCATCCAGCCAGTAAACTCTCAGCTCCATTCAGTTACCCCGACTCCACCCTGATGTCAGGGATTACAAGGTCATTAAAAGACCCCCCCCCAAAAAAAATACTGTATGTGAAAAGAAGTTTTTTCTCTCCCTGATTCCTTTTCTTTTCTACTTTGCATTTATTCACCCAATTTATATGGTCATCCAATTTGCTGTGCCTCTGGGTAGCCAACAGTAACCCCCCCATCCCCACCCAAAAAACCCCCCAAACAAATAATTAGAAGCAATTACAGGTACAGTCAATATTCAATGCTCCAGAAATCCAATAACACCCTCCCATCTTAGGGCAAATAATAAACTGTAAGGGATGAAACTAAATCCATTGGTTCTGATATGTAATAGCTATTGTAAATGGTATATGTGATAATAAACTGACTTATGCATTAAAAGCTTCTCAAATCTTAACATCTCTTTAAAACAACAAAACAAACAGTGTTTGAAAAGTTTCCTAACTCAATAGCAGTTATATAAAGGTAATATTTGAATTTTACTTCTCTGTTTTACACTACATTAAACTTGATTTTTGCTAAAACTTGGTCAAAAAGGCAGCACTTGGCATTATTTAATTAAAAAGTTAAATGTAGATTCAGACTACAGAAATGGGTGTTTCGGTTAACAGAGTCTCACAATTCTATCCAATAAGTATGCCCATGTTTCACCTTTAAATTTAATCAGAGCTTTCCACAGCTTTCCAGGTGACAGGATGTATAATAATGAAAGCACTGACAGAGTATTAAAAAGACAAAATCAAATATTCTCGTGACTATAGATTTACTAGAAGAAACTCTGAGTGTTAAACTGAATGTCATCATAAGATAAACCTTTTTTGAGTTATTATAATGGGCTTAGGCAATGATATTTACCAACTATGGTCATAATTGTCTTGTGCTCTCCATTTTATTGAATGAAAAATAATAATGCTTGAGGGGGGAAAAATCCTCACAGATATGAGTTCAAGCACTTTTTCTTTTTCTTTTTTGGTGGTGATAAAAAATTCATGGGGGAGAAATATAGATAAATCTCAGGGAAAAAATTGCTAACTAGAATGCTATTTGGGTATGGCGCCAAAATGAAATCTATTGCATTTTTCACCTACAACAGGTTGTGTTATTCTTTTCTTGAACATCTGGGTTCCCTAGAGAAATGAGCGCCTGCTTCATAAAAACAATGAGACAGAATAACCACAGGTATCCCAGTAAAATCTATCTAATGTCCCTTTCTTTCTTTTAATCAAGTGGCATTGCAGATGCTTCTCCACTATCCTCCTCTTTCCTCTCTAGTAGCTCAGACTCATTATGAAATACATCAGTTCTGAAGTGTTCCATAGTAGAGAATTAGTAGTAAGTTCATAAGCACTGAGCCCTGGTGGTGCAGTGGTTAGAATGCAATACCACAGGCCAACTCTGCCTAGAGTTCGATCCTGATGGGGTTCCAGATTGATTCAGCCTTCCATTCTTCTGAGGTCTGTAAAATGAAGACCCAGATTGTTGGGGGCAATATGCTGACTTTGTAAATTGCCCGGAGAGCACTCTAAAGCACTATGGAGCAGTATATGTCTAAGTGCTATTGATATTGTTAATTCCTTAAATTCTGAGAGTGACATTTTGTTGCATGTACCTCCTAATAGTGGGATATGAGCAAGAGACATTGATTTTTTTCTAGATCACAGCTTGCATAGAATAGGTGAAGAAAGCTGGGGCAAATTTAGCATCGTCTGAGTTTGTGACATATTGGCCAATGTGTAACAAAACTGATTAGTACTCTCCTTATACTTAGAGGTAATTTTAGTTTTGGAACAGATACAACTGAAGCTAGTAACATAGAAGTGTTAGAATATACTTCTCTATCTTAAAAAAAAATAATATGGAAATGCCTGGATTGAAAAAGTTATGTTAAGAGATTATGGGAAGCGTAGGAGAATGTCAGGGTTCCAGGTAACACCCCCAACAAAAGAAGACTCTGAGGCTTGAAATTCCTCAAAGTTCCATTTTATTAGAGATATTATATTGGCACATCTGGGAAAACCCGAATCTGAAAGCTTCCAGGTTTTCCCACCCAAACGAAAGTCCAACTCCCTGCCCAGCACCCACATGTCCATCACATGGTCCAATCAAGACACAGTCCCAATTGGAGATGCCTCCCAGTTCCTCCAGGTGCAGGGCAAGATGTCCTTGACTCTCTGAGAAAGGAATGTTATTATGACTATATATCACCCCTGCTCCATACAATCCCCCCTCCCAGTTTCCCACAGCAGTAAATGTGGCAGGCCTGAAGGCCCAATGCAAAAGATGGCTTCCAGGCCTGACAGAGAGAGCTAGTTGAAAGGAGTGGCAACTCAGTCCAGGTATTGTGAGATCTGGCAAAACAAAGATTCTGTATTTATTCAGTGTAGGATTGAAGAGCCCTTTCTGAAATACATGCCAATTTTGCTTCCTTTGTTTTACCAGCTCTCTGAAACTTGACAGCAATCTTAGTATCTAGTAATTTCTGAGTCTAGGTTATAGTGACTTAGTTAAGGTGGACTGTTGCTTCTGAGATAATCTTTCAATTGACTCTAGTCCAGATGTTTTCATAGTCCCTTACATCATGATGGATTGAAGAGGTGAATATCTAGGGTCTTATCCTATTTTATGATTTCTTACTCCTTTTTTGTGTTTTACATAATGGTGCCTACATCCAAAAGGCCAGGTACATACAATATATATGAAGTAGATAAAGATTTGTGGAAAATAAAATTATTTTTCAGTACATCAGAATTGATCAATTGCTATAGTCAGTCATATTTCTTCCCACTCCTTGAATTCAATGCTCCATTGTCAAGAAGCAGCACAGGGGGAGAGTCAAAAGTTTATGGAATGCAATTCTGATCCCAATGTTATTTAGGTTTAAATGACAACCGAATCCATGCTCATTTCCCTGAATGTTATAGAGGGTAGAGGGAATGGCTTTGAACGATAGGAAGAAGAACCGCTAACAAAGCTACAATCAGATAAACAAGGCTTGAACCTGGGCCAAAAGAATAACTTGTGCAAACACCTCAGACAAGCCTCTACTTAGTTCACACAGATATAAAGGGAGGAAGAGGGAAGCACATTCAGACTTGCAAGATTCTGATACTAGAGTTGGGATAGTAAAAATGACACTGACTGACATGGCATTGGTTTCTTAGTTTGATCTACTTTGTATGGCTGACAGGCTTTTGGGGACTTCTCAAGGTCTTGCTGAACTGAGATTCTCCTGAATTTAATATGGAAATACAAGATTTTTTAGGATTATTGATTGATCCTAATTAATTAATTAGAGATATTTAAAACACCAAGCAAAACAAATAATTAGTAGTCATGATTCACAAGAAGAATTCTGTTTCAGGAAGGAGTGGAAGATTTGGAGAGATTTGCAAGAAAATACAGTATCCATACTACTGTACACATTCCAGAGAATTCACCCAAGAAGCCATCATATTTCATTGGCATTAACTAGTTCCTAGGCAACATCCATGCAGAGCTCTAATGAGGTCTGCTCTCTGGAGAATCCTACTGCAATTTTATTTTATTTTTTTTGTTAAACCTTTAAGCAGAAATTAATTTTCACCCATTCCCCGGGGTGTTCTACTCCAAATAATTAATCCAACAAGCAATTTTCTTTATGTAGGGAGAAGACAGAACTGCTGTACTCATGACCTACCATGAAAATAAGTCTACAATGTTTAGCCAGCAATATTTGGGCATGGTTAATACTTTTTTATTTCCTGTTCACTTTCTGGGCTACCCACGTCCCAAGTGTTTTCCCTGTTCTCACTCATTTCTATTTTTATTTATTTATTTGTCAAGCATATATAAGATAACAGGTAAAAGTATAAACATAATTTGAATACATGAAAAGAGTAAGTAAAAAGGAATATTAGGACAGGGACGGTAGGCACGCTGGCGCACTTATGCACGCCCCTTACAGACACTTAGGAAGGGGGTAAGGTCAACAGTAGACAGTCTAAGGTTAAAGTTTTGGGGGTTTGGAGAAGAAACTACAGAGTCAGGTAGTGCATTCCAGGCATTGTCCACTCTGTTACTGAAATTATATTTTCTGCAATCGAGTTTGGAGTGGTTTACCTTGAGTTTGTATCTATTATTTCCTCATATATTGTTGTGGTTGAAGCTGAAGTAGTCATTGACAGGAAGGACATTGTGGCAGATAATTTTATGTACTATGCTTAGGTCAGACTGAAGTTGGCGTAGTTCTAAGTTGTCTAAGCCCAAAATTTGGAGTCTGGTGGCATAAGGTATTTTATTGCGGTTAGAGGAATGGAGGACTCTTCTTGTAACATATCTCTGAACTCTCTCGATTGTATTTATGTCCGATATGTAGTGCGGGTTCCAGACAGGTGAGCTGTATTCAAGAATTAGTCTAGCAAATGTTTTGTATGCTCTAGTTAGTAATATAACATTACCAGAGAAGAAGCTATGCAAGATTAGGTTAACATCTCTTAATGCCTTTTTGGCAATGTTGTTACAGTGGGCTCTGGCACTTAGATCTTTAGAAATGAGTACTCCAAGGTCCTTGACAGAGTGAGGGTCATCTACAAGGTCATGTCCATCTAATTTGTATTTTATGTTTTTATTTTTTTTGCCAATGTGCAAGACAGAGCATTTGTTGGTTGAGATTTGAAGTTGCCACTTATTAGACAATCATAGTTAAGATCTTTTTGAAGGGTAGTTTCTCCTACTTCTTTTACTTACCTTGAAACCTGGAGGGATATTTTCATCCCTTTCAACTAAGATAGACTCCATTCCATACTTCTGATTGAGTTGCTTCTGTAGCACAGTGGAAGATCCTTTTTTCCCCATGTGTGATAGAAATGAGGAAATGACCAGGCTGAGCCCAAGGAATGACCAAACATAACATCGTGAGTCCCTTTTTGCCCACAAGAGATCTGAGTTCAGCCCACCATGAATTCACTATCTACCACTAAATTGTTTTGATTGTTAGTAGTTCAGATTCTTATAGAGAGCTTAAGCTTACAATAAATCTTTATTTGAACTACCTGGATTTCTTGATTTCCCTAGACAAGAACACAAATAATGTAGGATCTTAACAATTTTTTTCAGACTTAGTTTGCTAATGATAGACTTTGATCTAGTCTGCTGTTAATTTCAGATTAAATGAGAGATAAACACTAACTAAAAGTGACAATGGATTGCAGAGAACAATCACCAGCTATTTCTTTTACATGAAATATGAAGCATAAAAATAAGAGCATGAAGTATGGATGTATTAAAAATTGGATCGCCATTTTGTTCTATTTGCTTACAAAAGTACATTATGTTGGTACTCTTTATGCATGAACTGCCAATCTAACAACAATCAGACACTGTTTCAATGAATACAAAATAATGTTTACCACTTGGCAATTCTTCTAAGTTCGCAAACTTACTCATTATTACTATCTCTACAAATGTCAACAAACATATATTAAAATTCATGCATAAAGCAAGGTGTTTATGTGATTTTTAAATTTTTTTTAGCCTAAAGTAAATTTATTTTATGTCTGCATCTGGGCATGAGTATATTGATCCCAGGTGTATAAATTAATGTAGCGAGAATAAATGATTAATTGAGGTAAGAAACGCCCAGTGCAGCCATGCCTTTTTCACATTTTACTTTTAATTTGTTTACTTCTTTGAACCTTGCTGCTCTTGATTTTTTACCTAATTTTTCCCTGCCTGCAAAGTAGTGCTTCTGCTACTATATCAGATTATCTGTTCTAAAATTTAGGTATAAATAAATTCCCTGCTTAGAGGATTAATCACATTTAGCTGGCAATCCCATGTGGCTAACAAAAACCTTCTTCTCTTCTCCCAGTACTCTGGGCATAGACATAATCCTTTGAAGTTTGGACCACTTATGTCTTTAGAGATCTTCCCTTGGACCAGCACTCTTAGAATATTTTTGGTCTGCACTGGAACCTGCAGTCCATTATCAGTTAAAACTCCCTACACACCGTACAACTTAGTTTCCAACCATGATCTGCTTTGAAATCTCTCCAACTCTGGAACCTCAGCATAGCTATAGCTAATCCTCCTCAGCACATTTAAATTTTCTATCCCAAATTTACATGGCCACTGGTCAACAACTCTAATGATGACATTTATACTCGGAAAAATAAAAAAGTGTACAGAAATTGTGATTCTGTTTTGAATCAATAGGATGACCCAAAGAGCGGTGCCTATATTTAGATCGATACACTTTATATGCTTTGCTTCCTATTCAAATTCCAATTAACTTAAAAAAAAACCACTATTGTTTTCTCCTAGGAACAGCAGTTTTATAACTTGTACAGAAGTTTTGAATAGTCTTGAACAGGAATTTGAACACAAATCGATCTTTCTGGTTGGTTTAAATATGGTCCAATCCTTGATTTTTTAACACCGTATCTAATTGCTTTAATGCACAGTACAGCAGGATGAATTTTCTGGGTCACCAAGTACATTATAGAAGGGATATGAGTGCTGTAACTTCTGCTTGATGGTGGCGGAATGAATGACGGGAGAGGCTGAGTGAGCTCATTTGCTTCTCTTTGCAGATGGCGCAGGTTATAATCTAGCCTTCAGAGACACAATCTAGTATGCACAGATGGAAATCATCAAAAAGGTCATTTAATGACCCCTTTCCTCAAAAGTTAACTATTAATGTCCCATAGATAGTAAGAGTATTCCTTAAGAAAACAGCCAGGAAAACTATTAGAAAGGAATGCCTTGGATCTGACCATCAATAAGTAGCTTTAAAACAGGGTCCTAGACATACATTTCATCAGATTTTTTTCCAGGTATCATGTTTATTGTTTGAATTGAAAGTACAGGCAGGTAATTCATCACTTTAAGATGATGTACTTTGCAGGTAACCTCAAAATCAGAGGTGCTATTAACAGGTTCTGACAGGTTCTGGAGAACCGGTAGCGGAAATTTTGAATAGTTCAGAGAACCGGCAAATACCACCTCTGGCTGGCCCCAGAGTGGGGTGGGAATAAGATTTTGCAATATCCTTCCCCCTGGAGTGGGGAAGGAATGGGGATTTTGTAGTATCCTTCCCCTGGAGTGGGGTGGGAATGGAGATTTTGCAATATCCTTCCCCTGCCACACCCACCAAGCCACACCCACAGAACCGGTAGTAAAAAACAATTTGAATTCCACCACTGCTCAAAATATAGTAAGGCTGTTATTTCATATTGAGCATAAATATTGAAGCTTTAAGTTAATGTCAGTTCACATTCTTACATCTGCTAATATTTAAGTGCTGATTCATACTATGTTGCTGATTTAATTTGGTGTATATATTTAAATAGTGTACAATAAAGGGGAATAAATCAGAAATAATATGAAAATAAAATAACCATCAATAAAAATATACTTCTAAAGAGGAACGCTTGTCTGACCCAACCTCTCTCCATTGTTCAGTAACTTCAGCCATGGTATTTTGCTATTGTAAGAAGTGGGAGATACCCCTCCAGTGTGCTTCTCCTACAGTACCTGATTGATAGGACCAGTCATTAGGGATGAGGGAAGAGAAGTTGAACTCTGGTGCAAGTTGACATACAGCTCAGCTCTCTCTCCTTTTCTTTTAACTCCTGAGACAGGGGGAACCATTGGTTTGTAATGAGTAATGAATTATTTATTACCAATCTGGGTCAGGTCAAGGATGTTGAGATGATAGAAAGTTTTCAGTGGATCCAAAAGAAGCTCCTACTAAGTTCCTGGAGGGTGAAATGGTTTGTTCAACCTGGTTCAATCCCAATCCCTAAATTAGTTCTAGGTTTAGGTTGTCAATTAACTGAAAGACCAGGCCTGAGATTTGGGGGTCTTCTTGGACTCACAACTACTGGACTCACAACTACTGGTCAAGTAGAAGCCAAAGCCAGGAGGGATTGTGTCCAGTTTCACTTGATGTGCCAACTGCCTACACATTTTGGACAGGGGTGGGTTCTACTTACCTTTACTACCGGTTCACAACCGTGCATGTGCGAGCTTTGCTCGCACATGCGTCTTGCTTCTGCCCATGTGCAGATCACTGATGATGACATCCGGGGCAGTCTAATTTTTTTTTTAATGCAGACTTTTTTTGGTCTTTTGGTTTGTTCTTATTTTCTTTTGGAGTTTGTATTTTAACTTTGGAAATAAAAAAAAATGAGAGAAAATGTATGCATTACCAAATGCATCTTATTTTAGAAGTAATGCTCTGGAAAATGGTATATTCGCTTTTAAAAGTATTCACAAATTCATACAGTACTGGAAAGGAACTATAGAAGTGGTGGGTTCTACTTACCTTTACTACTGGTTTGCAATGGGAGCGTGCATTGTGCTTCTGCGCATGCGCAAATTGTCATTTATAATATCCGGGTGGGTGGGCGGAGCCTCCCACCGCTTTTACTACCAGTTTCAAAGAACCAGACGGAACCGGGAGCAACTCACCACTGAACTGAAGGTGGGAAAATGAGAAACTGAACAAAATCGATTCAGACAGATTCGCCTATCCCAAGAACTGAACATGCCGATTAGATATTCTCTCGCTTCAGGACTCTCTTGTCCCATAATCTGCTTTTAAATGATGGCAGGAGCAAATGCAATTGAAGAAATATGTTGCCAGAAAAATATCTTTTTTTTTTTTAAAGAGACTTCAACTTCCATGAATGGGGAAAAAAATCTACATCTAAATGGAAGGATCCGCTTCCTTTATATGTGACTGTTGTAAGTATAGTTAAATTTGAATGTAGCTTATTAGACAGGATTTATTTTATTTGCTAATCAACTGAATCTCACATCAGTGTGAAACAGTTTGAATGTAGAGAAATTGTCTTGTTTCTTCCCTAGCTCTTTTCATGATGTTTTTTCCCCCCTTTATTAAAAGTTCTTTTAAAAACAAAAACAAAACCCAAAGAGACTTTGTAAAATAGAAACTGAACTGGTGCAGATATGGCAATCGTCTATTTTAATACTTTTCATCTTAGATGGAGTCAGAAATAGTAAAACTCAAGCACTTCTAAGTGGGGGTTTTTTTTCCCTCTCTCCACTTCCCTAAAGATTCTTTAAAACTGTTTCGTGGATTCCTGGGCAGGCTAATGCCAAACCTCTTTCAGAGCATAGCCTCAGGCAGCAAATGCTCTGTGTCCTTAAATGTTACCCTTCAAATTGTTCAAAACTTGTCAAATGCTTGCTTTAGCCACAGAGCGGGTTCTCACACTGCGAAGGGATTCAAGGCTAAATTGATCCAAATAGCTGGTCCCCAAATTCGTTCTCTAAAGAATCACCTATCAGTTTCTGTTTCAAACCATGACTTCCTCCTTTCAATTGACAGCAAATCCCAGTCAGGAAGACATTTTTTTTTATAAAAAAAAAACGGACTCCAGCTCAACTCCACATTTCAGGCTTCCTCAAGCCCAGAATACCTCTGAGTTTAGTATAAAAAATTAATGATAATATTGCTGCCATGTTTGGAGGAGGTCTAACCAGTCTGAACCAGTGGTGGGTTGCCCCCGTTTCGGACCGGTTCTATAGAACCAGTAGTAAAACTGGCGGGAGGTTCCACCCACTGACCCCGATGTCATCAGGAAGCTTCTGTGCATGCCCCGTTGCGAACTGATAGTAAAGGTAAGTAGAATCCACCCCTGGTCTGAACCTGGAGAACATGATTTGGAAGAGAGAATTTAATGGTAACTCTTTTCAGGCTAACATATGAACTTTTAAACATTTTTTCCTAAACATTGTTTCTTCCATTCCTCTTCCTGCCACTCCCTGATTCCTTGTTCAGGAATATCAGTATTACTTTACTGTTATGGTTGTGGTGCTTGCAATACTAAGAGATAATATTTCCATCCTTTTTTCTTTTCTTTTCTTTCTTTCTTTCTTTCTTTCTTTCTTTCTTTCTTTCTTTCTTTCTTTCTTTCTTTCTTTCTTTCTTTTGAGTACAAAGAAAACAGATCAGGTAAACTATCCTTCTGAGAACCTTTGTCAGGTTTAATGTGCATCACAAAACAGCTAGTGCTTAAAATTAATTACAAATGGTTGCCTAGGCTACAGCATCTTGTGCTTGGAAGTTTCACATTTTAAAAAAAAACTTAAAAGGTTCCACACCCATTTCAATCACTTGAGGGGGGAAAGAAGTCAAATGGGGAAGTGAGGCTCAATGGGAAAAGCAAGCATTCTCCTTTTCATGAGTGCACTTCATGTTCCATGCTGAGTTTTCTTTTTAATTTGAACTTTAAACATCTACCTTAAAAGGGGGTATTCATCAAAGCCATGCTGTTCAAATCATAGATCATTTGGCCACTGCTAAGTTGATATTGATTTCATACATTCCATTAAAAGCACAGAGTAACACAACTTGCCTTGACAGGAGAGATGAACTGCACAGATGTTATTTGTGAGCACATGAGTGTGACAGCTAATCACCACTGATGTACTTCTACCCACATGGTATGATTTGTGCATCAAGCTATACCCAGCACATCTTTTGTTGCATTAATCGATTATTTAGACCAAAACAAGAATGATTTAGTTTTCCAAGAACTGGATGCTTGACACTGATTTTCATTAAGATCTGAACGCTGGAGATTAACTCTTCTTTCTTACTTCAACATGCAAAATAGTTCTGGCATTTTACGAGGATACAAGACAGAAATGAGACTGTATATGGAGCTGAAGAAGCAAACAATGGATCTAAGAATTTCAAGCTTTCCAGATCTCGATATAAATCAATTCAATTTTCTTAGGCCAACGCTTTGGTGTCTTCATTCACAAGGTTGCTCCATTCTCTTTCTGTATTTCTTTAAACATTCTCATAAAATAAGTCGCTTTGTGTATATGAATATGTTTGGATATTGTGTTTTCTTTAGAGCTAAGAATAACATTCTGAGAATCTAGTCTTTCCATTCCATGAAATGTGAATCAGAAGAATTTTGCTTTGAAATGCTTCCAAAGTCACCAATGATTTTTTTTTTAGGCATAGAGATCAGAAATGTGGAGTCAGTAGAGATAGAGTTTAAATTTGTGTACCCTTTGTAACCATCTATACTATAATGATTATGTGGGATGAGTTTGAAGAGAGAGGGCAATGAGGCAACCAAAGGAACAGTCAGATAAAAGGCAATTTAGTCCACAGCAGAAATATGAGTGACAAAAAAGGGCGAGTAAGGGATCCTCCCTAACTGAACTGTAAAGGAGAGAGTATGGGGACCCAAGTACCTTCACATGTATAAACTTCTGTTAATGTAATCTAACAATAAAGCAGAATTAGCTCAACTGGTCATGTTTCTTGTCTGATCTATCTCATAAGACCAACACAATTCCATCTCCACATATTATTGCACATGCACAGCAGCTACTACAGTACTGCATCATTTTGAGCTTAAAATACAGCTTTTTTACTCAATCAATTACCTAGGTCAGAATAGTCTCTGATGATAACAAAGAACTGGAAACCACCCCTCTCAGTGCTAATCTTTCCTTCCTTCCTTCCTTCCTTCCTTCCTTCCTTCCTTCCTTCCTTCCTCTCCCTCCCTCCCTCCTTTCCTTCCCAAGCTTTTATTTAGCTTGTCAATCCGCTTAGTATTCCAGAGTTCTTGTGATGCAGAATTTAATCAAGGAAGAATGATCATACATAAGTGATCCTGGGGTCACCTCAAAAGAGACGCAATATCTCATGGGAATTACATCAATTCACTTGCATGGACCTGCTCCTTAAAATGAAGTTGCTTTTCACTTTTTCTCTCTCTGTAGAAAACTAGCTCCTTTTACTCTTTCTGCTGCAGAAACAAGAAGAAGAGATAAACTATTTGGTAGCAGGCCAATCTTCCTTCCTTCCTTCCTTCCTTCCTTCCTTCCTTCCTTCCTTCCTTCCTTCCTTCCTTCCTTCCTTCCTTCCTTCCTTCCTTCCTCCCTCCCTCCCTCCCTCTCTCTTTCCTTTTTTTTCCTTTCTGAAAAACACATTATCATTCAAAGAACAAGAAGAGCTTTGTCTGCATTTTAAGCAGCTGCCTTCAGGTACCTTGTGCAATTTATGGATTGCTTTAACTTTAGAAACACACATGACAACCAGAGAATCCCATTACTCTTACAAAGTTAACTAGCCAGACTTTAAATGTCATTTCATAATCTAAAATGGAATAAAAATAATTTCCGCTATGAGTATTTACACAAGCGACTCTTCAATGGGAATTCTAAAAGCAATTATTTGCCGTGTATTTATATTCAACCCCAAACCATTAGTGCCCACTGCTTTCTTTTCTCTGTAAAAAATTGCTTAAATGAGTTCTCTTGGGGGGAGGGGGGATGTATGTGTCGGTGTATGTATAGCACATTATCTCCCTGAGGGGAAATACAATAGGAAGTCATTCAGCCCATACATTTTCTTTCCTTGGGTTCTGTTTACAATGTCATTCTTGTATTTGTGAGAAACACTTGGTTTTCTCTTCAGGACAATGTGGGGTGAGTAGAAATTCAGGCTTCTGAAGGAGACAATTCAGCTGTTAAAATTCTGTCTCCTTTAGAAAACTTCAGTTAAAAAACAAGTTTAACTCTGCTGTTGGCCTTACCTGTTAACTATGTTAATTAGATAGATATCAGGTTAAATGGGTTGGGTAAACAGTGTTGCAGAAGTTTATAAATTGTGTGCCTGATTTGCAAGGGGAGAGGGAAATTATTATTGTTGAAATATGCTTATCAGTATTCAAGGGGGTGGGGGCAATTTATGTACCCGCTAGTTCAATAATAAAACTAAGATTGACAGTGTAAAATGTTTAAGCAGATCTAGCAATTGGTGGACATAGACCAGGGGTCTGCAACCTTAAACACTCAAAGAGCCATTTGGACCCATTTCCCACAGAAAAGAAAACACCGGGACCCACAAAACACTTCCTGTGCCTGACTATTTCTTGAGCGTCCACAAAACTAGCATATATAGTTGAATTAAACGTTCTGTTTTCTTCTGAAACTTTCTTTTCTTGGATTTATCCATAGTTGGCCTACCCAGAGTTGAAAAGCTCAATAAATAGCGTGGTGGCAGGTATCGCACAATGGCGGTTGTGACACATATTTTGTGTGATAGGGAGCTGCAGCAGAGGGGTGAAAGAGCCTCATGCAGCTCCAGAGCCATAGGTTGCTGACCCCTGACATAGACTATAGGAAGCTAGATAGTAAACCAGTCAAATACAGGTAGTTCTTGCCTTACAACAGTTCATTTAGTGACCCTTTGAAGTTACAACGGCACTGGAAAAAGTGTCTTATGACTGGTTTTCACACTTATGACCGCTGCAACATCCCCATGGTCATGTGATCGAAATTCAGAGACTTGGCAACTGGCTCATATTTATGACAGTGGCAGTGTCTTGGTGTCATGTAATCACCTTTTGCAATCTTGCAAAATGAGGAAGCCAGATTCACTCGACAACTATGTTGCTAACCTATCAACTGCAGAGATTCACTTAGCAAATGTGGCAAGAAAAGTCATAAAATGGGGCGAAACTCATTTAATATCTCATTTAGCAACAGAAATTTTGGGCTCAATTGTGGTTGTAAGTCGAAGACTACCTGTAATATCTACCCTGTTTCCCCTAAAATAAGACATCCCCTGATAATAAGCCCAATTGGGCTTTTGAGCGCATGCGCTAAAATAAGCCCCCCCTCCCGAAAATAAGCCTGTCCCGAAAATATTTAAATGCATGCACAGCCGGTCCTCTGGTTAGGTTTAGGGAGACAGAGCTGGAAATCAAGTAAGATTGCAAGAGGAGCCCAGTCTTGCTCCATGTGCCCCTGTTCTGTCCCTGTCTCCCACACACACACACAGCCAGCCGAGGGTTAAATAACTTGTTCAAACACCCAATTGTTAGTTATCAGAAACTTGGCAGCAATGCAGGAGCTGCCTGCCAAGAGCTTTTACTCCAAGAAGGAGGGGTTGTTCCTCCACTAGATAACACAAAAATACAAACAGTTTGAATCAGTCCAGTAAAATAAACCCACAGCAGATTAGGCATTGTTTTTCCAGAAGTGCAAAGTGACTCGCCAGAATTTTAGCTTTGTCCGTCACAGAGTTTGAATGACCACCTTATATAGCCTGTGGGGTGTGGTCTAGTGACTCAGCTTAATCTCTGGCACGCCTCCTCTTCTGCTGCGTACGTTTGTCTTGCCGATGCTGGCGTGGATCCAGCCACAACTTATCTCCGTCGTCACTATCCGACTGATTGGAGACACCTGGCTCCTGGCCAATCTCTTCTCCTTTGGCCGACACCTGAGGCATTGCCAGAGTGGAGGGTCCTGGAGAGGGAGGCCTGGCCGGCTCCTCTCCTTCATGTTTGGAGCCTTCTTCCTCCGATAAGAGGGGCTCGGGGGTCGGAGGCACAACAGCCCCAAAATAATAAGACTTCCCCGAAAATAAGGCCAAGCACTTATTTCAGGGTTCAAAAAAATATAAGACAGGGTCTTATTTTTGGGGAAATGTGGTATTTGTATTCAAAGCCTTATACTAAGTAGGATGGAAGGTGAAAGAATTAACTATTACATGCTTTTGAATTTATTATTTGAGGTTAGTGAATGACTGAAATATGATGTTTTCATTTCATTATTAAAATGACTTCACAAAAGTTGCTTCAAATAGCTTCAGTTTTGTAATTTAAAACCCCCCACAATTTTTCTTTCCTTAAAAAGAAAATCGTATCAATTGAGCATGCCTGATGAGGAATTGCTGAACTACGGTCTGAAACATTGAGATATAATAATAAATTTGATGAGGCATCTGTGTGTGGTATTGTCACTCCTATAAGATATACCAGAATAAGAAATCTGGAAACAATTGCTATAGGAATGATAATCCTCAACTATCCCCTGTGATGAATTGGGGTTTTTAAGAACATGAATAGAGACCCAGAGTGATTCATAACCCTTTCATGGATATCAGAGAGAGCTGTGAATAATACAGTGTTTCTCAAACTTGGCAATTTTAAGATACCTGGGCCAATTTCTGTGCTGGCTGGGGAATTTTGGGAGTTGAAGTCCACATAGTTTAAAGTTACTGAGGTTAAGAAACATTGCTCTAACAGACTGGGATAGAGTGGAAAGTGTTATATCACCTCAAAGCTCTCTGACAACTATGGGCAAAGGCTCGGAATTGTGAACCTTTCAATCTCTCTGAGGTGGACCATCAATTCTCATACACAACTAGGCATACATGACTAGACAAAACAATCTCATTAAAAAGCTGTTGTCTCACATCATTCCAGCTGGCCAGTTCCCATTTTGCCTAAATACAAACTTTGGCACAAAGCAACATTGTACTCAAAATACCTCTTTCATTGAAATTCAATAGAAGTGAGAGGTATGCCATCTTTTTAAGCCACTAAATTCCAAAATATGTGGAGTGTGGCAAATTAACCTGCATTGGCACATGTTATTGATCTGGTACAATGCAAACATCACATGGTATATTAAGAAAAATGAAACAGTGGAACAGCTTGCATTCCTAAGTTGTGGGTGCTTCATCACTGGAAGTTTTTAAGAAGAGACTGGACAGCCACTTGTCTCAAATTGTATAGGGTCTTCTGCTTGAGCAGAGTGTTGGACTAGAACACCTCCAAGGTCCCTTCCAGCTCTGTTCTGATTCTAATTTGATATAACAAAGTTTTATCACTGGTAATAGATATTCAAAGTCCAAAATATATCATAGAGATAGTCTTTGACTTACGATCATTCATTTAGCGACTGTTCAAAGTTTTGATGATGCTGAAAAAAGTGACTTGCAAACCAATCCTCACAATTATGACAATTAGAGCATTCACCATAGTCACCTAATCAGAATTAAGGCACTTGGCATTGGGCATATAATTATGATCAGCGATGGGATTCAAGTAATTTAACAACCGGTTCTCTGCCCTAATGATTTCTTCCAACAACCAGTTTGCCAAACTGCTCAGAAGTTAACAACCGGTTCTCCCGAAGTGGTGCGAACTGGCTGAATCCCACTACTGATTATGATGGTTGCAGCAACCTGGGATCATATGATCACCACTTACTATCTTCCCAAATGGCTTCTGACAAGCAAACTCAATGGGGGAATCTAGATTTGCTTAACAACATGTAACTCACTTAATGACAAGTGATTTGATTAATGATTGTGCCAAAAAAAGACTGTATGACTCTTTTAACAATTGTCTCGTTCATGACAGAAGTTCCAGTCCCAATTATGGTCATAAGTCGAAAACTATCGGTATCGCCTTAAACTGAGAGGCATCCCTTGTACTGATACCACCACAATAATAAAATTATCCTAATAAGTGGACATGCTTATGTTTTATCTTTGAACTGAAAAAGTGGGATACCTTAAATCTAAATAATAATATCTGAAAGTAAATCAGACTGTTAGGGTAATGACTTTTAAATTGTGGTTCATTAAGCACATGTATTAAACAATATGGCACATTATCCATTCTGTTTATGATGCCATCCATTGTTACATACAAGTGTAGAACATAATAGCAGCAGGAGCAGAGATTGCTCATCTGTGTTTTATGATTTTTGCTAATGTAAAGGCACATGTTGCAGATTAAAATGAAGCACTCCAGTTATAGAGTAAGCCTCAGTACCTGCACACACAGCTGTGCTAGAATGCTGATTTATAAATAAAATGTGTGCTAATATACAATAGACTCCTAAAAGAACAACAAGGAAGCAACAGATTTTCTGCTTGCAAATTGCTCTTTTCTTGATGTGACTAAGGTCAAGACCTACTTCCAGTGTTGTTTAACTGGAACATAAATAAATAGTGATCAGTAAAATCAACCTTTCCACTCATTACATTTTTTTTTCTTTTGAAAGGGCTTCTTTGACACATTCCAAAAGTTTTCGGCTTGATCTGTCATCTTTTCTAACGTTCATCCTAACCTCCTAATATCCTCCATTTTCTTGTTGCTCTATTTTAAATTCGACCCTTTGCCTTCACGTATGGAGAAAACTCAACACAGAGAGCTTTGAATGCAGAGCTGTAAATAATTAGCATATAAAAAGCACCATCAATTAAAAAACATAAATGTAGAGAAATATTAAACTTTTGAGCAGTATAAAGGATAAACAGTTTTATCTAGTGGTTAAGACACTAGACTAGTAAATGGTACAACACAAATTTCAAGTCCTACCTTAGCTAATTATGAAAACCAGATGGGTGACTTTGACAGATGGGTCAATCTCTCTCAGCCAAACCCTCACAGGGTTCCTGTTGTGGGGAAACAGTAGGAGGGAAGGTGTGTTGGCTATGTTCTCCCCTTGACTTATTTGTAAAAGTAATAAAGGTGGGATACAAATAAATTACTGTTTGAACTGCATGAGAGTCAAATATGCTTGCACTGGGATAAAATGTTAGCCATGAAAACTGGCTGGATAGCCTTGGGGCAGTCACTCTCAATTCAACTCACCTTACAAGGGGGTTCTTTGGGAAAAATAGGAGGATGGTGTACTGAATATGTTTCCCACCTTGAGTTATTCATAAAAATAGTAAAGGATAAATAGATGATATAGATAGATAGATAGATAGATAGATAGATAGATAGATAGATAGATAGATAGATAGATAGAT
>WNWU01000004.1:51091945-51102713 GCA_012654045.1 Ptyas mucosa
AGTTTCTCCTTAATTCCAAGTTGCTTCTCTCCTTGATTCGTTTCCATCCATGGTTTCTTCTCTTTGGAAAATAAGTTGACCCCTTCTTCTTTCTGGCAGCCCCTTAAATACTAGAATCCTGCTATCATGTCACCCCTAGTTCTTCTTTTCTCTAGACTACCCATATCCAATTCCTGCAACCATTCTTCATATGTTTTTGTCTCCAGGTGTCAGCCTCCGCCTTCACTGCTTTGGCTGCCATAGTAACGGAAGGGGGGAGAGCTAGGAACCAGGGGGCTGGGGACGCAAAGCTGGAGGAGAAAGCCAAAAACAAAACCCAAAGAAGAAATGAAACTGTATCTTTGAAAGGGGGTGGGCAACTGTTGTGGCATTCCTGATTGATGACGGTGCTGGACGTGCTTCCACCTGACCCCTGAGAGACCTTTGGATTGGATGATTTATGATGGACAGTGGGAGGGGATGCTTTGTATATGTATTTTTCGTGCCTATTGCCTTAGTTCTAGCTTTCCTTTGGTTGCGTTCACTTCATCTTCTAGTAAAAGTACCTTTCTCTATAAACAATGGAGTCTGGGTCTTTCTTTCCTGGACTTTGAAGGAAACATACCTGACACCAGGTCTTTAATCATCTTAGTTGCTCTTCTTTGCACTTTTTCCAAAGTCTCAACATCTTTTTTGTAATGTGGTGACCAAAACTGGACGCAATATTCCAGGTGTGGTCTTACTAAGGATTTATAAAGCGGCACTAATGATGTACTAATGAAAACAATGTGCTTTCAAATTTACCATGGAAGCCTACGAAGAGTCAAGTGATCCTAGATTTGAAGCAGCTCGATGGAAGCTAATCGTTGGACTCAGGAAATAAATAAAATAAGGAACATCTAGGCTGCTGAGTTTGTCAATAGATGAAGGAAAGAAGGAAGCAGACAATTTATAAGATCGCAGTAGACAGAATGACAACTATTGTGAAAACATGAAAATGATCCTTTTTTTTTTTTAAGCAAGATGTCCAAAATGCTGGACAATATTTGGTTTAAGCACTAAGATGGCTGGCTGGGAGACATGAGGACAAGAAAAAAAAGCGGGAATGTCCTCATTTTGTAGGATTTCATAATCTTACCTGCACTCCTTATTAAAGACACTAAATCTTCAGAGACTTTTAATTGGTTTGTTATGTTTTTCATAGGAAAAAACTGGTATTTAAAATGGGCAGCTTTCTATAGATGCAAGAAGGCAGGGGTGTCAAACTCAAGACCTGCAGGCTGTGGGGTGCTTAGATCTGGCCTGTGGGGCCACCCTGGAAACAGTGAAGGACCTGCCTGCGGTGCCTCTGCCAGCAAAAATCAGAGTTCGGGCTCCGCCCAAGCTTTGTTTTCGCTGGCAGAGGGTTGCAGGAGGCCGTCACAGCCAAAAACTGCTCCAAGTGTCTCTTTTGGTTCTTTATCTTTTGAATATTCCTTAATAACCATTTTGCCTATATATACAAACTTGCACAAAGCAACATTCTATTCTAAATGCCTCTTTTGTTGAAATTCAATAAGGTATGCCTTCCTTTAAACTGCTAGATCCCAAAATATTTGTAATATGGCACATTAACATACATTGGCACATGCTGTAGAGTTGGTCCAATGTACAGTGCAAGCATCACATGGTACATTAAGAATAATTTGACGTAACAGTGCTTTATCAATGATAATAGACCATAGATCACTGCAATTTCCCAAGCACCATTGGTGAAATGCAGCTAGTTCTATCCGGCTCAGGTGAACCGGTAGCGCCGGTGGTGGGAGGCTACGCCCACCCGTCCGGATGTCATCATGTCCTGTTTTTGATGCTCCGCACATCAGGGATGGGTACTAAATTTTTTTACTACCGGTTATGTGGGCATGGCTTATTTTGTGGGCATGGCTTGATGGTCATGTGACAATTCTTTAGGATTTAGCAGAGGTACTGGTCTACCAGGCTTTTAACTGCTTGCAGAGCTGTACCTGTCTACTCATTTTTTGGGGGAGGCACCCATTTGTTTTTGGAGGCCCTGGTCTACTCATTTGATTTTGGAGGCCCCGGTCTACTCATTCGTTTTTGGAGGCACCGGTCTACCACCACACTGCCTTTTAACACTGATCAGCTGTAGGGTGGTCCTTTGAAGCCCCACGGCAAGAGTTTAAACAGTTTTTTCCCTTCTAGCCGATCAGCTGGGACTCGGGAGGCAGCAAAAGATTGGGGGTGGAGCCAAATAAAAAGTAAGAATAACAGGGGGTGGGGGGGGCCCAGCTCTTGAACAAAGAGAACTGGTTCGGTGATGTCATATTGTCACTGCTACCGGCTCGGCCGAACCGGGCCGAACCGGGAAGAACCCACCACTGCTGCACATGTGCAGAAGGTCCTGTGCATGCACAGAGGTGTCACCTGCAAGCGCAGTGAGTTCGCACATGCGCGTGATCCCATTTGTGAACTGGTAGTGAAGGTAAGTGGATTTTACCCCTGCCAAGCACCCATTACAAACTAATTGGATCCGTAAAAAATTAGTATCAGCTCATACTCCCTGTAGCAATTCACAGATCCAGTCTTCTTTGGCTATTTCAAAGAAACTCCATAAGAAAAAAAGAAATATCTTGGTCTACTTTAAAGACGAACACAATACCGCTTAGGCTAATTGTCTTTGAGTAGGACCTACAAATGTAATCATTTGTTAGAACTGTCTTATACACTCTTGATTTAGGAGCTGGCATTTTCTATGAAACTGATGAATTATCTTTGTGAATTAAAGTTGGGTTCCAGGTTTTTCAAGCTGGATTCTCTTGCATCTCTCTGCAAGGACTTATATCAGTTCCTCAGAAATAATGGGGGAGGGATCCTCTCTGTGAGAGATTAAATTATTTTTTAAATGGAAGCATTTAGCCAACTGCTTCTACTTCATTGCTACTCTTCCCTTTTCACTTGCTATAGATTGCCATTCTTCCAAACCTACCATGCAGGAACATGGCTGATTGCCTTTCCCTTGCCATGTGCATATTCACCAAACCTACCTCCTGGCCTTCTACAACCTTAAAAGTCATACAGTTTGAACTCTGCAAGAGCAATCCCTCCCTCTTCACTTTCCACTTTGCTCAAAGTGTATGCGTGTATACATGTGTGTGTGTACCCAAGAGATCTGCTTAATAATCAAGGTTTATTATTTATTTATTTATTTTATTTATTTAATATAATTTGTATGCCGCCCTATCTCCGTAGGACTCAGGGTGGCTCACAACAAATAAAACAAACCCAATAAAAAGTAAAATACATAAATATGCATACATAAAATACCTAAATGTATAAATATATAATTTAAAGCTATATTAAAACCCATTAAAATAATTTTTAAAAACCCTCAGTCCAGGCTGGGCGATGTGAACAGCCATATTTTGAATTCGCGGTGGAAGGTGCGAAGGTCAGGAGCTAACCGAAGCCCCAGGGGGAGTTGATTCCAAAGAGTGGATTCGCCCACAGAGAAAGCTGTACCCCTGGGGGCCGCCAGCTGACATTGTCTAGCCGACGGCACCTGGAGAAGGCCCTCCCTGTGAGAACGCAACGGGTGATGGGAAGCCGTTGCTGGCTGCAGATGGTCTGACAAGTATCCTGGGCCTAAGCCATGTAGGGTTTTATAGGTCATCACCAGCACCTTGAATCTCACCCGGAGGGCAACCGATAACCAATGCAAGTCGCTCAGGAGAGGTGTAACATGGGAGTATCAGGACCTTCCCATCACAACCTGCGCGGCCGCATTCTGCACCAGCTGAAGCTTCCTCAAGGGCAGCCCCAGGTAGAGAGCATTACAATAGTCAAGATGGGAGGTGACTAGCGCATGAGTAACTCTGTGTAGAGCATCTCGATCCAAAGACGTAAATGCCATTAAACTATGGGGGAATGAATAAATTTAGGATTGCACCAAATACGCGAGACTTCAGTGGAATAAACGTGTGAGAATCATTTTTTGCAAAAGCAGCTAAGTAGGAGGAAGATGGGTGCTTAAGTGGCTTTAGCCAGGCATTCATTATGGGGGGAAAATGTAATTTAATTTCACTATGTTAATCCACTACTCCTATCTATTCTGCATATTACAATTATGTACATCAGCATTCCTAAGTGAAGGATTTATTCTAAGTGACATCTCAAATGACAATTTTTTTTCCACTTTCACAATATTAAACTGATATAGCCATCCTAGATATAGACCTTTTGATATATGTACATAATTTTTATTTTGTTTTGGATTAGGCCTAATAAATATTTATGTACACTAATGTGATTTCCCCCCCCTCCAGATATGGTTCATTCACTACGAGCTGCTGTAATTGCAGTCAGTACACAAATAGGTAAAAACAAAAAAAGCAAAACAAGTTTAAAACTGCTGTAATTGGGGCATCCATTATTGTGAAATTAAATAAGCACAATAAACACATTTCATAATTAAATTAAAACATGCACACATTTTCTTTTATTGAATTTGATCACTAGTCATTTGACTATTAATTAAGGTTTTTCTTTTTTTTTCAATCAACAGGTCTTCTGGCCAGAAAGTTTGAAAACCATTGTTCTGGAAGGTTGGTGTTGATTCTCGTAGTCCCTTCCATTTCCACAATTCTATCATTCTTCATAAAGGAAATTATTTCTGGAGCTTCTCCTCTGCAAATGTTATTTTACCTCAATTTTTATCTTGGCTGCAAGCCTGGCATTGCTAATCAGATTTGTTTTGCCAAAAGTTCAGTTATACCTTAGGGCATCTTAAGGCAACCTCATCATTATAGTGAAATTCTGTTGCCCAATATAAACACTCATCTATTTAATCAGAAAAGTAGAGGGTTTTTCCCCCCTTCCTTCTCCAAATACTTTTCTCATAATTTTGCCTGGTCATCATGATAGAAAGAATAACTAAAAATTAATAATACTGGAGAGAGAAAAGAAAGAGAAAATTAAAAAAAGGGAAGAAGTTATGTTTAAACAATTATTCTTATCTCAGCCCTCATCTCTTTTCCAGATGTAGATGCTACGCTCTGCCATTTGATTAGTAGCCAAAGTGCAGAAATATTTTATAATCATTAAATAAATATTTGCACTTGTATTAATGGGTAAAGTTTTCTACCCACAGAAAAGGGAGCTTGTAATATTTCACACTACAATTCAAACTTTTCCGTATTCATGCCAAATCTATTGTTCCAGAGGCTAGTATAATTTTCACTGTAATGAGATATTTCACTGGCTAGGTCTCCTAAGGTAATATGTCAGCATTGAGTGAAGCTTGAATACTGAAATGGCATTGGTTGTTTCAGAAATATTTGGAATACTCCCAAAGCATTGGACCAATTGGGAAAATTATTTATGAGGGTTCTTCCACTCTGGCCATTTTTTGTGTATTCTGATTTTTCCGAACCATCTCAAAAACAAAACAAAAGCCAATCGCTTACAAAATGAAAATAAGGAAAGTGAAGATGCAACTTTCAAGCAGGAAATGACTTTCCAGAAGTTGCTCTGTGAGGGGAGATAGGCGGTCTCTAAATTTGATATATAAATAAATAAATACATAAAATAAACACTTCAACAGAGGACCCACGCTGTAGGAACTGTACCAGAAATTGGCCAATGACCTCCTTCAGGTATTTTTTTCCTTCTAATTGCAGCAATGTTGTAAGAATTCATAAAGGATTTGGGGTTTTTGACATTTTTTTTAATCGCGGAATGTTCCAGAACTTGTGATTCCATATTCAAGGTCATTCTGAAAAACAAAACAACCCAAAAAGGGAATGCCAAACTCAGTTCCTTCTATCTTTTTTTAGATGATTATATTTAAGTTTATTGATCACCCATTTCCAGTGGCCTCTTACAGATGTGAGATCTTCTATACTTTGAATAAATGGACAGGAATGGAAGTCACAATGTTTTATGTTTTCCAAATTTACTTCCAAATTAATGAAAATTCAACTGATGCATCCCATTTTGCCTGAAATGAATGAACTTTCTAGTTAGATACATTGTGTTCATAGAAAAAACATATTTTTTAGGCTTGGAGGGAGAGGAGTTATTTAAATGTTACATTTTGCTGATAGTTTAGTAATTGTACGAGATAAATTTGTGCTTACATTTTGCAGAAAAGTAGAATTTGCATGATATTTTGGTCATGTCTGCCATTTTGCTTATTGAGAGGGGGGGAAAATGAAGACAGTTTATCAATGAAAGATGTGCCTTGCTAGAGTGTCTGCTAGTGATGCAGCTATTGAATTAGCAAACATTATAATAGAGTTGCTATAATATTTTCCTCACCAGCAATTTTATAACTGATGTTTAAAAGGGCAATTGCTTCACAGCTGTTGATTAGTTTAACACCTACGTTTCCTAATAAAGTTTAAATAATGCAACCACTACCCAAGTTTTTATTGTGAACACTTCATAGTTAATTAATTTATAACTGTACTATTTCCTTCCATTTCTGTCTTTTTCCATCCTTTCTGTCATTTTTAAAGAACATCTTAAAATGTTTCTTCAAGTTAATAGAATTTCAAGAATATATAACCAAATTTTATTTTGAAATGTAAATACCTGAAACTTTATTATCTTAACTGGTTTGATTTAAAGTAGCAAAAAAGTAAATAAGTTTAGTTTACAGGTACGGCAATTTAGTGCAGGCTCCCACACTAGTGAGCTTAATACTGATGTGTTTACATGAATATTTAATATTCTTAAATAACTCAGTATCCTAGATTAAATAAATATGACACATCAAATTAATTATAATTTAACCTCTAATCAGGTAAGATGCTTAATTAAATCATTACTCGTAATTTGCTGTAATTCCAACAAGGATCCAGTGTTACACTGTAGGTATTTACCCAACAACACATTCAGCTGTGTAACATTATACAAATCTTTTCAACTCAGTACTTACTAATTATACTGCATGTGTAGGATTAACCCATACCAGTGAAAGTGGATTCGTCGCTCTCTCTTGGTGTTCATTGCAGATTCCATTATCTACGGGCTTTCTGCCTACCATCTAGGTGTATTAAAAAAAGCTTTAGGGTCACCAAGTTAATTCCTTTCTAAAACAGTCTGTGTTGTAAATTTAACTTTTACAGCATTCTAATTCTCAAGACCAATTAGCATTTTATGACTCCATTTGGAAAGGCTCCAAAGTTACATCCGTATCACTATACTTCATAATTAGTCTGTTTAAACAGGGCAAGTTAGACCTTTGATACTCTTAGGTAATCTTGCACCAAGCTATGGAAGCACTTTATATATTAAACAGATGTCATCCCCCTAGATTTTTAATTGCCGCTCTAATTCTATATACTGTTCACTTTGGTTCTTGAGACAGTCAGTGACAGA
Source organism: Ptyas mucosa (assembly GCA_012654045.1). Classification (NCBI taxonomy): domain Eukaryota; kingdom Metazoa; phylum Chordata; class Lepidosauria; order Squamata; family Colubridae; genus Ptyas; species Ptyas mucosa. Next base: position 51,099,308 of record WNWU01000004.1, read on the forward strand.
CATACAGGACAGGAAAAACTATTTTAAAATATTTTAGAAATCAATTATACAGTACTATGAGAGTGGAGGAACAAAGTACATTGCTATTTGCATTCCCAAGGGGTTCAAGGGATATTTGCTGGCTGTAGACAACCCATAATCCTATACTTTTTCTTTCTTTCTTTTTTTGTAAGAAAAACTGCTTCTTCCCACAGACATTGGAAGCTCACAGCTTTCATGCTCTTAGAGTAGGCATGACCAACATTTTCAGATTCATTTTTTTCCCCCTGTTTTGGCAAATTTGTGCAAGATTGAAAGACAAAAAAGAGTCTTCAGCACTGAAGCATCTTAAAGAAACTTAAAGCATCCATAGCACCTGAAGGTCTTCCCAATATTATGCTTGCATTTAACATCTTGGCAGAATAAAATGAGAACCCTACATCTCTAAAAAAGCCTAAGGAACATCTGGCTGACATCAGGGAAGATTGTTGTTTTGTAAGAATAGACATAATTATAAATGTAGCAATATAAGAGATATAAATTGCCTTATAGATTAGGACATTCCTATATAGTTGTTATCACAATCCACTAAAAATCCCCGAAATATGGAATTTATTTCTGAAAACTATGGCCACTGAGTTGGACTAATTTAAAAGGTATTTGGATAAATTCATGTGGAGTTGGAATATCAAATGCTGTTAGTCTTGAAATCTCAAAATTACTTTTGGAGTAGGAACAGTATTTTTCTAAATATGTTTGCAGGAGAACAGCAGTAGGAAACACTGTAAAACATCTGGATAGTTACTGTGAGAAACAAAATACTGGATTAAAATGAGCCATGCTACGGATTTGTTTTTCTTCTTTAATTCTCTGTTAAATTCTTCTTTTCAGGATGTTAACATTTTGTTTCCATATAAAAGGAGCTCCTGTTTTTCTTCGTCAATTTCCAAGATGCTGCAGAATTAAATGCGGTGTTGATTTGAATTTATTTGTTGTTGCAAAGTGGCAGAACTAATCCTGTTTTATTTTAGCATATTCTTTCTTAATTTCTTGCTTCAGCTTAGGAATCTTGCTGCTTTCTTGCTAATAGAAGAAATTTCTTCATTGGCTGTCTCCTTGATATTAACAGAAGCGTAGGAAGTGAGGCAGCTGCAGAGAATAGACAGATAATTGTACACTGCAAGTTAGGAAATTGACACACAGCCTTTGGCCTCCTCAGAGATAAGACAGAGGCAAGCAGTGATCACAGAAAATTGAGTAAAGACAAAGCACCTGTTAGATTTAGTAAAACTTATCTCAGAGTAAACAGACACAGCATTCATTATTTATTTCCCTTTAGAAAACCATTCACACCAACTTCCACTAGGATCCGCTCTTAAGCAAAGAATATCCCCTCTCCAACCATATTTATTTGGTTTTATTTGTACAAATAAAATACAAATACATTTTTTAAAAAAATAACTATAGGAATACAGATCACTCCTGCCACTCTCATTTCTATCATCTATCTATCTATCTATCTATCTATCTATCTATCTATCTATCTATCTATATAAAAAAAAGCAGGTACATAGGATAAAAGCTTGAAAACCTAGAAATACCTTCCTAAATAATATCCAGTTATTTGAATGACTTTTTAATTCATTAGATTTACAGCAGTACATACTATGCAATAGATGGTAGATGATAAATAGATAGATAGATAGATAGATAGATAGATAGATAGATAGATGGATGGATGGATGGATGGATGGATGGATGGACGGGTGGACGGGTGGACGGGTGGACGGGTGGACGGGTGGATGGATGGACGGACAGACAGATAGACGGATAGACGGATAGACGGATAGACGGATAGACGGATAGACGGATAGACGGATAGACGGATAGACGGATAGACGGATAGACGGATAGACGGATAGACGGATAGACGGATAGATGATAGCTACCCATGACAAGGGAGCTACTGACTTGTAATCACTTAATGAACTTCCAAGGATTAACGACAAAACCAAAGTTGGACACCAATCTCCCACTTCTTCCGCTATGCTCTTGAAAACAAACTACCATTGGACTGCATGCTTGCAATCCAGGGGTGAAATTCAGCCAGTTCTATCTGGCTCAGGCGAACAGGTAGCGGCGGCTGCAGGAGGCTCCTCCCACCCGTGCGGACATCAGGAAATCACTTTTTTGTGACATTTTAAGCCTCTGTGCATGTGCAGAAGGCTTTACGCATGCACAGATGATGGCGCGCGCACATTTGCAAACCGGTAGGAAAGGAAAGTGAATTTCACCCCTGTTGCAATCCTAATATTGCTTGTTAGTTTCTTGCAATATAGTGGGGTCATTTTTTGATACGACTTGGTTTAGAGATGACTTATAAATAATATGTTTTGTGAAGAATAGATGTAATGTATTTCCAACATTTTTTGTCATAATTCTTGTCTTAATGAGACTAATAAAATTCACTTCTGCCAAAGTGGATACAGTAGATGGCATACTTCTGCAAAATCTGCCTCCAGTATCATAAGCATGACACACTGCAGAAGGATGGACAGAGCTTTTCAAACCCAGCAATAGAAAACAATGTGAAATAGGTCCATTGGTTTGACTTAAAGTCAACGAGTTATTCAAGAGGTCATCAAGTAAATTGTATTTACTGGAAATAATTGCATTGGCCTTTGTGACAATAATGGTTTATATTTTATATATGGAAAGCTAACGTTCTTAAATGCTTACTGAGCTAAAATGTTTCAGAATTACAGTACATTCATATTCATTGACAGATTTAGCCATTCATTAAGTTATAGGTGCACAATATAACATTTTATAAGATAGCATTTTGGATAATACGTCTGACTTGTATCTGCTTGTCTAACTTGTATCTTTTTGTATTTTCTTCTCCTTGTTCCCCCCTTCCCAAAATTTCCTCCCTTGCAGGGGGCAGAGATTGCTTGGACAAACTCTCTCTTTTTAAACTGTGTTTTTTACAGGGCAGGTTGGGCTTCCCTGAAAGGTGCTAACCACCAATTAGCTTAGCTCTGCAACCTTGATTAGTTAATTAGCACCCAGGCCCAGCTTGCCTTGCAATCTGGAATTGTCATGATCTTAATCAATTTCGCCCCAAAGGCTTCTTTTTGTATCTTAAGCAGCCAGGAACACAGAGCCAAGGCATTCCTTTCAGCCTATCCCCCATTGTGTGCTTGTTTACTCTCTTGTAATCTCATTCCCTTCAATGATTGTAAATACAAATATTGATTTCCCTTTGCTAATTATTATAGATAGGTGGGGATTTCCAAGGATGGGGAAGTAGAGAAAAGAGCTATAAGATTTGTTCCTTTTTCCCAAAGTTCCTCCTGACTAGGGAAATTTTTATTTTATTTATTTTATTTTATTTTATTTTATTTTATTTTATTTTATTTTATTT
>WNWU01000004.1:51102723-51134266 GCA_012654045.1 Ptyas mucosa
TTATTTTATTTTATTTTATTTTATTTTATTTTATTTTATTTTATTTTTTTGCACGTATTATATAACAGATATAAATATAAACATGATTATGAATACATGAAATGGACACGAATAAATGGGGACATTAGGAGAGGGATGGTAGGTACGCTGGTGCACTTATGCATGCCCCTTAAAGACCTCTTAGGAATGGGGTCGTGAGGTCGACAGTAGACAGTCTAAGGTTAAAGTTTTGGGGGTTTGGGGAAGAAACCACAGAGTCAGATAGTGCATTCCAGGCATTGACAACTCTTGTTACTGAAGTCGTATTTTCTGCAATCAAGTTTGGAGTAGTTTACCATAAGGTTGTATCTATTGTGTGCTCTTGTATTGTTTTGGTTGAAGCTGAAGTATTCATTGACAGGTAGGACATTGTAGCAGATAATTTTATGTACTACACTTAGGTTGGACTGAAGACAGCAAAGTTCTAAATTGTCTAAGCCCAAAATTTTAGGTCTAGTGGCATAAGGTATTCTGTTGTGAGCAGAGGAGTGGAGGGTATGTAAATTTAATAGCTCTAAGCTGATGAGAGGTTGTAAGCAGAGGCAACTGAAAGCTGATGCAATGGGAATGAGGCAGCAGGGTTACTGCCACTTTAAGAAGCTGGGTAAGAAGCTGCCTATATAAGGGAAGCCATTAGAGGGTGTTTTCCCTTCTCCTCATGTTCTCTCGTTGTGTATCTCATTGGTCTCCTTGTGTCAGTAGCTGTATGATAAGGTATTTACCACATATAAGTCTGTATATATTTAGCTGTAGATAAAACCACTGTTAGTTATCTAAAGGCTCTGTGTGCCGTGTGCTGTGTTTTGCTCCTGGGTTTATCTCATAATACTAGTCACGCTGCCTAAACTCTGACAGGAAGACTTTTCTCGTGAAATATCTCTGGACTCGTTCGATTGTATTAATGTTTGGTATGCAGTGCGGGTTCAAGACAGATGAGCTGTATTCAAGAACTGGTCTAGCAAAAGGGGAATATTTAGGGAAAATTTCTTAATAAACCTCTTTAAAGCTTTACTGAAGCTCCTGAATATCTCTTGGTGTTCTCCTTCTTTGGTATTCTTCCTGCAAATTCTAAATTAGGTTCAAAAGAGATTAATGGAAATGACATCATAAAATAAAAGAACCATATGAGGACCTGCAGAGCAGGGATCAGACAGAGATATACAGATTTTCTCCACCTTTCCCTGTAACTTCTGCACACATTAACAACAATGCTGAAGCACTATAAGATCATCATAGATAAAGTCTCATAAAATGTTCCTTATCATTTTTCCCCTTAATATAATATGCAGGGTATAATCTAAAGTAGAAAATGTGTTTGTTTGTTTTTAAGATGGGAAATCTTAAAAAGAAGGAACAGTATAAATTTAATTATGCTATTTTCCCCCAATTAGTTTTCCTTAGGTAGATTGAAATCAGATTTAATTTGAACCAGTGTAGTGTAGTGATTAAGATGCTGGACTGTCCCTTTAGAGACTGTGTTCAAATCTACCCTCAACCATTAAACTTTACTGTCTGACCTTGGCCATTCACTCTCTCTAGGCCGAAATTACCTCATGGGGTGTTATAGGAGAAAACCAAAGAGGAGGGGGAAATTTGGAATATGCAGCCTTGAGCTTTTGAATATATGGGATATACATCTAATAAAAATGCACATTGTTTTCAATGGAAAAGAATCCCCCTCCCCCATTTTGGGAGAAATATACAGGGTTTTCAAAAATGACTAGTATTCATAGTCACTGAGAAGAAAGGAAAAGAAGGAAAGGAGTCCCTGCAGATTTTACTCTGCTAATCATTGCCGACTATAGGGAGTGGCTCTCATCTCCAACAAGAAAACAAGCTCTAAAATTAAACCAGCAATTGTACCTTAAAAAAATGGGAAATTGTTGCAAGAACAAGATAAAACTGGGGCCGTTGATCTCGCTATGGCGATCTTGCAAGACCCGGCCATGGAATGGAGTGTATGGATTTTTAATGTTCTTTTAAAAAAAATTTACAGGATATTGTTCACATTGTTTTTTTGCTGTAAGCCGCCCAGAGTCCCTAGGGAGTTGGGTGGCATAGAAATGTGACAAACAAACAAGTAAGTAAGTAAGTAAGCAAACAAACAAACAAACAAACAAACAAACAAACAAATAAAGGAACTGACTCTTCTTTTAGAAGGACAGATGACAGCCAGTATTAGTACATAGGATTTCCAAATGTCTGCCTTTCACACATTGCCAAGATTCAGAAATAATTAATATGTGCCTCTAAACAATACCTTGAGACCACCTGCAGAGTCTATGGTATTTGTCTAAACTACAGGTGTCAAACTCACCATGTCATGTTGCCATCACGTGATGTATCATGACCTTTTTTTCCCTTTGTGGAGCTGGGGTGGGTGGGGCCTGCATGTGACATATCTGGCCCATGGGCCGCCAATTTGACACCCTTGGTCTAAACAATTAAAGCATGTTGTTGCTGAATACATGGGAGAAATGTGTAAAACAAAGTGAGACAAAGGAGAATAAAACGAGTCAGCTTTCATTTGAAGACATCATTCAAAGGAGTAATGAATAAAGATTAATGTACAGATGCCATTGAGGGAAAATCAAGGGAAAGAGGATTGGGATGAAGGCCACCAATGAGGTGTAGTTATCCCCTTTCTCTGTGAGAAGGGGAACTGAAAAGGATCAAGCAGCACTTTAAGATGAATAGTAAAAGATCCAACCATAAAACACAATTAACCCCTTGGCAACAACAATAGGGATTTTCTGATGCCATCAGTAAGCACTGGCCTTCAGGGGTTTGTAGGATCAAACAGTAATAAGTCAAGTCCTGAATTATTGAAGGCTATTTTTAGGGGAAAGAATTTGAAGCACGCTCTGTTTTGCAGATTTCCAAGCACAAGCACAGAAAATATTAAAAGACAGAATGAGGAAAGTAAGTGGAGAATGGTCTACTGGAAAATTATTGTATAAATATCTTCCTTCTCCTTCCCCTTCCTTCCTTCCCCCTTCCTTCCTTCCTTCCTTCCTTCCTTCCTTCCTTCCTTCCTTCCTTCCTTCCTTCCTTCCTTCCTTTTTGTGTGTTCACAAAAAGCTGTCCTGGTGCTCAAAGGAGAAAAATCTTTTTTTCCCTTCATTTTTCAGAAATGTATGGCTGGCTGCATAAGGATGGAGGCATTCTCAGAAAATTGCTGCTTGCAGATTTCTGTACAAAATGACCTGATGCTTGCCCTGATAAGGTGGTCAGAAATTACTATCCACTAGACTAGAGAATAGGTAATTCTCAACAACAAAGAAGGCATGCTATTTCATCTTTCTTCACAAACCTTCTGATAATGAAGGGCTGCATAACAGATTCACAAAGGGGAAGGGTTGGTATAATAGATAATGCTAAGATAAGGGACCTGGAATGCTACTTCATTGTTAGGATAATACAGAATCTTCAGATTTCTACAGAGTTTTTCTCTTTCTTTTCTAATACTAAAGAACATCAAGGTTGGGTAATCTTGCTTATATTTACTCCCTTCTGTTTATTTGGGCTAAAATGACATTTACATAATAGTTACTGAATTTCTTCTTCAAGATGATCTCTGTACTCTACAATTCAGTTTTACAGAAATGAAGTAGCAAAGTCCCTATCTCACAATTTAAGATTAGATACACACACACATACACACACACATGCACATGCACACAGGAAACATATACTGTGAGCAAGGGCTGGGAAAGCAAAGAGAGCATGCTTTATGCAGCCTGGGCAGAAACTCAAAGATTGCCAATTGGGAAATGTAAGGGTTTCTACCAGAAACTGGGGAACAACCAGAGGACTAGAAAAGAGCTGATGTAGTTCCCATCTTCAAAAAAGGAAAAAAAATAGATCCAGGAAACTACAGACCTAACAGCCTGACCTCAATACCTGGGAAGATGCTAGAAAAGATAATTAAGCAATGAATCAGCGAACACCTACAGGCAAACAAAGTCATAATCAAAAGCCAACATGGGTTTGTCAGAAACAGATCATGCCAGACAAATCTTATTGCATTCTTTGACAAAGTGACAAAATTAGTGGATCAGAGGAATGATGTGGATATAATTTACTTGGACTTTGGTAAGGCATTTGATAAAGTGGACCACAACTTTCTACTTGATAAGATAGAAAAATGTGGGTTAGACAGCATCACCACCAGATGGATTTGTAACTGGATGGCCAACTGCACTCAACATGTAGTCCACAATGGAACTGCATTTACTTGGAGGAAAGTATGCAGTGGGGTACCCTGAGGCTTTGTTTTAGGCCCAGTACTCTTCAACATCTTCATCAATGATGAGGGGATAGATGGGGAACTCATCAAATTTGCAGATGACACCAACCTGGCAGGAATAGCCAACACTCCAGAAGATAGGCTTAAGATACAGAAGAATCTTGACAGACTTTAACATTGGGCGCTAGCTAACAAAATGAAATTCGATGGAGAAATTTCTGGTTGACATCGCAAACAAGGAGCAGGTCTCCGCGTTCCCATGCTGAGTTCTCACCGTTGGTGAGCTAATAATAATAATGATATAAGATTGAACACATAAAGGGGATTTAAGGAAATTCTGGAAAGCTTTTGGGATTACCTAAAGGAACAGTTTGATTAACTATGGGATACAAAAAATGTGAACATTGAATTCTTTTTGGGGAGTGACTTTAGGCTTGAATACATGGTTTTTGGATTACTGGACAAGAGCGGGACTTATTAAAACAAGATGAGACGCTACATCAGGACAAAATGAGTGGAATTTGGGAAGAAATGTTTCAAAACATCAAGGACATTCTGATAAGAAACCACAATGAGATTAAGGATTTAATATATGCCATGGATGAAAAACTGGGAAATATAATACAAAGGGCAATGAATGATCAAGACACCTAGAAAAAGGAGGAGCCAATTGAAAGAGCAGATGAAAAAGCAGAACAGATTAACCAGCAAACAAAACAAGATGACAAAAAGGAGACAATAACAAAAGCAACAATGACTGATGAAATAAACTAAGATAAAAACATTTTAAGAGATTTTAAAAGGAAGACCAGCGATGCAGAAAGACATTTTTGAAAAGGAGACAGGGGCAGGGGTAGATATTTTGAAGTTAGACAATAGAAAAGGGCAGAGATGGGGGAAATGTTAAAATGAATAGGATGTAGATGCAGATAGGAATAAAGATCCAAAAGAGAAATATGGGAGGCAAGTTAAAAAATGAACAATTAAAGCTTTTAAAATGGGCAAGAGATGACGGATAGAAAGGATTTGTTCTTAAATATATGAGGAATGTAATAAATATGATTAAAATCAGTATTTTTATTTGTACTAAAATATATATGTAGATAGGGATAAAGATTCAAGAGAGGAATATAGGAGGCAAGTTTAAAAAATGAACAATTAAAGCTTTAAAGCGGGCAAGAGATGACGGATAGAAAGGATTTGTTTTTAAATATAAAGGTGGCATGGTTAGAAGTTAGAATAGGGATAGCAATAAAAGAGAGGTGGAATATTAGTAAACACATTTTTATACAATAAGACAAAAGTAATAATAAGAGGGAAGATTAGAAATTGAATGATGGTATTATTATGTATGTTTAAATAATATTGTGATTGGCATTGGAATAACCTATTGAAACATTGAATAATTAAATAAAGAAAGTCTATAATTTAATACAAATATGTGTATTAATACTAGAACTACATAAGCTTGAGAAATGTAACAAATATAATTAATAGCACTATTTTTATTTGTACTAAAATGTATGATAACCAGATGCCACACTGTTTACACATTGATATGGATATATTGTAAAATAAAATAAAAAACTTGGGAAATTCAGTGATAAAAAAAGTAAGGTTTAGGCAAGAAAAACCAAATGCACCAGGTATAGTATAAGTGGTACCTAGCTCAATAGTAATAATTGTGAGAGAGATCTTGGAGTCCTAGTTGGCAATCACTTAAAAATGAGCCATCATGTGCTGCAGCTGCTTTGAAAAAAGCCAACACAATTCTAGGCAGCATTAACAGAGGGAGAGAATCAAGATCATGTGAAATATTCATACCACTTTATAATGCCTTGGTAAGACCACACTTGAAATACTGCATCCAGTTTTGGTCACCACAATGTAAAAAACTTGTTGTGACTCTAGAAAGTGTGCAGACAAGAGCCGCTGGGTGAGATAATCTGTGGTTTTGGGATGAAGTTCCAACAGTACACTGATGACACCCAGCTGTACATCTCCACCCCAGACCATCCCAACGATGCCATGGAAGTGATGTCCCAGTGCCTGGAGGCCGTGCGGGTCTGGATGGGGAGAAACAGGCTCCGACTCAACCCGTCCAAGACTGAGTGGCTGTGGCTGCTGGCGTCCCAGTATAGCCAGCTGGTGCCATCGCTGGTTATTGGGGGTGAATCATTGGCCCCCATGGAAAGGGCTCGCAACTTGGGCATCCTCTTGGACTCACACTGTCTTTAGAAGAGCATACGATGGCCGTGGCCAGGGGGCCTTTCTATCAGGTTCGTCTGATACACCAGTTGCACCCCTTTCTAGATCGGGACTCCCTACGCACAGTCACTCAAACACTCGTCACTTCTCGTCTGGACTACTGTAATGCTTTCTACATGGGGCTCCCCTTGGGGTGTACCCGGAGGCTCCAACTGGTGCAGAATGCAGCCATGCGGGGGATTATGGGAGCGACGGGGCGCTCCCATGTGACACCTCTCCTGTGTGAGCTTCATTGGCTTCCAGTCGACTTTCGGGTGCGCTTCAAGCTGTTGGTAACCACCTTTAAAGTGCTCCATGGCTTAGGGCCGGGGTACTTACGGGACCGCCTTCTGCCACCAATTGCCTCCCACCGGCCAGTTCGCTCCCACAGAGAGGGCCTCCTCAGGGTGCCGTCAGCCAGACAATGTCGGCTGGCAACCCCCAGGGTGAGAGCCCTCTCTGTGGTGGCACCCACCCTCTGGAACGATCTACCCCCAGAGATATGAGTGATCCCAGACCTCCAGACTTTTCGTTGGGCCCTTAAAACCTACTTTTTTCAGTTAGCTGGGCTGGCCTGACTCCATGTGGGTTTTAACGTTTGATATGGATTTTAATTGAAATGTTTTAAATTAGAGGCCAAATTTTATAACTTATTTTAAAATTATTTTAACTTTTTGTATACAGTTGTTTTAGTTGGCTGTGCACTGCCCTGAGTCCGGAAGGAGAAGGGCAGTATAAAAATTCAATCAATCAATCAATCAATCAATCAACCAATAAAGATAGTTAGGGGAGTGGAGCCTAAAACATATAAAGAACGGTTGCTGGAATTGTGTATGTCTAGTCTAATAAAAAGACAAATCTTACTGCATTCTAGGGATGACATAATAGCAGTGTTCCAATATCTCAGGGGTTGCACAAAGAAGAGGGAGTCAAGCTATTTCCCAAAGTACATGAAGGCAGGACAAGAAGCTATGGATGGAAACTAATCAAGGAGAGAAGCAACCTAGAACTAAGGAGAAATTTCCTGACAATTAGAACAATCAGTGGAACAACTTGCTTCCAGAAATTGTGAATGCTCCAACACTGGAACTTTTTAAGAAGACATTGGACAATCATTTGTCTGAAATGGTATAGAGTTTCCTACCTGAGCAGGGGGTTGGACTAGAACACCTCCAAGATCCCTTCCAACTCTTTTATTCTGTTCTGTACTAGAACAAATTATAACCACAATTGTATCTCAATGGCACATGAGTTTCTGGACCTAACATTGATTTAGGAGACTAACTTGAATCAACTACAAGGTTATAAAATATAGCAACTGCTGACCAGAAGAAATGAAGGTGTAGAGAGTAAGGAAAATGATCATGATGAAGATAAATAAACTCTATTGCTGCTAAGGTGTCTACAACAGCCAGGTAGCATCGAGAAGCTGTTTAGACAGACTTCTTATTTACTGAACTACAAGTCAGAAGAAGTACAACATAATCAAAGTTGGATTCTGTTATTAGAGTAAATTTCAATAAGAGTAGCTTTAGCCTTCCTGTGGAATTGATTTTTAAAAAATTTGGTTTGCCTAGTAGAGCTTACAGAAGACGTCCAACAGCCCAGAATGAAATGGTTTCACTAAGCAGCAATCATCTGTTGGAATGGTATGTGCACACCAAGTTCTGCAATTGTTCTGAATTGTGGCTGCTAGCAAAACAGAATTAAACAATGGGGACTATCCCCTCTGAAAGGTTTAAGAAGGCTTGGTGTTGAAGCTGGAAATCATAAATATCAGGTGCATTTGTAATGTAACATAATTTGTAATGTAACGGGAGGAAGGGGAATGTCATCTATTCTTGTTTTCAGTCAAGACGTAAATAGCCAAGCGGGATCTTCCCTCAGCCTGGTGGTACCTAAACATGAGCCTTTTGAAAAGGGGGAAATAATTTATTTCTGAGTTAGATTTATTTCACCTGTCTTTAGTGGTGGGTTCCTCTCGGTTCGGCCCGGTTTGGCCAAGCCGGTAGCGGTGACGATATGACGTCACCGAACCAGTTCTCTTTGTTCAGGAGCTGGGCCCTCCTGCCCCCCACCCCCCACATTATTCTTACCTTTTATTTGGCCCCACTCCCAATCTATTGCTGCCTCCCGAGTCCTAGCTGATTGGCTAGAAGGAAAAAAAAACTGTTTAAACTCTTGCCACAGGGCTTCAAAGGGCCGCCCTATAGTTGATCAGTGTTAAAAGGTAGTGGGGTGGTAGACTGGGGCCTCCAAAAACAAATGAGTAGACTGGGGCCTCCAAAAACAAATGAGTAGATCGGTACAGCTCTGCAAGCAGTTAAAAGCCTGGTAGACCAGTATCTCTGCTAAATCCTAAAGAATTGTCACATGACCATCAAGCCACGCCCACAAAATAAGCCACGCCCACAGAACCGGCAATAAAAAAAATTAGAACCCACCCATACCTGTCTTCCACTGTCAAGGTTACCATATATTTTGTCTAATGTTGGAAATTAGTATGAATTAGCCAATAGATTGCATATTTTAAAAGAGAAAGAAATCAGTGATTATTTGAGCTATTTTTCACCCAACCACCCTTAGAAAGTGAGAAATGTCACCTAACACCACTCGTGCATCGCAGGGGGTTCATTTTTCACATCCCAGTTCACAAACCCCATCAGACTTGTGGATTTGGGATAAACATCAGCCACTTCTTGTCCTCCCTCTCTTGCTTCCATGTGTCACCTGATGAAAAGTTCTTGAGAATTCAAAAACTGCACAACATTTTGAGTGTTTTCATATAATTTTGGGTATAAAGGCAGGATGTGAGAACCTATAAATGCTTACCATTCAGAAAGTCTTTGCTTTAAGAAATTGCATGCTGGTTTTGCAGATAGATATGCCTAACCTACAATGTCAATTTTTGTCTTAGAAATATCTATGGAAACCACATCTCAGGAGTTGAAATTAGGATAGGAATGAATCCTGATCCTTTGTGGTAGCTTTGTAAACCTGGTGGGTTTGCATTTAACTGTTGTTATAATGTGATCTTTATTTGATTGTTAAATGGCTAAATGACCTTTTTTTTTTTTTTTTTGCAAAATCTCCATATAAATCCTTAGGGGTCCATGTGTGCATTTGGCCTTCTCAAAACTGTCTTTGTTCTCTCACAATGACAAAATGTCCTGGTTAGTGAATTATGTGATGTTTCATATAAGGTTTGTATATATTCACATTCCGCAGTGTTTTATTTTATAGCATATACTGACAATACAAGATAAACAATAAAGTCAATTTTAAAACAATTGTGCTTAAAATGCAGACACAAAAATTTCCCCCTGGAATTTATTTAGCCCTAATATGTTTTTATTCCAAGCTTCTCTGAATTGAAAGATTAAAAGAATTTATGAGATCACTTAAACCAAAATATGAATGGATTGCTTGTAATTTCCAGATCCTTTAAAATAATCATATCTCATCTCTCAGCAAGAGATATAGCTTGTGGTTTAGTAAAATGGAAACTAAACTAATTTCTGGGCTAAATAACTAGAGCATAGAAGTATCTGAAGAAAACAATTGTAGCCTACACTAGTGTTTAATGATGACAATATGATGAATCATGCATGGTTACTTAAGAAATCTTCTCCATTTGGATATGTCTCTGGTAAACCTCACGAGCTAGACCAGATTAAGAAATCCCCTCCTCAGGAAAGCTAAAACTGTGATAATACCAGAATCTTGCAAGTCTGATTTTGCTGTACCTGTCAGGTGCAAGGAGTCAGGAGCCAAGGTAGAATTCAAAAGTACTACAAGTATCATTCATGGTACCTCTACACAAGAATCTGAACTACTGCAGTCAAGGTGAATTGGCATCAGGTAAGACTCAGTGGACTTCAAAGAGAGGCTGGATTGTTGTGGTCTGCCAGCAGCCTGCAGAGCTGGCAGTGAGGAGGCTGGGGAAAAACATGGGCCAGTCCTGAAGTCTGAAGAAAGGGCCGGATGAGGGCTCTGCATCAGAGGCAGAGATGGGGCCAGGGCCATCTGGGAGTGATGTGCAGACTCCGAAGCCCCCAGAGTCAGACAACAGAGAGACAGAGGAACAGGAGGAGCCTGTTCCTTGTGCATGCATGTGCAGAGCTGCCAGAAGCAAAGCAAAAGGGTCGACTCAGGAGTAAGGCCAGGAAGGCCCCTCCCATAAAACTTAAAAGAGAAACAAAGGTACTTGGGCCTTTTTGCAGGAAAGCAACGTTGCTAATTCTGTTTCCAGTTGGTGTCTCTTGTTTGTTTCCAAACTTCGTGGGGCTTTGCCAAGTAAGGCCTTTGGCAGGGTGTCAAAGAAGCTAAAGGTTGGTGAGTATCCCAAAGAACTTCTTCCGAAGGACTTGTTTTGCAACTAATTGGGACTCATCTGGGAATGAACATAATTCTCAGCTGTTACATAGCTTTATTTGGGACTAATTGTGTCTTGTAATGACTCAGTAAGCCTAGGTCACAACATGGATATAGGTCTCTTATGGGAGCGTAGACTCCAAACTGATGATGTGTTTGACACCACCTCGGGCTCAACCTGCTCATCTTTTACATCACAAATTCCTCCTCTTTCTTATACACCAGGGAATCAGGGAGTTGCCTGCCTGAGCTGCTTCTGAATGTTATCTTATCCTAGATTTAAAGTATGTTCATCCCCTTTTGCAGGGATGGGATTGAAAAATGTTAGCAACTGGTTGTCTGCCTGGTTGCTGGCTGGGCGTGGCCATGGGGGTGTGGCCTACTGCACTATTGGGGGGGGCGTTTTTACCCTCCCCAGGCTCCAAAGGCTTTCCTCAAGCCTCCCCCAGGCTCTGGAGGCCCTCTGGAGGCCAGAAACAGGCCCTTCCAGTACTTCTGGTAGGGCTGTTTTTTGCCCTTCCCAGGCTCTGGAGGGTTTCCTTGAGCCTCTGGGAGGGTGAAAAGGGCCTCCCCCGGGCTCTGGAGGCCCTCCAGAGGCCGGAAATGGGCCCGTTTGCTGATTTCCAAAACTTTCAGGAGGCCCATTTTTCACCCTCCAAGAGGGTGAATCCAAGAGGATCCAAAATTTGCTGCATGGAGGCTTCTGGGAGAGGTGGGGTCGGCGGGGCCAGCCAGTCCTTGCAACTACCAGTTTGGCCAACCAGATGTAAAATTAGCATCCGGTTTACCCGAATCGGTCCAAACCGGCTGAATCCTACCCCTGCCCTTTGGCCTAGGCAACATCTGTCAATATCATTTTCCTTACTTTCTACATCCCCCCTCCCAGTCCTGAAACTCAGCAAAAAGGGCGAAAATTACATTGCCCTATTCAACATATCAGTGTCTGAAGATAAAAGCACAAGCCCTTTTAGGCCCAACTATTTTCTAACTAAATATAGTAGCTTTGAAGGATTTTCAATTGATCTTAAATCACTTTTAACACTGTTTGACCAAATACTGTAGCTGTTACTAGACAATCCATGCAGCATTGGGTCATTGTTTCAGAGATATTTCCTTACCTAAACAGAAACAGAATGACCAAGGGTGGGCAAAAAAAGGAGTGGAAGCAGGAGTGACTTCTGACTTCCTGCTAGCATTCTTGAGGGAATCTGGCAGGGAGCATCAGAAATCTCCTCTCCTCTCCTCTCCTCTCCTCTCCTCTCCTCTCCTCTCCCCTTCCTTCCCCAATAGGTAGGTAAGTTCCTGAGAAACTGTTGCGGGACATTGAAAATGAAGATCACATGACCCAGCTACAGCCCAGCAGAGTAGCAGCAACCAGTAGTACTGAAGCAATAATAACTTCCTCAAATTTCATTCCCTCAGGAGTCTTAGATCTCAGATGCTGGACACATTCTATAAGTTAGCTCATTTGAGGTACCTTGGCTCAAAAAATGTTGCCCTATAAATGCATTGTTTTGCCTAATGCATGAAAGGTAATGACAATGAGATTTTTAATAGTATATAGATTACTAGGTGGGAAGAAGAACCACAGCTTCCTCCTTTGCAAAATCTTTTATTCCATATCCTAGTGTCAATGAAACATGTGTTTTGTTTCTAGTAGAAACTAATCATAGGAAATACAAGCAAGAAAACATATATCAGAATGCCATTAAGACACAGTGGAAGTTTAATAAGGTGCTATAAAGAGGTAGAATTCTATAGTTGTCGTATTCAGTTTAGTTTATGCCTTCCTTGGAAAAGGATAATGGCATTTGGAGACCTTCAGTAAAATCACAGATGAATTAAATATATTTCAGTAAGTCTCCCGTTATTGTAGATAGTCATGGAAATGACTTGGAGAAGCTTTGCAGAAATGGTTACACAAACAAAAGTATGCTTTAAATTCAGGAAATAAATCGTGAGAAAGAAAGTCTCACTTGTGGTACACACTATGGTATAATACAAGTGGGACAGAGAGGAAAACTCGGTCAACTTTCCAGACTCTGTTTCTAAGCTATGTCAGTAATATATTGTTACACTCAAACTTGTGGAACCTGACTTGTCCTCCTCAAAGAGCTGAGAGTTGGTAGATGTGGAAGCACTTGCTATATCTGGTTTTAAATAAAGCTAAGCACCATTGGCCCTCATTAGATTTCTCATAGGACATGACCCCAAAACTCCCTGGTCCAGTAATTATATTGGGAAACTGAAAAAAAAAATATTAGAAAGAGACATAATTACTACTTCTTGTCTACTTCTACTTGTTCCTGTGGAAACATTGTGTGGTAGGTCTTGCTTCCTTCATCACTAATATTTTGGAGGTGATGGTTTGCAATGTTTCCACTAGCTGCAGAGAAACGATATCAAGAGGCAACATCATTGTTCAGCTTTATTGGCTGCCATGTCTGGAAGTGATAATTATTTGATGCCCTTTTTGCAAATTGAAATTTCCATAAAAAATCAACTCTGAAAAAGCCTGCATTTGCTTAAGCTTTTGATGAAGTTCTTGGTTGTCAATCACTGTGGAAGTAACATGAGTGTAGAAGTGTTTCATGTTTCGCCTTTTCTTTCAAGCTTCAGATAGTTCTGGACAACCGGTAGTGGAAATTTTGAGTAGTTCGGAGAACTGGTAAATACCACCTCTGACTGGCCCCACCCCCATCTATTCTCTTCCTCCCGAGTCCCAGCTCAGGAGGAAATGGGGATTTTGCAGTAACCTTCCCCTGGAGTGGGGAGGGAATGGAGATTTTATAGTATCCTTCCCCTGGAGTGGGGTGGGAATGAAGATTTTGCAGTATCCTTCCCCTGCCATGCCCACCAAGCCATGCCCACCAAGCCACACCATGCCCACCAAGCCACGCCCACAGAACCAGTAGTAAGAAAAATTTGGATTTCACCATTGGTCCATGCTGAACAGAAGTACATTTTGGTTTTGGATCCCTTAGTAACTATTTTTCCCTCTCTTTGTGTTTTGAAAAGATGTACACTATTAATGAGAATTCCTTATGAATCTAGGCCTTTGTTTCTATTTTGCTGCCACAACGCAATGGTTTTTTATCTGTAGCCCCAGGCTACAACTTTTAAATAGGTAAAAGTGAGAATATCAGCAAACTCAGATTAATGTGAATACAGTATAGAACTACAACTAATCAAACGTAATATATTCATTTCAACGTTACAACGCAAAAGGTGCTCTTATAAAATTAACCCAAGGTGGCTGCAAATATTTTTGCAGTTAATATATTGTGGCATTGTAACACAAGAGAAGCTCTTCAATCAATAGGTGGTTAGAAAACAACTAAGCTCTTCTCCGTTGCCCCTTGATGCTATAAAGATTGCATGCCAAACATACGTCAAAAATTATTTGTGTGGTCTATCCCAGCATCTCTCTCACTTACCATTTGGAGACAATTACAAAGCTAAATAAATAAACTGTATAAGCAAATTAAAGCAGCATGCAGCTGGGAAAAATAACAGCTGTGTAGTCTCTGGAACCTATAGGTAACCAGATCCAAGCATTATTTTTATCATACAGCACCATCAGAGGAGCAGATGCTGAAGGCAGCGGACAGAAATGATTGATGGAACTTTCTGCCACTGGCTTACACAGTGCTCCAAAATAGGAGGTGCAGAAGCAGTATTGGTAATTGAAGGAAATGAATGATGCTTAACCAATTGCGCCATGTTTAGCATATGCAAAAACACCATTACAAAATAATAGTTTACTGAAGTAAAATACGTTGTGGTGGGAGACACATAGCACAATGGAGCACTGCAGCATAGAATTTATCTTAATATGTTAAGGGACTTATTTCTAATGACAGAGGAATAATGGGCAACATATAAATCAGCTAAGCTCAAAAAGATAAGGATTGGAAAGTAAATTTAAAGAAATACTTTTTTTGAGTGTAAATAATAATATCCGCCTTTTCCATTGGCTCTGGAATACATGAAGTAGTTGGGGATGCAAAAAAATTGACAGGGGTTTCTGTAATTAAAACTCCACCATCTGCAGGCTTCATGGATTTCTTTCCTAGCTCCTTCAAGTGGCCAGCTAGGGCAGTTGATCTGGGAGATAATTAGGTCTTCCCTGGAGGAGGATATAGAGCTGCCTGCCTTGAAGGATTTGTTGGCATGGCCTGAAAAAGTCCTTCTAGTTGCAAATTTATTTTCACCCAGTCGCCGACCTTTTCAATAACCCCAAGGTTATTGAAAATGTGGTAGCTATTCAGCTACAAAGTATTTTAAAAGAATGGATTATTTGGATCCTGCCCAGGCAGGATTAAGACCCAGGCATGAACCAAGGTGGCCTTCATCATTCTTTCAGATGATCATTTTGAGAACCAGATAGGAAGAATATGCCTGTTAGACTCTAGATAAAATCTAATGCCATGGATGCTGATGTCCTTCTGGAATTGTGTCCAACATATCTTGCTCCTGCCTAAATGGAAGTCCCTGTCACTAGTTGTGGGGAAAATGCTGAGGAGTCTATGGTTACTCCAGTGTGGGTTTCTGCAAGGTTTGGCTTGGTGCTATCTCCATGGCATTCAATATCTACACCTGGAAGTCTGTCAGAGTTAAAGTATGTATATTATATTGATATATATTAAGATATATATTATATTGTTATCACCTGATTATACCTCACCAAGCCAGAAATGCCATGAAGTCCTGAAGCAGCCTGGAGACTAGGAGGATATGGATCAGGAAAAGCAAGTTCAGATTATATCCTACCAAGATGAGTTGCTATAGAGTTGCAATTCCTCCAAAGAAGATGATCTGGGATTTCAGAATTCTCTTCTCTGAAGTAGCACTGGAAGCAAGATTAACTATGTTCTGGAAATCAGTCTAGCTTGGCAATGTTTAAAATGTAAAACTTCAACTATCTAATCATAATATCAGACAAGAATGTCATCATGATGGCATTTGGTGAAGTGTTTATCTCAGCAGTGAATGCATCTGTAATTGAGAGATTGTAATTGGCACTGCATTTTGCATTTCGTTTGACAGAGATCAATTAGAAAGTATTATAGGAATACGTATCATGCTCTTCCTAATTACATCTAATATTCACTCAATCATGTTGATACTATTTCTGCAAACAAACTAATGAAAACCTTCACACAGAATTGTTCCAAAATACTGCAGAGTTTATAGAAAATATTTCCCTTTTTGTTTGCTAAAATTATTGGTGATGATATGAAAACATTACAAGCAGAATTAGTTAAGATTATACAGTTCCTCTAGGCAGAATCTGAAATTCAGGGACAAGAACACATACACATTGGACTCCTAAGGCAACTTTAGAAAAAGTGATTTGGAGGAAAAAAAACTTCTTGATGATGTGTACATTTTAGGTATGACTTTTTTTCCTCCTTAAAGTGATTATCTTCAAATTACATCAAAGGCTTCAAAAGTCAACAACCTTGCAATTAGTCAAGTATTTCAAAATACCTTATATAAATGCAAAATAGGCCAGTTAATCAAGGTATCCAGTTCAATCTAATTTCCATTAATCATCTGACCTAAAATTGACTGGTCACATTGAGACTTTTCCAATAGCATCCAAGAACTATCCAAACCAGCTAGGTTGCCAGGAAAGAGATTTTTTTAAAAAAATCAAGTTTAAATTTAAAAAGAAGGAAGAAATTGTTTAAGGGAAAAAGAACTTTACTGTATATAAAAACTTAGAATGTCCTCTTGTTTGGTATTTTAAACAGAAAGTTTTCTACATAAAGGAATCAGTGGGACAAATCCCAATACAAAAAAGAAAGGAAGAAAAGAATAGAAAAACAAAGGTTTTTTTTTAAAGCTTTTGAAAAGCTATACAGTTTCTACAAAGCAGCTTTTGCAGCAGTTTAAAAAGATAAACAGGGCTTTAAAGTGCAACTTTTAATATATTTTTTTCAACTCCATACCGCTCACACAGATGACCTGTTGTTTTGAAAGTGACTGAGAAACAGTTCAGGAATCTGTCACTTCAACCATTAAGAAGTTAGTGGAAACCATTGAAGATGGAATAAGGAAATATCAGACTCCCTAAAATTGCCAGCTACATCATTTTTTTTAAAAAAAAAATAATCACATCATATTTTGGGTCAAACTATGTTAAAGGTCTCCTGAAGTCAACACAGTAGCAACTATGCCAATAAAATAGAAGATTATCTGATCATTTATTTATTCATCACAGGTATGAGGCTGCCTGAGGCCATAACATTATGGATTATATATTATCTTTTGTAACTAAGGGTTAGTTATAAGACAGAAAGAGGGGGGAAAAATTCTCTCACTCTTTTCTGCACTCTTCTGGTGCAATATCTTGCTTCATTCATTCATCTGACTTATAACCTACATTTATTTTCTTATATAACAAGTCAATGCCCAAATTATTCCTTTCTCTTACATTTTCCACAATGACAACACATGTGAACTGGGTTGGGACAAGTGTAAGTGATTAGACCAAAGTCATTTGGCTGACCTCTGCACTTAAGGAAGGATTAGGAACTCCCAGTCTCCCATGTTGTATACAGCTGTACAGATAACTTAACTTCTTCAGGGCAATGATAGAAGATTTTCCAAAGTATAAATTTCAGTTAGGATAACTGAAAGTTTCTAGAAGCTGATACTAGTTAATGTTTTTTTTAAAAGAAAATTATCTCAAATGCTTCATAGGCTTCCATAGCACAGTATTGAATCAGATACTGTTTTAAGTAAAATATAGAAAGTGTTGGAAGTAATGGAAGAACATTATTTGTCCAATTAGACTGAACCTCATTTATTTTCTCTCAAAATTCCTGGGAAGCATTTATTCTGACGGTCCCTCCAACTGAAGTCCACATTTTATATTCATATGAGACTTAATGATCAGTTGGAGAGGTGGGAAAACATTTGGAGAGATGATAGTTAACCCAAGTATTTCAAGGATTTTAACCGTCTTAAAAATCCTCAGAGTTGTAAATTGAGAATAAGCTCACCAAAATTCAGATCAAATTTTTCTTTAAGTGAATTCTTGGTGGCATCTTTCTGATTCTTTATTTCTTCCTACTATGTACATTTATGCCTCTCAGTCAGTCCTGTGACTGCGTGAACTAGTCCCTGCAGTTTCCTTGGAAGTGTTTTGCCATTGCATTCTTTCTAGAGCAGGGGTGTCAAACCAGTGGTGAAATTCAATTTTTTTTACTACCGGTTCTGTGGATGTGGCTTGGTGGCCATGGCAGGGGAAGGATATTGCAAAACCTCCATTCCCACTCCACTCTGGGGTCAGTCAAAGTGGTATTTGTCAGTTCTCCGAACTACTCAAAATTTCCGCTACCAGTTCTCCAGAACCTGTCAGAACCTCCTGGATTTCACCCCTGTGTCAAACTTGCGGCCCGTGGGCCAGATGTGTCATGCACTGTTCACCTCCAGCCTCATTTTAACAAAGGGGTAAAAAGTTGTGATACATCATGTGATGACAATGTGACACAGTGAGTTTAACACCCCTGTTCTAGAGTAAAAAGTGATTGACTGGGCCAAAATCATTCAGCTGGCTTTGTGCCTAAGGTGGGAATTGAAATTATGGTTTTCCAGCGTCTAACTTGTTGCCTTAGCCAGTACACCAAAATGGCTCTTTCTTAATCTATTAAGTCTTAGTCAATTTATTACAAGCTGGAAGAGATCATTCTAGAATAAGTCAATATTGTGACTTCTTATCACCGTCCACTTGACCTGTGCATTTGGAGAGTTGATTTCAGTCTTTTCAATCATTAAGCTACTCATGAACTTTGGAGAACCTGAACTGAAAATCAGTTCAGTAATTAAACCACTAATACCCTGTCACTTTATCACAATCTGTTATGCTGAAAATTAAAATGCCACACAGCTGACAGCCAGAAAGATGCAAAGAGGATATCCATAAGGTAAATGAAGACACTTTTAGAAAAGAAGGAAAAGGTTGTGAAAAAGAGACAAGTGAAAGAGTTTTGAATGATTGTGAGGATGCAGGTGTAGATAGGCTCTGCACTGATATACTTTCCTGAAGTTGGTTCCACCATAAGTAGAAAGCACTTGAGACCAGTGGTGCCACGCCCACCCCATCTCAGCAAAGAGGGGAAATGTTACCATATGTCACTTTACCTGTGCATTTGAAGTTGATTTCAGTCTTTTCAATCATTAAGGCATCGTGACACCGTGAGTTTGACACCCGTGATTTGAGGCATTTGCTAATTATTCTCTAATTTACTCTTCCCTTGCAATCACCCCCCTACCAGGAAGAACACATTAGAAACCACCAGAAGGATGCAGATAATATATGTCTGCAAAGCCTAGACTCTGTGTTTTGGGAGAGGCAACAAATTCAGCTATTGGCAAATTGGTAAAGTAGACTGAATGGTTGCAGTCTCTGCCCTCAATTATTGATGAGCCCAGGTGGAAAGAATGATTTAAAGATCTTTCTGCTGGTTCTAGACTTGCAAGCATATAGACAACAACATATTGAATATGTCTTCCGTCAAAATAGGGAAAATGTGGGTTGAATTTAATGTCTGTTAGGAATGATTTGCAGATGGAATGGATGGAGGTATGGCAAAACTCAGAAGACAGACAAATAACTGACTGCTGTAACAGGAATCACACATATAATAATCCACATAATTATTACATTTATCTTTGTTTTGTTATTACTGCATAGAAATTGTGAAACTATGAAAACCACCTCCTCTCCTAGAGCAATTGCATCATAATCTATAGAAAAAATAGCTAAAGTTGCCAATTTGTTTTGCAATAAGGCCCCAATGCTAAACAATCTAAAGAAGAGTCCTGGTGGCGTAGTGAACTAATTCACTGTTATTAAGATCACCTGCTTGCAATTACTGCAAGTTCAAATCCCACCAGGCTCAAGGTTGACTCAGCCTTCCATCCTTTCTAAGGTAGGTGAAATGAGGACCCAGATTGTGGGGGCAATAAGCTGACTTTGTATAAATATACAAAAGTATGAAGGCTATTGCTTAACGCACTGTAAGACGCCCTGAGTCTCCGGAGAAGGGCGGCATACAAATCAATTTTTTTAAAAAAAATGCCTAAAAGGGGTTTTTAAAAACTTTCCCCCATCATCATTTCATGCCCAGGGTAAAAGAAACCCCCAAACCTATAAAACTATCTGCTAAATAGCTTTTGTTACCGATCAGAACTGAATTCCAGTAGAACAATGTTTCAGATATTACTGCCAGAAGCTACGTTTGAGAGAAAGTTTAACCATAGAGAATGGAAAATAAATACTGTATGCACAAAAGACTCCATTTCTCTTCCTTCTACAAACACTGAGCTGAAGGACTTTAAACAAAAAAATGTGATGCTAGAGATGATAGCTGAGAATTCCTAAGTCCCCCCCTCACTTGGTTTGAAGTGTAAACCACTGCAAGCAGCTATCTACTATTGCTTAAGAAAAGGGATATGGAGACATCACTCCAGCATTATTACTCCAGCATATATGTAGCTACATATTCTACAACAATGTTCAAAACAGACTTTGTCCAAAGATAGGCGCAGTTAGAAAGCTAAGAGACAGTGGAAGAAAAGAGGTGGAGACTTTAGAAAACCTATAATATTTCATCAGGGATAGAACTACACTACACAATTATCTTGTTCTCTTAAAAATGTCAGTAAAGGAGACATGTCAATGCTCACTAAATTGCAATTATGATAGCATTATCTGACATAGCTTCCTTTGCTTTTTTCCAAAAATAAATTAAGAATATGAAAAAACAGAATTGTTCAATTTGTATTAGTCAGGAAGTTTTAAAACATGTTAAAAGTGCCTAACATTCTAAACCAGGGAAGGTTGACAATAATACTGCCCAACAACTCCCAGGATTCTTAAAGATTGCCCAATCTGGTTGGGAGGAATAGATTTAGTACAGGTTGTTTAGTCATGGTGACGCAGTGATTAGAATGCAGTACTGCAGGCTAATTTAGCTCCGCTAGGAGTTCGATCCTCACCGGCTCAAGGTTGACTCAGTCTTCCATCCTTCCGAGGTCAGTAAAATGAGGATCCAGATAGTTGGGGGCGATATATAAACCTATGTAAACAGCTTAGTGAGGGCTGTAAAGCACTATGAAGTGGTATATACATCTACGTCTAATTGCTAGTGCTATTAGCAACTATTCAAATTTATGATGAACCCCTGAAAAACTACTTATGACCCAGTTTTGAAGTTTTAATGTTGAGGGTCCTCTACACTCATATTTGGCCACTTGGGACTTGGCAAAAAGTCTGCATTTACAACCATTTGCAGAGCCCTGCAGTCATGTGACCAGAATTTGCAGTGTGGAAATCAGCATTTAAGAGCCTTGGTGGCGCAGTTAGAGTGCAGTACTGCAGGCTACTTCTGCTGACTGCCGGCTGATTGCAATTTGGCAGTTCAAATCCCACCAGGCTCAAGGTTGACTTATTCTTCCATCCTTCCGAGGTCAGTAAAATGAGGACCCAGAATGTTGGGAGCAATATGCTGACTTTGGAAACCTCTTAGAGAGGGCTGTAAAGCACTGTAAAGCGGTATATAAGTTTAAGTGCTATTGCTATTGCTACTTCTGGGTTCCGGAATATACTCTGTATATTCTGTATATACTCTGTATATACTCTGTATATACTCTGTATGGAGTCTGCCTGTCAGATGTGAAAGACCTAGTCCATACGTAAAATTTAATTAACTGATTTATTGCTAAAAGCCTATTTATAAGAATCTTCTCAATTAATGATTGACACCTAATTAGAATTAGCTAGGGTTAATGGCACTCAAGGGACGTTGAATTTAGTTCTCTTATGCCTATGTAGGGATTCTAGGCTGATATCCCTTTTCACACCACCTCCAGGTTTTGCCACACCTTCTCTTACGTTGCCCCTAAAGAGTATTCAGAAACTTCCACAGGTGCAAAATAACCACTGTTCCACAAGCCACATTTGCTTCCAGTGTGCTTGTGGATTCAATTCAAGGTGCTGGTAGTCACTTTAAACCCCTCATGACTTCAAGCCAGGTTACCTATGGACCACTTCTACCAAGTTGTTTCTACCCTTCCTGTCCAATCTAGCAGTAAGGATATGCTTTGATCAGCTAAAAATTATTGATTAGTGGATCTCTCCAGAAGGGAATTGTCCATGCCCTTTGGAACATCATTGGTCTGGAGATGAAGTTAGCTTGGATCCTACTGGCCTTTTGCAAGACCTTGAAAGAATGATTTTGTGCCCAAGCCTGGGACTCCAGGAGATCCTCTCTCCTGGTTGTGTTAAGAGTGATTCTTTTAATTATCATTTATCATTCTGCTTGCATTTAAGTCCCCCTTTTCCCCCCTGCTTTGATTCACATTTCTTCCTTCAGTTTCTTCTATAGTTCTGCTCTCTCTAAATTTAGGATAAGTAGAGGTATTATTCATTTATTTTCCTAACAAAAGAAAGGGGTTGGGTGGAACTGTCTTTGCCTATGTGCCAAAGGCTATCTATCCCTCTTACCCTCACAGTGGACAGAGAACATCTCAAAACTGATTGCATATTCTGGTCTGCAGCTGATAGTCTGACATATTGATGAATGCGGCCTGATATTAACCACAGTATACATGTATACTCCTAAAAAATGTGCATTTGTACTGTATATGTAATCTTGAAAGCGTAGAACGCTCTACTTGGGCCCCAAGAAGAACTTATTTCAATTTGTTTTTGATACTTTTCAAGAAGGTAAATAGGAATCTGGTACATATAAACTTTATTATATACCAGTGTCCAATTTGCATGCCCCAAATTTGTCTAATAGATGTGTCTCTTCCTTTTTCAGGCTGTTTTTCTTTTTTTAAAAATTTGATTTATATGCCGCCCTTCTCCGGAGACTCAGGGCGGCTTACATTAAGCAGTAGCCTTCATACTTTTGTATATTTATACAAAGTCAGCTTATTGCCCCCACAAACTGGGTCCTCAATTTACCTACCTTAGAAAGGATGGAAGGCTGAGTCAACCTTGAGCCTTGGTGAGATTCGAACCTGCAATAATTACAGACAGCTGATGTTAATAACAGGGCTTTAGACCACTGTACTATCCAAGGCTCTATGAACAAACTGTTCATAAGTTTGATTTCCCATGTACCCAAGTTCAAATCTCTGGATCTTGGATCTTATCCCATGTCAACAGATCCATCAATGAAGTAAGAACAAGAAAATCTATAACCGAGATAGTCTATAGATCTGGATATATATGTGAATCTTCTGAGTGCAAAACACAAAAGAATCAAAATACGGTCCCAAAATGCAGCAGTGATTGAAATTTGGGGAAACAATAGCAAGGAGACTTGCAAAAATGCCCAACCTAACTGATTTTGAGAATATAAAATGAAGCTCTGGTCAATTATATTCATCCTATTATAAGCCTCCCATATAATCTTCCAAGGTCATTGTACTAGCTCCATCAGGAATACATCTTCAGAGGCTTCACCCTAGGCTTGGTTTTGTCATCTCCATTAAAATAAGAAAAGGGCTTTGACTTCTCAAAACTGCAGAGACTCTTTCTTTTCTTTTTTGTCTTTGCTTAATCTTTCCTTTTCTTTTCCCCTTAAATCACTTGTGTGAAATCTTAATCAGATTCATACTGTTATTTAGAGCCATCTGCAGTTAATCCTAGAGATTAATTTAAAGTGGAAGCTGTCTCTAAGGAGACATCTTATTTTTATTTTATTACCAATCTTATTTTGATCTGTAATAAGCATCCTCCTTGAAGATTTGGTTGGGCAAAGAGAATTATCTGCCATGCAACCTTCCTCACATATTTTGGCTTTTAAAAAGCTGTCAGGAAGGCTGAACCCATTTCTGAAAAAGCTAAACCCCTTGTCTGTGGGAATGATATTTTATTACTTCTACATATTCACAATGCTCTTATACATACATATTCATATACATATCACAGTTATCCTGTAAAATAATGATCACAATTAAGTTCCTTTCTAAGCAGTCTGGCATGGAAAAATCACTCATTTTCATTTCATTTCCAGTTTGCATGTGTTCACCCATAAATTTGTTCTATCCTGTTCTGCATTAAGCAGGTTATTTTTAATTCTTAAATGTAAACCCACCCACCCCCATTTAATACATATGTTTAAATACATTTGCCCTCCATGTATTTTGATACAGGATTTGGTCATTCGAAAACAAATAAAAAAATAGAAAGGGATTGAATGACTGATTCACAATTGATTGTGTCAGGTTGGTTTATCTTAACTATTCCAAAATTAAATTAAACATTTGTATCTCCATGTGCAATAGAGAGATCAGCCAGACATTGAAGAATAATCATTTTGAAACCTCCTTTGGTTAAGCCTATCTCTTCACATAGAAATCCAGCACAATGAGGTATTAGGTTTCTTCTTACAGAATTGCTGGCATTATCATTTTTATTCTTTAAAGAATTAGCCAATATTCCATCTGAAGTGAAGCAGTATGTTTTACCAACTCTGGATTATTCTACATTATTCTGCCAGATAAAATACTAGACCATTTTTTCCCCTGTGAAAGTTGCTCTTAGCCTCATGCTTTAATTGGGTAGCAGATAATGAGAAAGTTAATTATTTTTATCCATTTATTGAATTCCAAACTGTGCATTGCTTTTACAAAATTACACCAAAAAATACAAGATATTCTCCTGGGAAGATTAACTTCTTGGACTCCAAACTGAAGTATATTTTACTTTATTTATTAAATTTATATGTTGGCCATCCCTCAGTTTGAGACAAACTGGGCAGATTACAATATAATAAAAATAGTTATAAAAACAATTATAAACATAAAAGCAGATTAAAATTACAGAAGATTAAATACATGCTAAAGTCCAAGAATTTGGAGCAAAGCAGCAGTTGGTGCCTTCTCTGTTACTTCACCAACCATCTCCAGCCTACAATATTTAGCTGGGAATATATACCACTGGTCTCCATTGGGTTTATGTTTGAGGAGACATTCATAATTTTGTTTTAATATGAAGAAGCATTTTTAGAATCTCAGTCTTTTCTATATATATTTTCTTTCAATCTAAACTCCTGGACTTTGTGTGAAGTAGTGATTCTTTATAATGCTGTCTTCTCTCTATTTTGCCATTAATCAACTGAAAACAAGCAATCATTGTGGCCCACAGCACTAGGCTTGCTGAGTGAGGGTAGTTCATAGGCTGAGTTCAAATTCTTCCTCAACTATATTCTTTACGTGCACTTCATATCTCAGTAGGAGGACATTTAGTAGAATCTTCCAGAGTTATTGGGTCATGGATTGCTTCAGAAATGTTAATCATTAAACAATTGCCCAGGTAATAAAATATAACCCATGGTCCTTGATGCTCGCTCTTCTTACAGGATTTCATAAGGAGTATCAAAGTGGCCAGGGAGTCACTTATTGAAAAAGATATTCATTTAAGTGCTGTCAAGAGAGCCCAACATTTCATTAACTTTGAGAGCAGAAACAGAGTCCCTGAATTATGCCATTTATATTCTTCTCCACCAAAAAGTTCTTAAAATGAGCAATCTCGAGTTAATCTGCAAAGCTCCTTTAAGCATTAATTTATTTTGATTCAGCTTCATTGTCAGATGAAGAACACATTAGACCTCAGAGGAGAGTGGATTCAGCTTTCGTACAACAGTCTAGAGAGTTCTCAATTACCTTTTAGAAGCACACATTTCAGGCAAAAATCATAAGGCCAAGACAGCAGCACAACACATGAACACAGCAGATCACATGAACACTGAGGTAGATACGGAGTGTGAAAGCAATTTTTGAAATGATTCCTTGATGCAGTGGGTTTACTTGTGCTATCTGATTCCTGAAGGTAGCTCCTGCTATTATTATGGTTGCAGTCAGCCAGATGTTTAGACTGGATTTGGTGTATTTGTTCACCTATTGATCCCTTCCCAAAGGCCTGGGAGAAGCAGACATTGTTGTTTGATGGTGTTAAAGGTATCAGCAAAGAATATAAGGTGTTCCAAGCAGTGGTGGGATTCAAATTTTTTTACTACTGGTTCTGTGGAAATGGCTTGGTGGGCGTGGCAGGGGAAGGATATTGTAAAATCTCCATTCCCTCCCCACTCCAGGGGAAGGATACTGCAAAATCCCCATTTTCTTCTGATCAGATGGGACTCAGGAGGCAGAGAAAAGATGGGGGCAGGGCCAGTCAGAGGTGGTATTTACCGGTTCTCCGAATTACTCAAAATTTCCGTTACCGGTTCTCCAGAATGGTCAGTGTCACTGCGTTCTTGTATTTCCCAGCTGAGCTGTCATTTTTGGTCTAATAGGCTTACTGTAGTTTTGCCAAGTTTTGTTATCAGTATTAAGTGCGCAAGCGTGCATTCCTTTCTAGCCTCCATTATCACTTCTTCTTACTCCTTTGTTCTTCTGCCAAGAGGTCAGGCAGGAACGCCGGCAAGATGTAGCCAATTAATTAGATAGTAAGAGTTATCTTTATTTTTTTTTTACTTTACAATAAAATGAGTTTTCTCTTAGAAATTCTTCGGGTTTTATTTTCTTAATGTATTCATTCGAGGAAAAGCCTCGGTCCAAACCTCTAAACCAGGGTGCGATTATCCCAGAGCCAGGATGGGATCAATCAACTCCCTGACAGTCAGAACCTGCTGAATACCATCTCTGGTTCCAAGTAGAACCGTCTTTTGCAATTGATTGATATAGATAGTGCTCAATTTATGACCACAATTAACCCCAAAATTTCTGTTGTTAAGGAAAATATTTGTTAAGTAAGTTTTGCCCCATTTTAGACCTTTCTTGTCTCAGTTGTTAAGTGTTGTTGATAAGTTAGTAACCCAGTTGTTAAGTGTGATGACCTGGGGCATGGCATGAAAGCAACACAGCCGGAGAACAGGTCTAACTCCCCTTTATTGCTCCAACTTTGCCCCCATACATCCTCACATTTACTACAAGTCCTGAAGTAAAGCTCTCACATGCACCTTTAGCAGCCTCTGGCTGCAAGTAGTCCAGTAAGCCAGGTTAGCCAAACAGTAAACAGGGCCAGTAAGCAAGGTTTGCAAAACAGTAACCAGGGCCAGCAGTCCAGTAAGCAAAGTTTGCAAAACAGTAACCAGAGCAAGAAGTTCAGTGAAGCAGGAAAACTGGGCAAGCCCCACAAGACAGAACATAGTAATCTCCAGATGACGGCAAGTACACACAAGGCTTCACAGATTCAATGCTTGTTCTTGACAAATGCCCCTCCCACAGGCACCTCCTTACATCTTGGTTTACAGGTGTGCCTTATGAAGGGGGGCAGGACACTTTCCTCCCTCATAACTGGCTCAGTCTGCATTGTTCTCACCTTCTGTCTTCTCTTCGTGCTCTAGGATCAGGAGGGGGTGATCCTTGATCTTTGCCTGAGCTCTATCTCTCCTGCTCCTCCCTGTCTGTAAACCTTTCTAATCCTGAAAAATCCTGCCTGGAGTGACTCTGCCCTTCCCCAGTTTCCTCCAAAGCCAACGGAGCTGCCTACTCGATCTCTGTCGGCTCTTGTTCCAGCTCATCTTCCCCCGACATGGGCATGACTGGCTTCCCCATTGACTTTGCTTGTCAGAAGGTCAGATAAGGAGATCATATGACCTTGGAACAGTCATAAATATGAACAAGTTGCCAAGCATCTGAATTTTGATCACATGACCATGGGGATGCTGCAAAGGTCATAACTGTGAAAAACAGTCATAAGTCACTTTTTCCAGTGCCATTGTAACTTTGAACAGCTACTGAATTCCACTTGTGACTGCATGACTGTAACTTTGTTGCTTGTATCCTTGCAATTTATATTGATTGTTTCCTAGTATGAGTTGATTGCTTATTGTACCGTATGACTGTAACTGCCTTGTGATTCTTGACGAGTGTATTTATATACACTGAGAGCATATGCACCAAAGACAAATTCCTTGCTTATCCAATCAACTTGGCCAATAAAGAATTATTCTATTCTATTCTGTTCTGTTCTGTTCTGTTCTGTTCTGTTCTGTTCTGTTCTGTTCTGTTCTGTTCTGTTCTGTTCTGTTCTGTTCTGTTCTGTTCTATTCTATTCTATTCTAAAAAATTAACTGTTGTAAGTCGAGGACTACCTGTGATGATTTTGTCAATGCTGATGATATTCAAGTCATGTTTCAGATGTTTGAGGATTGTGACCAAGGTGCTTATTATTATTAGTGCTGTTTTTGCTTTCTTTTGCCACATAGTAGTATAGTTCTACTACTATTTGCATGTTGTTGTATTCTGTGATTTTTTTTACCAATTCCTTCTCTTCTATTCTGTTGTCTCTGGATACTACAACTTTCATTATCCAGACTTTTTTGTCTTCCTTATCAACAATTGTTAAGGTTGGCATGTTATGTGGCAGGTGCACACTCACTTATTTTTGTGGTAAGTAGAGTCTGTTAACATTGCTGCAGGAGTGAAGGGCATAATCCATTGTCATTGTTTTTCTGGTCTTCCTGCCTAGGACTCTTAGTCCTGCCTGAGTTCAGTCTACTATCCTAGCTGTGTATTCAATGACTAGAATTGCCCAGGTGTTGATTACCTTGATGGTATTTTCTCCACCAATTTTGGACTTTAAGATCCTTTTCATGACCATCTAATTATTATTATTATTATTATTATTATTATTATTATTATTATTATTATTATTATTTTATGTTTAAGAGATAGTGATAGTCAACTACAGAGCCTGTAGTACAGTGGTTTAAAGCACCCTGTTATTAACATCTATTAACATCTGCTGCTTGCAATTACTGCAAGTTCGAATCCCACCAGGCTCAAGGTTGACTCAGCCTTCCATCCTTTCTAAGGTGGGTAAAATGAGGACCCAGATTGTGGGGGCAATAAGCTGACTTTGTATAAATATACAAAAGTATGAAGGCTATTGCTTAACGCACTGTAAGCCGCCCTGAATCTCCGGAGAAGGGCGGCATATAAATCAAATAAAAATAAAATAAATAAAAATAAACTAATTAGCTTCCTGTACCTGGAAACATATGAGCCCAGTGTAAGAAAATTTACAATTGGCCTATTCATTAGCACAAAACATAAATCTACCAAATGCATATAGAAGCAGAAATTTGATCTGCTTTTGTACAATGTGGAAACATATTGAATTGAATGGCCTTTGTCAGAAGAAGGTTCCTTGGGCCATTTGAATTTGAAAAGCCCCTATGAACCTATGGACATTTCTACTCCCAGATCAGAGATGCACATGGGTAATCTTTCATGATGTTTTTATGGACTCCACAGCTGGCACTTAACAACTTCCCTCCTCATTCAGTACTAAAGCAGCTGTTAATCTGAATTTTTTTAATAAGAATTTTGCCCTATAGAAGTGAAGATTTCTGCTTTGATCATCTGGATTCACAACTGAATGTGCCTTATCATTATAGGGCCTTGTAAGGAATTAAAATACTTCTTGTAAAATACTTCTTGTAGAAAATACTTCTAAGTTACTTCTTGTAACTTAGAAATAAGTTTTATCTTAATTTTATGAATCTATGGTGAGTTCCATCATTTAGGTAAGAATATTACTGGTATCTAATTATGCATATGATGCCAATGATAGAAAGTGTATGTTGTTAGCATTACACGAATGACATATATCACTGCATTGACATATCTTCATACTTCATGGGCATTTGGAAGTAATAGGCACCTTTCCCCTTAAATCACTGTATTTCCTGTAGGGGCCAGGAAAGCTGGGTAGGCATTGGGGGGCTTTAACTTTCCTTTCCAGGTGGCATTACGATAGCTCACCAGCTGCAGTATTTCTTCCTGAATATAACATTGCAGATTCAGAAAAAGAGCAATCAAGACCTCAAGTGGGTTAGAACAGAAACGGACATAAATTACTGTAATTTAAGGACTTATTCAGGAATCCATTAAACTTTTCTACAGTGGGGAATTATCTGTTACATATATTGTTGTGACTGTAGTCATTTTAGTAGCTTAAGTGAACGTATCATCTATCCAGCTGTCATAATGCAGGCAAACATGTTATCGCTATTATGATCCATACAATGTCCTCATGCAACAATAAACTCCCCACCTAGATCAAGTCACAAAGCTCTTTAATTTAACACATTAAAGTACCTCCAGAAATGTATGCAGCCATTAGCATATCCATAGTGCCTTGGTTTTGTTGTCTCAGCAAACCTTCAGCTATTAGCTAGTCAAGAGTATCATAGCACATCCAATATTTGATATATGTGCAAATCTGCAGGATGCAATTTTGAAGCTAACATCCTCTGGGGACTTAAAAACATTTCTACTCTCCTGAGTTCTTTTCCAAACCTAAATAGCTTTTGCACTCCAAATTCTCCTGTGACTAAGAGCCTCCTTTTAGTTTCCTATCTCTCTCTTTTAAGCACATATTCAGAAGAGCCATAGGGCAATTTAACTCGTCTAATGGGACAGTTTGTCTCCTGTGTAATATTCATTTCAGAACCTGTCTACCTTTCAGCTGAAAGAAAAGTTACTATAAATCTAGTTGTCTTGATCAAGGTAAATCAACATTGCTCTTGTTTTAACAAAGGATTCCAATCTGAACTCAGTTTTACAGGACCAGCAAGGGTGAGATAATCCATAAATATCCCTGGACATATTTTTTTAACTTGTAATGTAAATATCTTAATATCTTGCAGGCCCACTTTGGGAGGATCATAGTCATAATTCAAGGTAGGTGACAGACCATAATAGCAATACTACAGGCCCAGTGTGGTGATGCTGACTCTTACAAATGACATCTCCATCTGCATGGTCTACAGTCAAGAGTTCATTAGTGTATTCCCCATTTGCAATCAATTTGATTCACTCTAATTATTTTCTCAGAGGTATTTCTAATAAGAATGTGAATGTTGTCATGCACTCTTTAGCTCTGCTCACCAAACCTCTTGTTCTCAGAGGTAAGCTAGCATGACATACACAGTCATACTGACAATTTCATTAAAGGAAAAATGGGATAATTATTCACTTATGAAGAGGAGCTCTCTAATCTTCTCATAAATTAAAATTAGTCAAGAAAATGTCAGATGTTTCCCAGTCTCATCACTGATCTCCAGTCAATATTGGTACAAAAGGATTTTCACATTGTCCTGAATGTATAAAGGATATCATGTCAACATGCACAGCATTTTTCAGGAATGAAGACTTCCATCCATACAATTTTGCTGCTCAGACATGTATTCAAAAACAATATTGGAAATATTATCTGAAGAGATATTTCATATTCCAGGCTTTGGACAAAAATGTAAAAAGAAACATAAAAATGATTTGGCTTATGTCTCCCCAAATTTGCAAAGGGCTGAAGAAGCACTGTACCAAAATTACATTCTGGAGAACAACCAGTTGCTCAAGGGCCAAATTATCATCAAAGATGTGCCCATGCAGGTGCAGTTCTGTACATTTATATATCTCAGTCTGAAGTAAAAGTGTCATATTCATCACTTAGTTTAAGAATCAGACTGGAGCAATAATGCTAAAAAAGTTTCTTTGCTCTGTCTGTCTTTTTGTGAGTTCCCTTTTTGTCATGCTATATATACATACTGAGATATATAAATGTACAGAACTGCACCTGCATGGGCACATCTT
>WNWU01000004.1:51134666-51171238 GCA_012654045.1 Ptyas mucosa
CATGCTATATATATATATATATATATATATATATATATATATATATATATATATATATTCACTTCAATGGATTCTACAGTAGTTTTTTTTCCTTGTAAACAGAGTAATGTGATTCCAAGAGAGGATTGCACTGACTGATTTAAAATTATATAAAGTTTAGCTTTCCTTCTGCCAACGTTGATTATCATCCAGGATTTAAAACTAGATTTTACAGAATTTGATAATCCAGATTGAAAAATTGCATAAAGAAGACTTTCTTTTCTTTTTTCTTTACCTTGCCTATTGCATAGTACATGTTTAACAACCTGCTGTTAGATTTACTTGTACCATGCATTTTCTTAGATAATGGGATGGGTAAGAAATGACTCATTAAATAATTCTCAAAGTGTTGATATAAATGTATTGTTTGAAATACAGTATATTTTATATTTATATTTTATCATTTACTTAATGATTCTTTTAACACAGTGATTCTTGAAACTGATCAGAGTAGAAAAGTTGGATAAATAAATGTACCAGATATAGGCACAAATTTTCTAAAAATTGGAGTGTAAGTTACCAAAGATCTGTCCATATCTAACACTTGTGGGTTTTATATGCACTCAATGTACCACTGAGCCTAAGGAAATATACATCTCAAATAGTTGCACAGCTGATATCCAACTGCTAAATGTAATCATGTGTTACTTATCTCCTAGCAACTTTTATTATTGATATTTAAGTCAGAGATACTGTCAGGATTAAATTTTCTTTGATAAATTCAAGATGATTTATAACACAGATGGTAAATCTGTGGCCCTTCATATTCAGTAGGCTGAAATTTTCATTAACCCTGGCTAACAGGCTTACTGGCCAGGACTAATAGGAGTTTGAGTCCAGCAGCCCCTGGAGAATCACAAGTTCCTTACTCAGATTGTGAAACCTGATGCAGTGAAGCCCTCTCCATTATCCTAGAATAGAATAGAAATAGAATAGAATAGAATAGAATAGAATAGAATAGAATAGAATAGAATAGAATAGAATAGAATAGAATAACAGAGTTGGAAGGGACCTTGGAGATCTTCTAGTCCAACCCCCTGCTCAGACAGAAACCCTACACCACTTCAGACAAATGGTTATCCAACATCTTCTTAAAAATTTCCAGTGTTGGAGCATTCACAACTTCTGCAGGCAAGTTGTTCCACTTATTAGTTGTTCTAACTGTCAGGAAATTTCTCCTTAGTTCTAAATTGCTTCTCCCCTTGATTAGTTTCCACCCATTGCTTCTTGTTCTTTGAAGAATAGTTTGACTCCCTCTTCTTTGTGGCAACCCCTGAGATATTGGAACACTGCTATCATCTCTCCCCTAGTCCTTCTCTTCATTAAACTAGACATGCCCAGTTCCTGCAACTGTTCTTCATATATTTTAGCCTCCAGTCCTGCAATCATCTTTGTTGCTCTTCTCTGCACTCTTTCTAGAGTCTCAACATCTTTTCTGGCATGATTTGTTTTTGATAAACCCATGTTGGCTTTTCGTTATTACTTGGTTTGCTTCTAGGTGTTCGGTGATTCATTGTTTGATTATCTTTTCCAGAATCTTCCCTGATATTGAGGTCAGGTTGACAGGTCTGTAGTTTCCTAGATCTATTTTTTTTCCCTTTTTTGAAGATGGGAACTACATCAGTTCTTTTCCTATCCTCTGGCAGTTCCCCTGTGCTCCAGAATCTTTGAAATATATAGTTCAGTGGTTCTGAGATCTCGTCTGCCAGTTCCTTCAGAACCTTGGGGTGTAATCCGGGGGTGAGTTCTACTTACCTTTACTACCAGTTCGCAGCAGGGCTGCGCACTCATTTTGCTCACATGTGCATGCGCAGAAGTGTTTTGATGACATCAGGGTTGGTAGATGGAGCCTCCCGCCGGTTTTACTACAGGTTCTATAGAACCAGTGCGAACCGGGGGCAACCCACCATTGGTGTAATCCGTCTGGTCCTGGTGATTTGAACTCATCTAGGGTAGACAGATGTTCAGTTACCATTTTCTTCCCTATTTTAACTTGTGTTCCTAATCTGTTTTTTGTGGTGCTGTTTTTGATAGGTTGGACTGTTTTTTTTCCCTTTTGTGTAAAGACAGATGCAAAAAATGAGTTAAGTAGTTCTGCTTTCTTCCTGTTGCTTGTCATCTTCTTGCCACTTTCTCCCAGCAATGGGCCAATTGTTTCCGTGACCTTTTTTCTTGTTTTTAATATGTTGGAAGAAGCTTTTTTTGTTATTTTTTTATCCTTCTCAAGGAATGTCTCTGTCTACATCGATACAAATTTTAAGTTATTGGAAGAAACTGCCATTCCCCTGTCTGCTTTATGCCATTGTATTTAAATACTAAACCTTATGTCATTCATTACATACACAATGTTCAAACAACATAGAGAGGAAAAACAAAGCAAGGCATATTATTCCTTAGCATATTGTGTGAAGCTAGGATAAATTTTTCCCTTTTCACCTAAATGCTGTAAAGCAGGGGTGTCAAGCTCACGGTGTCATATTGTCGTCACGTGATGTATCACAAGTTTTTTCCCTTCGCTGAAATGGGTGGATGTGGCCAGCGTTTGATGCCTCCGGCCCATGGGCCGTGAGTTTGACACTCCTGCTGTAAAGTAACTGAATTTATTTATTTTCACATTTCTGTTCCATGCATTCTATGAGATCTTCTGGTTTAAATTTTCATCCTGGTAATAACTTATTTTCCATTGTGCCTTACATAACAGCATACGTTATGACTGCCATTATGCAGATCGGTTGCTTTTAATGAGGCTCAGATAAATGATTTTGAAAGCCGGTATAGCTTTGAATGGATGTGCAAGTGGTCACTTGATTTGTTTGCTAACATTGATGCCTTAATTTTGAAGCTGACTTTGGCACATGAATTATATAGTAAATTACTTTTTATTGTTCTTCCTGTGCAATCTAGGTTTATCAAAGAGTGACAAGCCTCAGACTATAATAGGTTACTGATAGATATTTTAGATATAAATTGGCAGCAGTATATTCATTGGATATAGACAAAGCCCTTTGTTATGGAGCAAAAAAAAATAATAATGATCAAATATGGATTTCCACCTTTTTATAAATTGGAATGCAAGGGATTATTCTAATCTTTTGGTGTGGTTTATTATAAATGAAATATATATCAGGATGTGTTATGAAACTCATCAAAATGTGCTTCATCATCTCCTGTATTTAATTGGGTATTAGAACATGGGCCCTGACATACCATGAAATCAAATGACATGTTGGGCATAAATGTGGCTGCTGCCGAACAGAAATTATTATTATTATATGTTATTTTTTATTATTTGCTTGATTGATAATTGTGAACAGTGTTCACAATACATTATTAAGATAGTGTGTAAATACTTCGTAAACTATCAGATTACACAATTACCTTGAATTAATCTAATATATACTCTCTACTAATTATGTCTACTGAAAATTATCAAAAGTCAAGGTTTTACATGGTGTTGGAATTTCTTGAAAAACCTTGGAGCAATTCTTGTTGTTAACACTTCAATTTGCCATTACAGACTGATATTGATATAAATAGGTAATTAAAAATCCCACGAGCATGTAAGGAAGGATCTCTCCCTCTCCCACAGAGAATTTAGAGGATTCCTGTGTTTATACTTCAGGGTATTTTAGGCTCCCTGGTATTATTAAGAAAGTTTCTGTAAGAAGAATTAATGCTTATATAATCTTTATCAAATCATGGCTATTGTATAAAGATGGGAATTTAACTTTCCAGATTTTCAGCTTTACCATTAGGCACATATTTAATTTTATTTTTAAAATATAGTTCAGGTGGTCAGGTTTCAAAACTACAATAGGTATCCCTAAAAACGTAATAAAATACGTGATATAAAAATAAATAAACACTTGGCACAGGCTTGGATCGTCTTTCAGTTAACATGTTACTATAGTTCTAGCACTTAAGACTGTCAGGCACTATTGAAAAAACGTTGGGATAGAAAAAGAATTTCAACTATCATTCATCCAAATGATAAGATTTATATTTTGTGATAATCTCAGGTTAAAAACTGCAGGCAATCTTTGTTGCAGTGGAAACTGGTCAGCAAGTTAGGATGCTAATACTTATCATTGCTGATCAGATTTTTAAAATCATTTAAGTTAATTTAGTGTGTTTAAAACTGCAACCAGGCAGCATATTTCACTGATATATATACACATACACATACATACACATACACATACACATACACATACACATACACATACACACATACATATATATAATTTCCCAATAAATTGCATTGTAGGTGCATTAGCAACAACCAACTCCTCAATTACTATACAATAGATATTGAAATCCATTTTCTATTCTAAATTTTCAATATAAAATGAAATTCCAAAATTTCATTTTATATAGATAATTAAAGATCTATTAAACATGAATGTTGGTGTTTGCAAGTACTTTGAAATAAAGAATTGGGATTTCTCACATTGACTAATCAATGATTATTTAAAAAAGTCTTATTCATATTATTATCTTAAACTAAATTTCTATTATCTTAAACTGAATCTAATTCAGCATTTTTTTCATTTGAATTGAGTAAATCAGATTATGGTTATGAGGGATGGTAGCAATTTCTTTATTTTGGAAATCTGTCCCTTTAAAAAACACAGCTGTTTCCTGTGAGTATGTTTTTATGTTTTTTTTTATCCCTCTCTTTATTTTTAATTTTCAGAGGAGGGTTTTATATTGTTTAATGTTAAACTTGGGCTTCTTCCATTATTTGAATGTTATCTAATATGCATACTAACCTAAATGTTATCCAGCTAAAAGTAATTGTTATATTTTATTCCAGTTCTGATGATATCAGCCAAAAATGTGGCAGGAATACTACAAATCCAAAGCATGGAGATGAATTGTCCAACTCCGATTCCATGTCGATGGTTGTACTAGCTCCATGTTTGAGATAATAGGAAATTAATCTTTACCAGCATAAGCTACTCACGCTCAGTACTCTTGTGGCTGCAAAAATAACTGCTATTATTACATCAACTTCTTTTGACTTGTTGTTTGAAAAAAAAAGGATTACTGGCTGAAGAGCCACACTGGATTCTTTTATAGCCCTACATTGATATGGAACTTCAGAAGCAGCAATAGTACCTAGCTAAAATAGAACAGTTTACTCTGTGATGAAATTAATTGTTAATGAAATCTACCAAGGCTTATAAATCAGGTTGCAAAAATGATACTCAAACAAGTCAAACAGAGAACACAGCAGGTATGCAATTTAGCCCTTCAAGATTTTGACAACCAACCTGGGTCAATAAAAAGGGTTTTCAAATCTCATAAACCATCATATTAGGCTACGGGGAACACTATTTTGGAGACCTGTTATGGGCAACTTAATCTGCTACAGTTTATGCAATTATTGCTTTAATATCACAAAAGCAAAATTATGTAATGCTGTTCGCATGTAATTTCCCAGTGGTTTACAGTTTCAACACATCACATAATTAGCATAGATTTTAAAAAGGAAAACAAGAAAAACAGTGGGCTTAGTTGTGTAAAGACTCCAAAGTGCAAAGTAGGTTTTTCCTTTTGCTAATCAGAAAACCGATTAGTGATTTAAACTATGTTTCTGTAATATAACTTATTAAACCATAATCTAGTTTTCTTTAGCATCTAATATAACTAATGTACTATCCACTTAATGTCTTTGCATATTGTATTTTATAGACAACAGCATGTTTCTGGACCACATGTTTCCTCCTACCATTAGAAATGGCTAAATAAAGCCTGGAAGAATAAAATAAACATGATTTTGCACTGTGATGAGCAAACAAGCCAGAGTTACAAGTTATTGCTTGTTCTTTCTGGATTACCTAGTGAAGAAGCTAAGCAAGAAAGTTTGGAAGAATTCTTCTTTTCAGTGATTCCAGAACACAGCCACTTTTGACTATGTAGTCATTATGGTACCTGTAATTCCTGATCCAAGATAAATCTTAGAAGACATTTTCTTCTTCAGTAGACTTCACAGCAAGAAAATGTTAAGAGCTGGATGCTATTTTAAGAATGTGACTCAGATGACATGTAATTCTGTGTACAATCTTGGAATCCAGATGGTTTAGCCAAAATAAATAAATAATGATAAACAAGAATAAAATAATGAATAAATAATAAAAAATGTACACGAGTACAACTCTTACATGGAAAACTGGATTGACAACATTACCTATCGTAGCAGGGCAATGTCTGTTGGCCCCAGTACCACAGGGTTTTGATATTTGGGAAGTGTGGTACATAATTATATTATGGAGCTATGAAAGATAAATGGATTTCAGTATGAATGAAATTTAAAAGCATAATGCTTACTGTTATCTGACTGGGGCTTTCGTTACAAAACAATGGAAATAATTATTTCTGAAATGAAACACACACTGACAGATCTTTTGAAGATCTGTTGTTCTTTCCTCAGGCCCACCTAATTTATTCTGTTTCTAGATCTTTAGTTCCACAAACTTAATCCTCCTCCCACAAAACATGCATTGATTTGTGCAAAGTGGTTGAGCAGATCTTCCAATCTCAGAGACATGTACCTGCTGAAGGAGATTACAATGGTATTCTTCTAAGAAAAGTTACTTTGCTTTCTTCTAATGTCCTATGTGAACATCACGATCCTGACCTCACATTGTTAAATCATGCACTGATAACATGGAAAAATAAAAGGATAACACTCTTCTGAGCCAGTGTTCAAAATAATATTTATTCTAAGAATACCTTGAATTCTTGGCTCTGTAGACATTCTTAAAACATTAAAAGCCTGAGAAATGCAGTTTCATGCTTTGTTTCTAAATTTTTCCATCTACCCAGTAATTGTAAACCACAATATGATAATGGATATCCTGGAAGGCTAGAATGAACAACTGGGAATTTTGTCTTCTGCTATATTTTTTGTGACTGGCCCGTGGCAGCCATTTTGTGAATGATCAAGCTCTCTCTTGACAGCAATTTTCCTTAAGCACCCAAGAAATGTTCAGAAAATGTCAAACATGCCCACTGGGTTAAAAAGCATTACACCACTGTCAGCAATGCACGCGATCTTTGGAGCCTTAACAACCACACTGTTTGTGAAAGAGAGGTCAGTATGGAACAGATTCAAGCTCTTTTGTTATTCAGTAGATATAACCTGAAGCTAAAAGAACAGGTTGGGATTAATTTGCAAATACACGGCCATCAATTGATCATGGCACTATCAAATGATATCCTCACAAGTGAATGAAGAATCCCTGATCAAACTCCATATTTTTAAGGTAACCAATATTCCAACTACACACACACACACACACACACACACACACCTTTTTCAAATGAAAAAGACATAAGTATTTTAGCATTACCTAATATGGGGAAATGAGAACATACTGTGTATTTGAGGATTGGAATGAAATCTCTGCTCTATAACGTTTATCAGGAAAATTTGCTCTATCAAATTATGGAATCTCCAGAGAGTTTGAGCAATTTAGTATGAGGAGAATGTGGTCTGGATGAAGGCATGGCATCATAGAAGATTTTTCATTCTCTAATCTGCCATGAAAAGGATGAAAGAAACTGAAACTCAACACCACAGACCTATGTAGTAGCTTTACATTTTCCACAAACTAGGACTAGCCAGAAGCCATATTCATTTATCTACGGAGTAGCAGAAATCTGTATTTGTAATCTCTGCCTCACATTTAACTGAGGTTTTTAAAAAGGTATCATTATTCTTATTTTATTTGATTAATTTAAAAAACATAACAGTATTAATTTTTTTAAAAGTCTGGGCTATCACATTTTGTTTCATGTTTTAATTATTTTAACTGCATATGTCAATATTGTAGGTTGCCTAGAGTCTATTGGAGTGGGCAACCAAAAATTAATTTAAAATAATGATAATGTGATGATGTAATTGTAACACAGTGCCTATAAAGATCACCAGGACATTACCTGGAGATGGCAGAATAAAAAAGAAAGAACTTGGGATGGGGGAGGGGGGAGGGGGAAATCTCAAAATACTCAGACCTGCAAATAGAAGTTGAACAACTGTGGCAAAGGAAAGCAAAGTAATAGTAAGAGGTGCCTTTGGGGCAATCTCAAAACATCTGGAGCACCACTTGAACCAGATGCATATGAAGGCAAACACCAGTTAAAGTACTGACAGCTTTGACTTCATCTTGTTGTGAACAGATAATAATAATAAGGTGGATAAAAATGCCAACATCTGATTGACAGCACAACCTACCATAATAATATTAATAAGCTTGCAAACAAGAATTGGTGGAACCATAAAATAG
Organism: Ptyas mucosa; assembly: GCA_012654045.1. Classification (NCBI taxonomy): domain Eukaryota; kingdom Metazoa; phylum Chordata; class Lepidosauria; order Squamata; family Colubridae; genus Ptyas; species Ptyas mucosa. The sequence goes on from WNWU01000004.1 coordinate 51,143,000, forward strand.
AGAAAGTAATAAGGAAAAAAAGAAGTTAAATTGCTCTGGGACTTTGGAATTCAAAGAGACAGGCACCTGCCAGGTAACATCCCTGACTTAACAATTGTCAATAAGAAAGACAAAAAAGTCTGGATAGTGGACGTGCCAGTACTAGTAGAATGGCTGTGGCAAAAGAAAGCAAAGGTATTACCAATATTAATAGGTGCCTTGGGTGCAATCCCAAAGCAACTGGATCATTACTTGAGCACCGTTGGCATTGACGAAATCAACATCAGTCAATTCCAAAAGGCAGCTTTACTTGGAACAGCTTACATCTTCCAATGATATCTTTAGCACCATCAAACACACACATTTGTCTATTCCAGGTCTTTGGAAGGACTCACTAGGTGGATAAAAATGCCACATCCAAACATCTGACAGAGTGTGTGAGCTATCATCATAATAAATGGTATTGTATCACAATAGCATCATAGATTTGTGTTTAAAAAATACAGCAAACCTGCAACCCTGCTTTATTTATGTTACAAAGTATTTTTTAAAAGTCCCTACATTGCTGAAATTTTGCAAATGTGAATAAACATTTTAGTCAGCTGAAAAAATAATTAGAGTTACCACATATTCTACCCTACATCCATCAATTGCAAGGAGACATGTCTACACAGGGTCTGTTTTAATTCACTGGGAAAGAACTGAGATGTGAATTTTCTGTGGTAACTAATTGATGGCTTCGTTTGCCATCAGGACTCATTCTTAAGTCAGAGCCTGACATTGCATTGATTTTTTGTCTCTTGCTGATTAGAAATTTGTTACCAATCAATTAAGGTATTGCTTGAGTAAGGTGAGCAAAATTGGGCTTGCTATGCATAAATAGTAGGTTCTCTCTTTCCTCTATGAATGCTGACTGAAGAGATCCAGGGAGTTGCATGTGCAAATAGCAGACTTTCTGAAATTTAGACCTACACCTCTGTTTATTATGCTTGGAAGATGACAGCGGAAAGAATAGTGCACAAACTGGTCTGGAAATCTTCAGGACACAGAGAATTTCCCCATGCTGCCTTTTTAGAAGGCATCTACAGCTCCTTATCCTAGTTGTTGTGGTCCACATACTGTAGAGGAAAATATAAAGTGTGCTGGACTAGACATTCATTGTCCCTGCAACTTGAATTCTGAAGTGAATGCACACATAACTAGTACAGTACAAGAATCCTTTCAGTCAAGCTGAAAGAAATGACTGAAAACAAATCAATCTGAGGGAGGGACTCAGATTTTGGGGGGAAGAGAATACACCCTGGGTATTTGTAGCTCATTTAGTGCCAAATCAGACATGATCCTAATTGGTGATTAGGATTTCCTGCCATATTTGTTTTGCTAATTAGAGGTCTCCCAGGAGCCCTTGGAGGGCCTGGCACACCAAGCTGTGAAAGTGGGTATTTTTATTTATTTATCTATTTATTTGAGGTTTCATCAACATAAATGTCTCTTTCCCAGCTGCTATTAGTTCCTTGGGAGTAAAGGAACAGATTCAAACTCTGTTTCTCCTCACATTATTACCAGCAAATGTGAGCAAAGGAATGTACAAGCAGAGAAGTACATGAGTGGAAATATTGGTCATCTTTTTTTAAAGCACCATTGCACCAGTTCTCAAAACTGTCCTCCAAAGGCAACTGATTGCAATGCTACAGCCACTTAGAGTCCTATCACCTGTGATGATAATGTGGCCCCTAGGCCTTTTCTTGTAAAGGGAATCCAGAGTCAACTTCCACTGTAGATAGGCAGATAATAAAAATGAGGTTGCCTCTCAATGGGAGAAAAATGATCTACTCCTCATACCCATCTCAAGAGATCTGCCTAAATTTCTTCTGCTGGAATTCCTTCTCAAGTCCTAGCTGAATCATCTCCCCAAACAAGGAGATTGGCTCTTGAATTGGATAGAAAACATCTCACAATACTAGGATGTATAGATATCTCAACTGGTTTTGTTTCAATGCAAGCCAAAATAAAGAAAATGGTAACTGTAGTTGTCTTGTGGGAAGCTAACTAAGGCACAGTAGCAGGAGTTGCTATGAGTTTGAACTTTGTGTTCAAAGGAGGAGACAGGAAGAAGAGCTGCAAACTAGACTGGTGGCATCTTAATCCACAAAATAAACAAGGGTGTGGCAAACATCTAGGGAGGAATCCTCACTAGTTCCTTGGACTGTAAAGGTGGGGGTGGGGAGATGTACTTTCACACTTGCAGGGTTCTCTTAATGTAATACATTTAGAACCAGTACTTCTGGATGTGGAATGGGACTACTTGCCACAGCCAACTCACTGTGGCCACCTCATCACGGCCAACTCACTGCGGCCAACTCATCATGGCCAACTCACCGTGGGACAATTTACCATGGCCAACTTCCTGCAGGACAATTCATTGCAGGACAATTTATCAATTCAATTTAATTATTTAAAATATTTTTTTTAAATTTTTGTCATTCAGATTTCATGTTGTCCTTCCTTTTGCATCCTTTCTTTAATGTTTCTATTCCACCATTTCTTTGATATCAATGTAACTCTTGTCCTGCAGTGAGTTGTCCCACAGTGAGTTGGTAAGGGCAAGTTGTCCCATGGCAAATTAGCCAGAGCAAGTTGCACCTGGTGAGTTGGCCATGGCGAGTTGGCTGCAGTGAAGTATCGTAGACCCTTCTGGGTGTGCTTCTTGTCTAGACTACTTCACAAAACTGGCAACTTCAGGTCACTAGGATGTCCTGGTAAATCCCTCTGTCTATTTAAGAAGTAAAATACATCTCTCAGTTTTGTTGTGCCATTCTTGAAATAAGTATGAATTACTTTTTCTATTTAGGCATTTGCATCTCTTGCTATCTTAGAACCTGTGGTGCAAAAACGTGAATGCATACAGAATTTTATTCCCCATGTGCAGAGACAACTGTACACCGACTTGGCAAACAGGGTTTAAATATAAACACATAAAATGGCAAAAGACTAGGAAATGTCTCTCTTCATTCTATATAAGCATAAACAGTATAGCAGCAGTGGCTGCAAGAGACAGTCAAGAGGGATAGAATATTGAAAGCAGCAAAGCATCTTTGCAACAAAGCTCCATCTCTTTTGTAAGTATACTGTGCCATTGCACAAACATCAAAAGAGCAAACATGGTAGGTCTTTGCTGTTTGTATAGGAAACTGCCCCCTTCCATCCAAAGTGCATCATAAATCTAGCTTTCATTACAACTGGATAGGTTGCCCTTAATCTTTCACAGAGACTTTAAGAATCCATGTTTAAATGACATTTTGTATCATACTGAAATAGTATAGCTAAATATTACACTGGACGAGGTACCCTTCTGAATTGGTTCAATGCCCTGTGGAAAATACACATTTCAAAATGTGTATTGTTAAAAGAGCCCTGCCTCTTTCATGACATCACACACACATCAAAAGGGCAAAGGGCCTTTGCTTTTTATCACTTTTTATCATTTAGCTCGACTGATACAGAGAACAAGAAAACCCCACCTCTTTTATAAATGCAATATGACATCACACATACATCAAAAGCATAAACATAGCAGGCCATTGCTTTTATTACTTTATTTGGAGCCATACAAGGAGCCTATATGGGTGTCCAACAGAGAAAGTCGTGTGAATGAATACTCAGAAATGTCTCCATGTAGATTAGATTTAATGAGCTATCAAAAAAGCTTCTCCAAAAAGCAATATACACAAAGTTAAGGGACATGGTTTCCCCCCCCCTTTATGACATACAGTAGCTCCTATAATACACTAATGTTTAAAATGTATTAGCTATATGAAATCAGAGGCAGGTTCTTTTTCCCATTTTATCTTAAGTCTGACAAAGAAAGTCATGATTTTAATCATAACTGACTTTTGCTAGGTTGAATTCACAACCGAACCGTATATATTTTATTTCGAGTATTTTAGCAGTTATGAAATATTTATCTGTGAGACATTTTCAGCCCAGCAAATGAACTTAAGATGATCTTCTTATAAGGATAAGCAAAAAAGAGGTTGCGTAATATACATTTGAATATTTAAAATAAACATGCTCTCTGAGGAGGAAGTTAACAATCTAGTTGCTATTATTTTGCATTCCTTTATGTTGTTCACCATTTAGAAGACAATCTTTTAATCCCTGATTCATTTTTCATTTCCTTTCATGAAATGAACTGAAAACTGCATTTTTGGTGAGGTAAATATTATTTTGGAATCCCTTTCCAAATGTTGCAAAAATATCTTCCCTGCTTCCTTTGTTGAAAGAGGAAAATGGAAAGATTGGCAGGGAATATCAGTAGGACAATTTACAGCAGCCATGACTTAAATAGCTTTCTTTATTGTGCTAATGGAGGAACTTCCTCAGGTACCAATGGTGGAAAGCTAAGCAATTTTTTTGCTCGCTTTCTTTCTTATGGCACCTGCCAGTGTGGACTTGGGATTCAGGTACAATTTTTTTGTTAAATGTGCATTTTTCGCAGGGCATTGAACCGATCCAGAAGAGGACCTCGTCCAATGTAATATTTAGCTATACTATTTCAGTATGATACAAAATGTCATTTAAACAAGGATTCTTAAAGTCTCAGCAGCTGTGAAAAATTAAAGTCTACCTATTCAGTTATAATGAAAGCTAGATTTATTGAAGCCTGATGGACTTTGGATGGAAGGGAGCAGTTTTCTATACCAATTAATGTCATTTACGTAATAAAGCCATTACACAAATAACACCAGTTGACACAAGTGGCTTAGTGTGAGACATTTGCATAATGATGTCGTTATATAAATGGAACAAATTACTATGAATGATATACTCTCCAATTTAAAGAACATTAATAAATAATGGATATCCCTCCCTTTAGTTGGTCCATTAAATAAAGATTTTATAATGTTTTCATTTGAATCTCTCCTGTACTTGTTAGTTGATTGTTAATACTCAATTTTAAGCTTATTGTCTTTGAACAATCCTTTTCTATTCACTGGATATTGTATTATAGAACCTCAGAACATCAAGTAGACCTTCTAAGAAAATCCACAAATTCTCTACGAGAGGGTGTCAAACTCAAGGCCCGTGGATTGGATGTGGCCTGTAGGGTGCTTAGTTCTGGCCCATGGGACCATCCTGGAAACAATGAAGGATAGGCCCACAGCCCTCCTGAGCTCCATTTTTGCTGGCAGAGGGTTGTAGGAGGCCCTAGCAGCTGAAAATGGAGTTCAGAAGCCTATTTTCGCTGGCAGAGTGCTCGGGCCACCCTTGGTGCCCCTGACACGAGTGACATCGAGCTGGTTCAGCCCACCCTGGCCACACCAACGAGATCAAACATAACCCTGATGTGGCCCTCAATGAAATTGAGTTTGACACCCCTCCTCTATATGGTATAGGGCTGAGCCTGAGCAGGGGATTGGACTAAAGGATCTCCAAGGTCTTTTCCAACTCAACTCTGTTATTTTGTTGTATCATTCTATTATTCTATGTATTTTCTGTGAACTGAGAGAATGAGAATGTGATTCAGAAAATGTCCTAGAAGATCAGTTATGAAAAATAGCATGGACACCATCAACAGTCTTCTCATCTTTTCAAGAAAGAACCTAGAAAAGACTTCTAGTATTAAGCCACACATAGAGTTTTTATTGTTTTAGACTTTAACTGGTTCAACCTGATAGCCAGAAATCCAGTGCTTTAAGCCTTTCTAAATAATAACTGCTTCTCAGTGGAGTAAGCTCACCCACTTTGACAAAAAAAGACAACGTTTTTGTATAAGTAGTCTTTAAAATTTGACTTTAAAAATAAATCAATAACTTTCTTTATATGTTTAACTGAATTGAATGAAAATTTCAAGCATAGGTCTTCCTGTTAAAAAAAGGAAGCATGCCCAATTTCAGATAACTTTGTATAAGAAAGAACTTCCTTTATACATGATTTTTTTAAAAAAATAACTGTTTTCCTATCCTCCACCCTCCACACTGTGGTGAGGTATTTTTAAAGCCAATTTGGGAGGGAAAAAACAATGCACATCACTTAGGATAGAAACCCCTGGAAGAAACCTGCAAAGTTCAGAAGAATAGGACTAGAGGTCAGGGCATTATGATGGATGAAACAGTTCTTTCCCCTACTCAGTTGACTGCAGCAGAAGTCCTTGAAATTATGCACTTTGATAGATTGTTTGGATAATACTCTATTGACAAAATATATAAACTATGCCATGTAGGGTTTATCCACTCTTAGTATGATAAAAGAGAACTAATGAAAGCTGCAGAATTTTTTTTTAGAAAAATTCCCCCTTCATAAATATTACGCAGGCACAGCTTGTTTGTGGACTTTCTATGGTTCAGAAAGTGATTCTAGATTTTCCCTAATAATGAATAAATAAAACCACTGTGCTGTCAGTTATCGTTTTTTTCATTCTACTTTGCCAGCGTTAGAGCTTTCTCCATAGAACTAGGCTTCCCCCCCACACCAATAATGTATCCAAAATAGGATAATTGGAGCATTGACATTTGTACTTGAATGAAAAATGAAAAATCTGGGTTGATTTGTTTGATTATCCATTGGTTTGGGGGTTTTTTGGCTGTCCATTGTACTCTGAGGAGTCTTATGTTATCTAAAACATAGACCATATTCCAGTAGTGACTTGTACAGCAACTTCAGATCATCAGCTAACAGTTAGTGAAATGAATTAAGTTACTGCTATTTTGGTATGACAATGATTGGGCTTCCAGAAAATACCAGAAATTGTTAATACATAAATGATCATATAGCACGTAAGTATTTTCAGCCATAATACCACTCTCTTGCATATGCTATAAGATAGCGTGATGCTGTGTTAGATTCAGCCTGAAGATAAATATTTGTAGATAATTACAGTTTTTGTTTGTTAGTCTTCCTTCAGTAACTAAAGTAACATACTGTACGGTTGTTTATGGGTTTTTTGTTTTTTTTTTTGAATGCGTAATTTATAACTTACGTAAGTTCTTCCAGGAGAAATGGTTACACTGAAAGATGCTAACAATAACATCATGGTGTTCCTATAACACATATACTCTATAGATTAATGTGTAATCTTACACCATTTGTGCACTTGAACATCACCCTTACTTGAAATGAAAATCTAGATAATATCATTTGGAAAGAAAAGATTGTGTTGAATCTTCAATTTCATTTATGGAAAAAAATCAGAAACCTTCAAATGAATGTGGAAATAAAACAGATTTAAGAATAGAAGTGAAGATAGAATTTGGCTGTCTGATATGTTTGTGCTTGTCTAAAGAGAGAAAAATAAAAATACAATCCAGAGCCTGTGACTATGTATATATTATAATTTTGCTGATTCTTGTTTTTTTTTTCTTTTAAATCTTCCAGTATAATAATCAGAACAAGATTATTCATGTAATGATTTTATGTAGGGCTATTTGGATTCCTTTATAAACCCTGGTCATTTTCTGAAATTTGTTCCCAGATTCATTTTTTTTAATGATAGGAAAACAATCCAATAAATTAACAGATCACTGAAATCAAGAACATTTAAATTAATTTCAATGGGGTAAGGCAATATTGTGTTTGTAGACATATACTTTTTGTTTGTCTACATGTGTTTAATTTTTAATTACTCTAGAATTTGAATTAATCCACTAAATATGTAAATTTAATTGTAGTGCCACCAGGTGGCACTAATTTACATTAATATAGAAGGAAGAAGGTATAATAATGTATCTAAAATTGGCCTGAGGTATGCATATTTACTTTCATAGTAGTTAAGATGAGATTTAAAATATACTTTTGTAAAGTAAAGTTTCTACCAAATCAAGATCAAGTATGGTGACTATGTTTTCTTGGCAATGATTTGAAACTATATTTTTCTGGGATTCTTTAAAAAATTTCCCAGTATAATATAGAATCATAGAATTTGCTGATAGTTTCCCATCCAAGTAGAAATTAAGTCTGCTTAGTTTTCCCAGGTCAGACAAAATCATCCAGATGCCATCAGGTAGTTGAACATAGCTATCTATAAGCTTATTCTAAAAAAAAGTATAGATCTAACCACATGGTGTCATAAACAAGACAACTAAGACAACAAGAATTCTATATTATATAAGCCCCACCCCAAACCACATTAGAATGGCCAGATCATAGACCTCAGGTTTGTTAATACCCTCTTAGCCCCCCACTCCCCAAAGAAGCTAATTTGATTCATTATTATGTATGCAACAATACCAAACTATTTCCACAAGTGGAATTACTATCAGATTTACTTGCTGTCAAATCAAACACATAAAAATAAAACTGAACTAAATAGGAAAGTGGAAGTGTCGTGTTATCAGTAATTGTGAGTGCAATGTTACCTTGTAAATGTACAACTATTTAAAAAGGTATTCAGCTGGAAGAGATTAAATCGGAATATTATTTTCTTAATTTAGACATTGAGTAGTATGCTCCTGAGGAAGAATATTTGTGTTGAAGGAATTGGGACATTTAGAAATTGTCTTTCTTAATTAACCTTTCATATAGTACCCATTGGGTTTACCATCTCATCATTTTGCATCAGTCATCGACACATGACATGAAAGATTCATTGCAAATGGATCCCTCTGGGAAAACAAATTAAACCAATGCTAGCTTTTAAGTAGGTAAATTGAGGACCCAGTTTGTGGGGGCAATAAGCTGACTTTATATAAATATACAAAAGTATGAAAGCTATTGCTTAGCGCATTGTAAGCTCCCCTGAGTCTCCGGAGAAGGGCAGCATATAAATCAAATTAAAAAAAAAAAAAGCTCTATGGCACTGCTGTGACTTTCAGGGAAAAAAGACAGGAAAAACACAAGAGAGAATTCCTTTTTATTGTTTCTGATTGTTTACTGCACATACTCTCAGGTTATCAGATGTAAATTGAGAAAAAGACTGCAATTAATTCCTACCAAACGCACCTTGAAGTCACCAGAGCCATAATTTCTCAGACTGATGGTAGGCCATAATCATAATATTTAAGATGGTTGAGGCTAGTAGGTATTAGGAAAGTAAAGCTTTGTCGGTCACAACCAATATTTTTATAGCAAAGAGGGCTAGAAAGTGGATGGATGAAATTATATAAATACACCGTCCTTGATTTGGAGTAAATTCTTGCATCTCTAACTCTATTTTAAGAGTTAATCCACAATCTTGGAAAATGCTGCTTTCCATTTTCATTGATCTTAGAATCAGCCCTGAGGAATGCAAAGGATTCTTGCAGTTCACTTACAGGCCAGGAATCAGGGACCGTCCATTCCATATTTAACAGAATGTTATATTAAAGGAAGTTTTCCAATTTTCTTTACATTTTCTTTGCATTAAAGAAGATCTCTATTTTCCTTTTATGGTGCTTCTTTCATTTTTTTCATGATGGTATTTCTGAACACAACTTCTTGTTCAGGTATCGTATAAGTGCTACAGTACTTGTTTTTTTTTTTTGTCTCTCATCTCTCTATCCATGTCTTGGCTGCTCATGTACCCCAGTCTGGAAAAGCTTGTATGAAGAGTTTCCTCATAAATAACTTCCCTTAGGAGGCTGAAGACTGTAGACGGCCTGTAGTAAGAGAAAGAGACCGTTTACAAACATATCAAACAGATTGTACTAGGATAATTAGAAGAACCCCATCTTCACAGCTCATGAAAAATCTCACCTAGATTTCTCTTCTCCTACCTACAATATCAATTATATGAGAAGAATTTTTGTTCGGTTTAGGACTTTATATAGCCAACTCCACACATTTCTTTACAAGTCAGAGGAAAGAATGTGGGAGGATTTTTTTGGTTTGCTTTTTTAAGTTGGCTTGCCATTTTACCTAAGACTTCTGGGAACTGTAGTTCAACACATCTGAATCACAAGGATAGCAATCACTTTAGCATCAGCAGAATAGAGGAAGCTAGATTAGCCCAGTGAGTGGGTTGCTACTGGTTCGCCCTGGATTGGGCAAACCGGTAGCGGAAGCAGAGGGAAACTCCGCCCACCTGCTTGGACGCTTCTGTGCATGTGCAGAACTTCTGCCCAGAGTGCAATGCGCACACGGGCAAACCGGTAGCAACGGGATTTGGAATCTTCTGCTGGATTAGCCCCTCCTTAATGGTTGCTGCTGCTCCAATACAATGAATTATATAGTTAAACGTCTTGTTTTCTATGCTTGACATGTTACAGAGTGTCAGTCCTTTGAGGCAGTCCAAAGCACAAACCATGAATACAAATACTACCTTTATTATAAGGTTACAGTAATAGAATCTTGCAAGTCTGAAAGCACTTCTCTTCTTTACTTTTACTTTCAATAAAACTAGGGAGGGTCCTTTCTAGATGCTACCCATATCCCTTTTTCTTCTGTGGGCAAATGTACCTTTTGTATGACAGTTGTCTAGGCTAAGACTCCACCTCATGTCTCCCAAGGTTATTCCCACATACCATTACAGGGAGTGTGCTATCTGACAATCAAGCAATTTTATATATATACAACTCCTGTTCTTCTCTCCTTTATATATGTTTTCATAGATTTACAACCACCATCCAGAAGCCAGACCACGGCGGCATTACCAGCTGCTGCACCCCCCTCCGATCCCCACACAAAGCAAACTGACACATGCCATGAACACATGGCAAGACCTCAAACTCGGAGGCAAACCAAAGCCTGGGATGTGGCATCACAACCATCTGCTCAGGACATTACATCAAAAAACTCAGGCTATCACAACACTAGAACTCAGGATGTTAACACACAGCCCATTACCCAGGTCATTAAAACACAAAAGACTAGGCACACATCAAGGATCTCACCCACACAGGATGTTACGAAACAGCTGACTAATCTGCAAACATTAACTCCATCAACCAATCAAGATGTAACAACACAGGCAACCAACCCACTCACAGCAACAAAGCCAGCACCCCACACCTCCCCACCAGTATTTATAGAGACACGGCAGCTCCGATCACGCTTTCCTCGCACAAGCATGAAGCCGAAGACACCCTGGAGGCCATCTTTTTCTTTGGATCTTCAGGGCTGCCACATTTAGTGCTGTGGGGAACTGGGAGCGGGGATTGCATGGAGTGGTGGAGATATCTAGCCATAATAACATTCCTTTCTCTGAGTCAAGGACATTCGGCTTACAGCTGGAGTGGCATGACTGGGAGGCATCTCCAGTGGGGATGGTGCATTTATTGGACTATGTGATGGACATGTGGATGCAGGGGAAGGATCTTGGACTTTCTTTTGGGTGGGGAAAAGCTGGAAGCCTTCAGATTCGGGTTTTCCCAGAAGCGTCAATATGACATCTCTAATAAAATGGAACTTTGAGGAACTTCTAACCTCAAAGTCTTCATTCATTGGGGGTGTTATTTGGAACCCTGATAATTTTATTCTGAACTAGATAGACACCCCTAGCTGACTGGTTGGTCTTGAAAAACTAAGTAAAATTATTTTTGATTAGCACTTGGATAGAGAGCTCCAGAAAACACCATCTTTGTAGATGTAAGTTAGCTGAAAGTTATACTCAGAATAGTCTAGATCTATCTATCTATCTATCTATCTATCTATCTATCTATCTATCTATCTATCAATCATCTATCAATATGTTTCATAAAATCACCAGAATTGAGCTTGACTTGATAGAGTCTTTTTGTTATTCAAGACTATCAAGAAAACAACATGTCTATGAACTTATTGGAATGGACCTCTACTGGAGGATTTCTTTTTTAATCTTTATTGTTTTATATTAGTTAAAGTGCCTTAGAACAGGGCTCCCCAACTCCTGGGCCATTGCCCACTACTGAGCCATGGCCTATTTGGAACCAGGCCATATGAATGGTGGACTGCCACTTGTGCAGGCTTGTTCACCTATCCCTCCCAGGCCACTAAGCCACAAAGGTTGGTGACCTTTGCCTTAGAGAGAGTGGGGGAGGGCGGGAGGGAAGGAGAGTTAGAGTTGTAAATCTTCTGCATTTTTACTATACATCTACTCTGCCCCATATATATGCTTCCAGATAAGGTATTTAGAGCAACTGTCTTTTCCTTCACAAAACAGGTGCTGAATAAAAATGGGCAATAAAGCTATAAAACAAAGTAGATGAGGACATTTTTGTTTGCCGAAACTTAAAAGACGATCAAGCAGTATATTGCAATTTTAATAATAAATGAACAGAAAATATTAAAATGTGAGTTTCAGGCAAAGAGATAGATTGCAGTTGCAGTGTAAAGGGTAAAGAAGAAAGGCAAACCTCTTGAAAAGAAATTAGAAGTACATTAGAGGATGAAACAATTGATGCAGGGAAAACTTAGAAGCTGCTGATTAAGTTGCAAATTAATTTGAGCTGTCAGTACAGATTTGGAATCTGCATCCATAAAACAAGAAAGTTTGGGCCTAATTAATTATTGGATTGGTGACCACCAGGAAATCATACAGCTAGTGGCTAGACCAGTAAATTAGAAAGGAACATTAAAAAATAATGCCATGGCTATTTCCACAAGAATGGCTATGTCAATGAATATGTCCCCAGGAAGAGAGCCAGTTTGATGGAATGGTGAAGCTGTTGCTCTCAAAACCTGGATAGTGTGAGTTCTAATCCTGCCTTAGGCATGAAAACCATCTAGTGATCTGGGGCCAGTCATTCTCTGTCAGCCCAACCCACCTCACAGATTTGTTGCAGTGGGGAAAACAGGAGGAGGAAGGGGTATAGATAGGTATGTTTGCTGTCTTGAGTTATTTATAAAATAATAAAGGTGGAATACAAACAAACAAATCAGGCTGAAGTTGAAGAAGACTCTATTCTGTTTTTTACACCAGGGGTGTGGGGAATTTCCTGAGTCCTCCCAGCTTAATGGCTACAGAACTGTCTTGTCTCCTATCTAATGCAGTTGGTTTGTAGGGAGATATCTGGGACTAACTCAAATCTCACATTTCTTTCTTTGTACTCACATCCAGAGTTTTCATCATTCAAATCTTTCTCTTTCAAACTAGCCAGAGGTCATTCAAGGATATTCTTACTTGTTTCCAAATCTCTAATAGTCTGGAAGGAGTATCTTCTACAAACAGGCTGGACTTTGGGTTCCAGTCTCTGCAAAGGTAATTCTGGAGGGGAAAAAACTTCTACTAAATATGAGATGGTTTGTCTCTACAGACTTAGACCAATTAGGACTGTGCAGAGAAACCACCTCATGCTAAGTGAAAAAGTAACAGGCAACTTGCTCATCTTCTCCCATATTGTATAGGGGATATCCCTCTACTTACTGGCAAATTGATATTATCCTGACAGTCTCAAATTTTTAAGGAAAACAAGTTCCTGTTCTCTTACTTTTCTGTCATAGACTGCTTTATTCCTTTTCTGAAATCATGAAAGTCTCAATGGCTGAGTTATAGATTTTCTTTCTTAGATTGTAATGGAAACTCATGGAAGTGCTCAGTCAGCAGATACTCCAACTTGTAAGTCAATAGGTAGTCAAGTCTGTCTCTTCCTGTCTCTGTCTCTAGTTTAGTTCAGCAGGTATGGTGGCATCACAATATGTGTGCAATTGTACACATTTTGATCCAGATTCTTTTTAGACGTTCTCAAAGTTCCTAGCACATGGAGCAAAATCCAGTTAAATCTTTAAAGTGGCGGTCTTCTTTGAGATGATAAGGAAGGGTGTAGGCCTTTTTCAAACCTGCTCCATTGAGCATCTCTCTTTTGATCTTGCTGTCAAATTCCTGCCATTGGCTAGTGCAGATCCTAGCTGGCAGGCCCTAATTTATAAATCTTATTTATTCATCCAGTCATTCAATTTCTATAGCCATCCAACTCAACCAAATGACTCTAAGGAGGCTTTCAATTCTAAAATTATAAAACAATCAAAACAATAAAACAGTAAAAACATTCGGAGAATGCTGCCATCATAACACATTTACAAAACAATTTCTGCTTTCTGGTCTTTCAGGTCTGTGTGTATTTAATGAAAATGGTAAAAGTAAGAGAGCTTCTTCTTCTTCTTCTTCTTCTTCTTCTTCTTCTTCTTCTTCTTCTTCTTCTTCTTCTTCTTCTTCTTCTTCTCCTCCTCCTCCTCCTCCTCCTCCTCCTCCTCCTCCTCCTCCTCCTCCTCCTCCTCCTCCTCCTCCTCCTTCATCTTTCTAATGTGAGAAAGTCCTTATGGCCCAAGGTCATAGAGAGACTGAATATTCCAGAAGCCTTTTGTGGCAACACAGTACTTTCTTTCTGATACATGTAGGACAAGTTTAACAATTGTTTTTAACATCTCTGGCTTCTCTAGAGGTCAGTTAAATCTATCTCTGTCTATAACACTTCATCTGTGTCTAGATGTCCCATATTACCATGAAGGGCGTGTAAAGTATCTAAGAGCAAAACACTGAGGAAAACACTGTTATTCAGGGTGGACAGCAATTACATTTCTATGTCCTCTTTACAGTATCCCATTTCTTGCAAACGGCTTCTCCACTTTTTAATCATCAACTTATGTCAGGATGATTTTAGCAAAGAACATGGGGGTTTAATCTGTCTTCTTTCACCCCCTAACACTTCTCCAAATAGGAGATCTGACAGTTGGGCACATTTGATCTCTTGAGGGAAACAAAACTGCACGCCAGTAAATGATTGTAATAGGCAATTGGAATACTCTCCTGATATTCCAGCTTTTTCTGCAATAAATCTATCGTTTTGCAATACATCAGTACAATCCTCATTCCCAACTCTTTTGCATACAATGTCCTGTAACAGTATCATTCTGATCAGGAATCTCTGTATGTTCAATTGTTTCTATTTACATTATTTATTCTGCTGAAAACTGCCTAGCACAGTTATGGCTAACCTTTTTGCCATCACGTGCCAAAAGCGGGGGTCGTGGGGGGGGGTTGTGGGTGCGGGTGCCCGTGACCCACCCACACTTCCCTCTGTTTTTGGCACACGATAGCACAGTGGGTCCAGTGGCTTTCTAGGAGCCTGGGGAAGGCAAAAACCGCCTTCCCCATTCCCCCGGAGGCCTTCCGGAGGCCAGAAACAGCCAGTTTCCCGACTTCCGGTGGGACCGGAAGGCCTGAAAATCAATTGGCCGGTGCACGCATGCACTCTGGAACTGAGCTAGGGCAACACTCGCGTGCCCACCAATATGGCTCTGCATGCCACCTGTGGCACCCGTGCCATAGGTTCGCCATCACGGGCCTAGCAGAGTTGTTTTGTCCAATAAAAAGGTAATATAAAACTTTTTTAAAAAACCAAATACATGTGGTTTAAAAATAAAGGCATGTTTTTAATGTAAGGAGTGCAGATGTTCTACTTAACTACCATAAACCATTAATTTTGCCAAATATTGATTCTAGGTTGTTATAAACTCAAGACCAATGGTAGCATCCACGTACATAATAATATGTCCATTATATTAGATGGGGTCATTCATCATCATCAGAAATAATTTGTTTATGATTTAATCTATATCATGTGATAAATAGATCATTTGAATACCAGAAAGTGTAGACAACAACATTATTGTGAGTTTTAGCAAAAAGAAAAAAAAATAAAGAGATTGACAAATGGAAAACAACTGTGTGACACCACAGCTTTTGGCTAAATTCTGTGATTTACATATCACACTCAGAATTGATGTGTATGACTTTTGTAATGCCGAATAAAAGGTTACAATTATTTCATAAGTTGCAGCATTGTTACCTTTAGGGTTTTCTGGTACTATATCAAAAAATTGTATAGGAGAGATGTCTTTGAAAGAAAAACGAGGCTATCTTGCAAACCTATGCTAAGCAAGCAACAGAAACCTAGTTTTAAAGGCAAGTCTCGACTTTCATGCTGCATCTCTGTAATTGCCTGATGAATGGGGATTTTTATTTTGTGTGTCTACTTTAGAGGTGCTTAGAGTCAAATGCCAGAAGTGGCATAAAAGTACTATGAATGAATGAATGAATGAATGAATGAATGAATGAATGAATGAATGCCTTACAAATGCAGGACCTAGATGGGAACAAAGCAAGTGATGGGACCCCAGAAAGAAAGGCCAGTTCTCCACACAGGACTAACCAAAGGGGAACAACATCAGATGAGTAGCTGCCAAGCAAATGATGAAATACAAGTTGCATCATAAACAATGTGAATAATTACTAGGGTGCAATGCTGAGTCTGCAAGTGCACACCTTTCATTTTTGCACCATTTTTCCAGACACCTCATCATCACCACGCCAGATGAAATCCTAGATCGTTGAGATCTAGGATTTTGAAATCTGCGATCTTTGCAGTTTAAGCTGGAAAAGGATAATAATAGAATACTTTTATACATGTTTCCCCTGAAAGCAGAGGTGACAAAGCCCTGTTACAGGGCTTCACATGATTGACTTAGGTATACAGAAGCAAAAAAAGTCTGCTTTATTTTTTTTAAAAAAAATGTACTGTTCAGATGCAATGAAATCTTTTTTTTAAAAGCATAATATAGCATACTTACTCCTGTGCAATTTTTTTGAAAATACATTCAGTTACATTTTAATTTGTTTTAGTATGAAACACATTTCTTAGGGGCTTCCATTCATTAATCTGCCATTATCACTCCTTCAAGACTCAATATTGAATCTTTACCATCCCCATCAGTAAAACGCAATCTGAGTGCTATAGTTAAATCCTGGTTAAAAGATGGCAAAATGAATTTGGTTAAAAATTCCCAAGCCTTCTGCTGCCAACAGATTTAAGCTGAAACATTGATTTTCAGAATTATTTGATAATTATCATATGTTGCTCACTGATTGCATTCATGAAAGTCCATGAAAAGTTAGATTAGAAAAATATTGTTTTCTATTTTGAAGAAACTCTTTCATTTCCTGGCACAGTATTTTTGGCTTTATTTATTGGAGAAAATGAATGAAATATTTACAAAGCTCTCTGAAATTCCATTAGAATTATTATGTTTATTTGATTGGATTTACATTCTGAATCCATTCTCTACTTTTTTTTTTAATTCAGATGACCATATTAAGTGTAAAATGCTCATGTCTCATGATGTATGGAAGTTTGAACACACATAAACAGTCCTCTCAAAATATAGCTAATGAAATACTGAATATATTAAACACTAATATTGAATTTATTAAAAAACTGAAGTAGCTCTTTTCAGTGATGTACAAAATCTTCTCCATAAAATTCACTCAGTAGTCCAAAAGATGTTGCTTATCAGGTAATTTCTGTGTAAGGATCCACAAATCTGAATTTGTAGTCAATTTTTTATTATTCACAGAGCACTGAAAGGCGAAAAAGAAAGATTTTTTTTCAAGATAAAGGAAACATTCATTTCTGTATTGCTGGTTTGATAGGCCCACTCAAGTGGTCTTCATAAAACTCTAATTACCATTATCAGGATTCCTGAAGATCAGTGGAACGACTTCTTCTAGAAGTTGTAGGTGCTCCAACAACGGAAGTTTTAAAGAAGAAATTGGACAACTATTTGTCTGAAATGGTATATGGTTTCCTGCCTGACTAGGAAGTTGGACTAGAAGACTTCCAAGGTCCCTTCCAACTCTGTTATTCTGTTAGATGCTTGGCACCAGTGGTGGGTTCCTTCCGGTTCTGCCTGGTTCCGCCAAAATGGGTAGATCAGTGTCTGCAAAAATACATGAGTAGATCGGTACAGCTCTGCAAGCAGTTAAAAGCCTGGTAGACCAGGACTTCTGCTAAATCCTAAAGAATTGTCATATGATCATCAAGCCATGCCCACAAAATAAGCCACGCCCACAGAACCGGTAGTAAAAAAATTAGAACCCACTCCTGCTTGGCATGATTGTCCACTGTTGCTCATGTAGCCTCTTTGTGGCTGTTACAAAACCAGCAGAAATGTAGAATGATAATGAAGCAGCACTGCAGTTGTTCTACAGGTAGTCTTTGACTTAAGACCAATCACTAAGTGATTGTTTGAAATTACAATGGACCCTGAAAAGGGGACTTATGACCCAGTTTTTCAATGTCTGCCACCTCTCCAACAGTCACATGACCACATTTTGGGCACTAGCAACCAACCTGAATTTATGGCTCTGCGTAGTGCCTACAATTTATGATATTTTACCACTTTTCAGCCAAAATCACCCCATAGGAAAGGATTTGTTTAATGACCGTAGCGTTCACTTTATGACTGTAGAGTTCGCTTTCTGACCATGGCATTTGCTTAACAAACACTGCAAAAAAGTTATAAAAGCAGGTCCAGTCATATGGTGATTCACTTTACAACCATCACAAGTTACAACCATAATTGTGGGGCTCAATTGCGGTCAGGACTTGAGGACTATCTGCACAATGTCATTACAATGTTATTGTAATTTTCTACTTTTTAATTATAGTTAATGAGAGGCACAGAGAGTCAGATTTCCTAATCAGTATTTATTGCCGAACTAGGTTCAAACTGAATATTTTGGTCAGTGCTAGTTGCTAGGGAACATGAGCAGGTAAATGCTGTTAGTTCAGTCTCATCCTTTTTGTAACTGACCTACAAACACCTTATTGGCTTCTGTGGTAGCAAGCTTTCAGCCTAGGGATTGTGATATTCTTGTTATGGTCTGTTTCAGATACATTCTGCTTACAGTACAAGTTTCAACCTCCAGAACTGGGAAGGCAATCTATCAGAAAAACAAGATTTTTTTTAAAAAAAATATTGTTTTAATTATAAGGATCTGCCAGGTACTTTTTTGGTGCTTATTTTATGTTCCTTACATCAATTTATTCCCTTAAAAATGTAGAAGAAGGGAGCAAGTGTTAGAGATGCTGTTATGATTCAGTCAGCACCCGGATATCACCCAACCCAGAGATTTGACAATAAGGTACCACCTTGTTACTGAGAGCCAATTAGATAAGGAACTGATGAAGTGGAAGTAGTTATTTAATAAATCTCTGTTTTAAGCTACATTGTAATAATGCTCATTTTCTTTATTTTCAATTTTTTGGGAGGCTGCTATATCCATCAATGAAAACATTTCAGTGGTGAGGGGCTAATTAACTAGTCTTCATGTAGCACTTACTACAATTTGTTTTGAGTCCAAATAAAGTCATGGAATTTTATGGTACACCACCATCTTGGTGATGTACCAAGAATGATTCTCATCCTCAGTTGTTTCCCTTTTGACTGGAGGTTATAATAGTTAATATGCAAATTTCAGGGTTGTTGGGTTTTTTGTCTAGTTTCTAGCTTGTATCTGCAGTTTTTCTTTCCAGTTCTTTCCCTCATTTATTTTGGGATGGATCATTTAGACTGCAAGATGAGAAGCAGAGATTTCCTCTCTGTTTTTGGCTTTTAGGTAGGGATATTTAGCTAAAGAGTGGGTTAAAAAATCCAAATAAGTAAATTGGAAATCCTGACCTGCAGATTATCTTTAGAAAGGTCAGAAATATGGTATCATCCGCTCCAAATAAAATGTCTAGAATAGAGACAATTGCTTCAAAGCTTCAAATCCAATTCCCCCCCCCCCCAGAAACATATATTAGAACCAGTGGTGAAATCCTCCACAGATTGCCACTGGTTTGTTGCCCGCGCATGCACAGTGCATGGCAAAGGCATGCTGCTCATGCGCATGTGCAGTGCACACCAAAAACACACTGCGTGCACACGCATCCACAGTGCGCGTCAAAAGCACGCTGCATGCGCTTGTACAGTGTGCAACAAACACGTTCTTTGCATGAAAAAAGGAGGCATAACAGGGTAACTAGAACAGTGAGGAGGGGAACAGCTGTGCCGTGCAATTTAGATTTGCTAGAAAGCAGGATTTCCTGCGAATATAAATCGTGCGGCACAGATGATAGTCGGAAATACCAGTTTGGATGAACCAGTAGCTGTTTTTTACTACTGGTTTGCCCAAACCGGTAGCTTTTATCACTACTGGTTCACCCGAACTGGTGCGAACCAGTAGCATTTCACCCCTGATTAGAACCTAAAAAAGTTGAAGGAACATCTAACGCCAAGGATAATTTATTCCTGGTTTTCAAAAAAAGAGATCCCTCATTATTGTTATTTTTATTATGAATACTAAACATGGCTGCATGAGTTTTAAAATGTGTCAGCCAATTTAAATTCAGTGGCAAGAACTGTTGCCAAAGTTGATGTCATTCTTTTATTTCCCCTTCTCACTGTTAGGTGTGTACAGCTCTTGTTTAATATCCCTTGAGATTTTCCCAGTTGGCAGTCAAAGAGTAGCACAGAAAGATAGGGGAATTATTTGAACAATCTCTCCTTTTAAAAATAAAAAGGGTTTTAAAAGGGATTTTCAGGTGGAGCTCTTGTAGTTCAAACAAATTAAGGCACAGATGCTATAGTTTCCACTCTTGGAGGGGACTGAGAGCTGGCAGTGGGATACTTGCCACAAACCCAAAGGGTTCCTATTTAGCTAATCCTATTAGTTAGATGATCATGCTGTGTACATCTGGCATATGGCATACCCTTATTGTTGGAAAAAAACCCATAGTCTCTCTTTTATTAACAAGCTCTGCGTGCTATGTCCTAACCCTAACCTACCTTCCTTCCTTCCTTCCTTCCTTCCTTCCTTCCTTCCTTCCTTCCTTCCTTCCTTCCTTCCTTCTTCCCTCCCTCCCTCCCTCCCTCCCTCCCTCCCTCCCTCCCTGTAGTGGTATACAAAATCTTCAAAATAGTATTTCATGAGTTTATGAGCATGGCAGTCAGATGGACGTTGATAAAATTCACAATAGGGAAAATATTTGGGAAGAAAATTAAAACAAAAACAAAAACAAGAGACACCAAGTTAGGAAAGAAATAGACTGGCCAAAAGTTCCAGAATCTTGGCCATTAGCTTTTGAGTGGAATGTATCATTTGTTTTTGGAATCCTTTAGCAGCTATAATAATGGCCATTAATTGGACATTTTTAAAAAGGTATCTACTAAGTTTCACCTGGAACCATGTTGATTTCTTTTGCCATCCCCCCCCCCCTTACTGGCATTGTTTACAAGAAAGATGGGGAACTATGGCCCTTTTATGACTTGTGGACTTCAACTCCCAGAATTCCTGAGCCACCATGGTTTACAACTATGCTTTTAGTATCTCACGGGGTGCTTAGATCTGGCCTGGAAACAGCAAAGGATCAGCCCATGATGTCTCTGCTAGCAAAAATGTGCACGGCCCTCCTGGACTCAGTTTTCGCTGGCAGAGGGCTGCAGGAGGCTGTCCCAGCTGAAAATGGAGCTTGGGAGCCCATTTTCACTGGCAGAGTGCTCAGGCCACCACAGGTGCCCCCAACATGAGTGACATCGAGCTGGCCATGCCTCCCCAAGCCCCCCCCCAAGGTCAAGCACAACCCTGATGCGGCCGTCAATGAAATTGAGTTTGACACCCCTGCCTTGAAGAATATTTGGAAGCTAAAAATGGTACAGAATGCAATGCTGTGAATAGGCTTGACCTCCCCTAAAATGGGGCGTGCAACACCACTGTTACACCAGCCATATTGGGTGGCAGTTTGCTTCCAGTTCCAATTCAAGGTGTTGCTTATCACCTTCATGGCACAGGACCAGGTTGCCTTGTTATCTGAGGAACTGCCCTACCTAATAGTATCAGTCTGTACCACTTGATCCACCAGAAGGGGAATGCTGCAGGCCTCATCAGTTAGAGTTTTGGCTGGCTAGGTTTAGAAGGAGTCTCTCTCTTTTTTTTTTTTTGTCATGGCCCCCCTCTTTGGAATATTTGCCATCTGAGGTGAGATCTGCCTCCACTCTTTTGGCCTTCTGCAAGGGCATCAAAACATTCCTTTGCTAGTTGGCTTTGGGTTTTAATGGGGTCACTTTATGTTGGAGGTGACTGGTAGACTAACACAGAAGATGCTACCACCGTACTGATCTTGCCTTTTGTCCTGGTAATGTATTATGTAATGTTTTTAATATTTTAATGTTTATCATTTTAACTGTAAGCCACCCAGAGTCACTTTTCAAGAGTGAATTGGGTGGCATATAAATTTAATAAATAAATAAATAATCTCTTTTTAGGCACCCCACCAGCCATGGGATTGTATTTATCATTGCTCTGAGTTCATTAAATTTGCTTTCAGGAAGTATAAGGAGACTTTGATAACTACAATCAGCTTTGACTTTATTTAAATTCAAGGACTCCAGCAACACATGGTAATTGTCCTCATTGTTCTACTACTTCCATTTTGTTGACAGTGTCTTAGTGGCTAATGTTTTAATCAAGGAGAGCTTATCCTCTTGTGTTTCCCTCCTTCCTCCAAAAGAGAACTTTATCAGAAACACAATTAGGAATTTCTTAGGAAGATTATCCTTGTCAGAACTTGTTTCCCAACAGATGTCAGGTTGATGCATGTCTCCCATCACAACTATTTTATACCTTTTGAAAGATTTGCAATTTGCTCTTGGAAAGAATCATCCCCATTCTAGTCCTTGGGTGGATGTGCAAGAATAGACACCAACAATATTAGTTCTTTTATTTGTGCTGTTACTTAATTAAATGCAGATACTCACTGCAGTCACAATATTGCCAAGTTCATTCATTTGAATTTCAAATATTTCTAACTCATCCGCCCTTTCTATAAATCTATTCTTTCTGAACAAATTGTGTTCAAGAATGGGAGTCACCCCACTGGGTGGATAAGCTTATTAAATAAAATTTCACCTCCTGCATTAGTTTATTTAATACTAATCATATTTCCCTTTCTATACTAAAAGTTTATCTTGTTCAGTTTTCAAATTATGAGTATTATTATAAATATTTATAGTACTTTATGATGTCATGCTTTCCTTTTTTATTTTTAGTGTTTTAACAGCAACAGCACTGCATCCAAGTTTTTATCTGAGGTCCTTATCACATGGCTTTTATATCCACCAACAGAGCACTTAATTTAAAGCTTTTCCAGCTAGCCATTTTTATAAAATCTTGTGAGTGTAACATCTTTTTATAAATCATGTACCATGTCAATAGTTCAGAATGTGATCCCCAAATCCCATCTTTACCATCACATAGCCAGTTACTTAATCACTGTAGTCTTTTTTTTTTAAGGATTGGAAGACTGGCTGAGAAGACCCCATTTTATTCCTAGATCTTGAATGTCTATGTCAATATGATTGTATATGTACCTGAATGGGCAATCAGCAGCTCTCAAAATAACCAAAGTCAGAGCGAAATTGAATATTGAAAATTAGTGTTATTCAGATGCATATGGGACTCTATGGCCATCATCCTCTTGATAAATTTTCTTCCCAAAATGGAACATTTAAAACTGGTTTTCCAGGTCAAGAGAGGGTTTCTTCAATAAAGACATATTTGCTTCTTTTAGGCAAGAAGAAGCACATTTAACCCATAAAGTGGCTATCATTACTTTAATACAATCTCAACCACACTGACAATGGCCAAGCAAGAAAGAGCCTGGTGGTGCAGTGGACTAAGTGCTGTTGAAAGTAGCACTTAAGTTGCCAGCTGCCTGCAATTACTGCAAGTTCAAATCTCACCAGGCTCAAGGTTGACTCAGCCTTCCATCCTTTCTAAGGTAGGTAAAACGAGGACCCAGATTGTGGGGGAAATAAGCTGGCTTTATATAAATATACAAAAGTATGAAGGCTATTGCTTAACACATTGTAAGCCGCCCTGAGTCTCCGGAGAAGAGCGGCATATAAATCAAATTTTTTAAAAAACAAAACCTGATGAAGGCCCAAAGCTCTCCCCATACTCCAAATCTACACATTCAAGAGAATGTGGAAAAACATAATTAGAGGTGCTAATCTTCTGGACTGAGGTTTCCACTGAGAGCCTCTTGGCTCCCAGCCTGATGGCATTTGGAAAGTTGTTTTTGCTTGAGCTGTTTGCTGGATTCACTGCCTATTTCTTATTTAACTTTTGGATTATGTAGTATTTTTACCCTATAAGTAACTTAAGCTTTCATCAGCATCAAGGTTGTAAACCTTTTTAAAGTCTCCTACTGAAATTGTTATTTTTCATTCCTATTTTAAAACAAGGTGTCTTAAAAACTCAAAAGCAATGGTTTTTTGTTTTGTTTTGTTTTGTTTTTGGTAAGAAGCAAATTATTTTGCTTTTTGTTTTGTTTTTGCTTCCATTTTTTTCCTTCCTGATTTTAAAACAAAATTGCCTTAAATCATTCAATATTAAACAGAGTTCATGAGTTAATTATTAGTTATGAGAGAGAGGGAGGGAGGGAGGGAGGGAGGGAGAAAGAGAGAGATATATGAGAGAGGGAGGAAGGGGGAGGGAGAGGGAGACCCTCAATATCTAGACTTATAGTTTGGATCAATGTTCCTAGACTGAAACTGAAGGAAGGTTAGACCTTACTTTGTTAGTTCTGCCACTTAATTATTCCCCTCCCCCCCCAATACTGATCACTTCAACATTTGGAGATTTTTTTTCTCATTTATTACTAACCAGTTTTCATATTCCAGTTCAGAAGTTGTTTTTCCAAGTTGTCCACTTCCCCAGATGCTTTGAAGATGCCATTCTCATGAGATGTATAAAATATGTAGTCTCTATTCCACTTGCTGTTTTTAATCTCTCTCTCTCTCTCTCTCTCCCTCACACACACACACACACAAAACACAACCACACATCAACGAAGCCCCAATTGGGATATTTTAGCAAATGCTTTTGAGAAATGGGGGTTTTCTCTCTGTTCTATTATGTCTATCTGTTAACACAGAGATTTTGCTAAAAATCCAAAGATAAGTAATTAACAGTTACTACATATATGAATCTTCTAATGACCAACTACAGTTTTAATCCCAGTGAACAATACAAGATATGAGTCCCAACAGTATAGCTGTTGGCTGGCTGCTATTAGGGTTTTAATGAGAATAAATTCTATCCAGTCCCCATTCCAAGCAGAAAATTCAATTAGCTTAAAATTGTGTTATAATGCCACAATTAAATGGTACAAGTCAGCTTGCAACCATTCACAGTTCTTTTCCTGCCACATTAAATAAGCAAGAAACAGAAATAAATGATTTTGAGAAGAACCTTTTCTTGTTAAATCACATAAAAGCTACATTTTAAAAATAATACTTTGTACTTTAAAAATTGCAAAGTGTTTTTTTTTTTGGGGGGGTGGGATTAGGCTGATGTGGTATTTGTAGACTCATACTATATAGTCCTATTAGTAGAAGGAGTGACAAATAAAGAAACGGGAAATTTGGAGAATTTTCTGCTAATTCATTTCAATCTTTTCCTCTTAGGAGAGCTAGAAAGTGATAGGATGGTCTAGATTGGTGGCATGAGAGTCACCTTAGAGGTGTAGCTTCACAATTCAATGATGTGAATTTGCTGAACTCTCAAAGAAAGAGTTTGTATGGCTCTCATACAATAGCCTCAAATATAATGGATTATACATTAATAATAGGGATATCAAGAATGGATCTATAGCTCATTGGAGCCAGAATGAATATTTGTTTGTTTGTTTGTTTGTTTGTTTAGCTTATATGCTGCCCTTTCTCTGAAAAGGACTCAGGGCAGCTTTCTTGGTGGTCCCCAAGAAAATGTTGGTGGTCTGCAGAAAAATTATTTGTATTTTTAGTCAATATAAAAAATGCAAATAATTTTTTTGCGGACCACCAAAATTTTCTTGTGGACCATCAGTAGGTGACCGCTGCTGTAGACAGAGGATCCATAATACTCCTCAAACTACAGCCCCTGGGACAGATACATGCAATGAACATGTTCATTGCTGCAGAGAGTCTCCCCCATCGGGGTCTTTTTGTGTGGGTCAGAGAGGGGGAGAAATTCCGACTTGGGGTCTGCTTCAGCCTCCTGGTGTCGAGCTTTGGGCGAAGGCTGGAGGGAAATGCTGTTGGTGGCGAAGAGCTGGAAGGCCTTATTCCAGTGGGACTGCATCATGGCTGGAACTGGCTGACTCTCTCAGCCTGCTGAGCCTCCAGGCGCCGGTACCTAGCCTTGCACTCCCGCAGGTCTTCCCTCTGCTTAGAAAGCCTGTGCTCGTAGTCCTCAGTGAGGTGCTTCCGCTTAGCCTCCTTCTCAGCCAGATCCAATTTTAACTGAGCAGCTGTTTTGCCAACTCTTGCTCATGATGGCTGCTTAGTTCCAAAAACTGCTTCCTGTTGGGACCCTAAAGAGCCTGGGTGGGCAGGGGAGGAGTGGCTGGGAGGGGAGGGGAGGGCGAGTAGAGGTGGCAAGGCACCCCTTGACATGACTGACATCGAGTTGGCTACACCCACCTACTCACATGACCACCTAGCCACGTCCACCCAGCTGGTCATTAGGCAGATCATATTTGTGGTCTATGAGATTTAAAATTATGAATTTAGTGGTCCCTGAGGTCCGAAAAGTTGGTGACCCCTACTTTAGGGAACATTTTCAGTCATGTTTTTCTCCTTCCATTTTTTCTAAGTGAGTTAACTCATTGTTCATTGTTGTTGTACAACAGCTAAGGTCAGTGATTGTATTGATTTATAAAATAAGGTTGTTGTACACTTGTGATCATTAAGACTCTCCAAGCTATTGTGCAAGTTTACAAATTGCTCACCCTGCTACCTTGGTAAAAGTTCTAAGTTCTGAAATAATTATGGTCTACCTTCTTGAAACTTTTGCCACAGTTTCCATTGCTGAAGCATTCTTCATCACTTGCCTTCCTGCACCAAGATAATGTAGATATACATAATGTAGCCATTAATCTATACAAAGCTTTCTATTGAAATTGAATCACAGAAACTGCATTGTCTTCAATTCAATTTATCAAAAGATAAATTAATGTTTATTTGACATGGAATTTTCCACTGATCGCCTCTGGATCTTCTTGAAAACTCAAATTATTTGAAGGGCACAACATCTCTGTGAAAAGTAGAGGTAGGGCAGACATCTATCTTTTTCTTTCTTTCTATAGGCTAATAATTGTCATCTATTCTGTATTGTTAACAAATTCCATAAGTAATAATGGTTAATGAAGGTTAAAAGCAGGTATATTTGGATGAGACAAAAATGCCATATAGAACTAGAGGAGAAAAGGAACTATTTTGTTCATACCTGAAGTAGAGACTAGAGTGTCTCTTTTTTAATTTTTTATCCTGCCTTTTTTCCCCCCATATAAAACTCGAGGGACGAACCTACCAATATTCCTTCTCTTCCTCCCCAACAACAGTCCTGTGGGTGAGGTGAATTGGGCTCAGAGAATGTGGTTGGCCCCAAATCCCCCCAATGGTTTTTGATGCCTAAGGTGGGACTAGAACTCGCAATATCCTGATTTCTAGGCCTGAACCTTCACTATTTAACCTCCTTAACCAGTTGTGAATTTAAGCCTATAAAGCTGCCCTATGTTGAAGGATGGTAGTTCTTCAAAACCTGAGACTGATCTTTCCATCCTATCACTGTACATTGATAGTAACTGGGAAAGAATTCAAGCCTTTCAAAAGCAGCCAAAGTATGTCTCGCAACTTGCAATATGGGCATTAATAAAGAAAGGACATGTGAAAGAGATAGTCAGACAGTGATAAGCTATGTATTAAAACTGAGAGGAGATGAAGAGAAGTTGATAAGAAATGAATTTGTCAAACATTATTTTAAATATTTAATATGTTGTTTCTAGTAACTCCTAAAGGAATTTTTCTTGATTAAGTTTGAATGATGAGGTTTTAAAGATTTGTTTATAGATATAAGGCATGAGGAAAAAAAATTCATTTGTATTTTTTTTTAAAAAAATGACAAATTTTGTGTACAGGAAATAAATATGAAATTGATTTGCTTGTTTAAATTAATGTATATATATTGTTATTTCTGGTAGCTCTTAATGGATTTTTGCTGATTAAGATTGAATGATGAGGCTTTATAAAGATAAAGGGTGACATATGGGATGAAGAGATCTTTGAAATATTGGAGAAGTTGTTAAATTACTGAAAATGTTTGTATTTGTATTTGTCTTAATAAAGGGGAATCATTTCTATATTTAGAATAGATATAGAATAGATATAGATATAGATGATATAGATATAGATATAGATATAGATATAGATATAGATATAGATATATCAAATTTATATTTTGCTGATAAAAAAATAAAAGGAGACTAGTATAGATCTATTTCAAGCTTTTTAGCTTTCATCAGCTAGCCATACCTTCCTCGGATTCGAACTTGGGCTTCCTGCATGTTTAGGCAGTTGAATTAACCTTCTGAGCCACAAGTTCTCCTCCCTTCATCAGCTTGAGCCAGGGGAAAGATTAAGTGTTTTTCTATCGAGACACCTGGTCTACCCCAACATGTGCTCCCTCCCACATGTTGGGGTAGACCAGGTGTCTCGATAGAAAAACACTTA